>JARFJB010000862.1:2850000-3225000 GCA_036346205.1 Vesta saturnalis
CTCCAAACAGCTTCAACTTGAACAAGCCAGATTATCTTTTAATTGCATTGAATGAACTTTGGCAGTTCGAACGTCATTGAACATGATAAGCAATTTTAAAACACAATGCAGGGAAAAGGCAGTCTTTTCCATGCATTATGTTTTAAAATTAAATAAGTACCTCAATAACCAAAATAATGAAACCTACTCTTACAATGTCGTATAATGGCTTCGCGAATTAGGTCAAGGAAGGGAAACAATCTATCACAAACATTTGCAAACTTTAGCATATCTCACCTATTCTTCCAATTCACATCCCCATCCCTGTCTCCATAGTCCAACCTCTCTTAGAGCCACAATATGAAGCTGCAGGTGGATCGCCTGTTTGGAGCAGTGGGATAATTTGCTAATGTTTTGATCCATTAGAATGGAATTTTAAGGGTGCAACATGAATGAAAAAATCGGGTAATATTTTTGGACGCCACCTTTTCTTAATTCGAGTAAGGCAAGAAAATGCACTTATGCAAAGCAGGAAGAAATACGTGAACCTACGTTTTGTAGGATCCGGCGGGTCGCACGTCTCCGTTGCTATACCCTTAGGTCGAATCTGAAACGTAACGCTCCAAAAACACCAAAGTATAGCTCCCACTTTACGGATTTACCAACAATAAAAAAAACTTCTCAACTCATAAACAAATATCGTTACTACACAAATTGAAATTCTAAATTTTCAATTCAGCTTTTATTTATCTTAGTTTCAAACAAAACATTCACCATCACTACATTAGTTGATATCAACTACTCAAACTAAAATGAGTTATCGCACACAAAATTGAATAACACTCTTTGAGTATCTGTAAACTGTAAACTCAATAATTAACTTGAACTTGTACACTCTGATAAACTTTAAATCAAACATTAAAAGTTCTTGTCAACAATTACGATCTTCAAATTCACGCTTTATATTTTAAATACACACAATACTTAACTTCCTATTTTTACTTCGACTAAAGCGCTTTCGAGAGATAAAGAGTCGGCATACGACCTTTCATTTAACAGAATCCTAAAAATAATAGCTTCAATTTAGTATGTCGTCACCAGCGGCCAACGTAGAAAATTCAATAAAAAATGTAAACAATTATATAAATAAATAATTAAGCGTGTCGCTTAAGACAGTTTCAGTAAAGAAATAACACTAACACCAGTGCCGCATACTTTTTGGTAACCACCAATTCATTAAATTTCAAGAATACAGTGCTTATATTTATTGCAGACTAAGCACTGAAAGTTATTTTACGGAAAGTTACCGTATTAAAGGGTACAATCAATACTAAGGCGCTTATGCTTGCTCCAAGTCTATTGTCCGTTGGAACGATTGCGTAAGTACTCTACGTGGCTGGCAATTTTTCCCCGCACCAAAATTTTCAATACTCAAGGATTAATTCAAAATCCGTCATATTTACATATAACCCAATATATTTTTCGTTCGACTGCCTACTTAGAACAATATTACTTAAAATATCTCGCTGTAAGATGTATATTACCTTAACTAATGTGGAAAGAGTGACATAAATAGACAAGTGCTTGTAGCTTACCTTAAGGTAAGTTACTCTAAAGGAAGAATGTTTACGTTGTGTCAAGGAATAGTTAAAAAAGTGAGACTTTTAGATATTAATTTGGCCAATGGAGCAATTTTTGGCCGACCTGTATCTACACTGTGCCAGTTGCAACGATGAAAATTGATTAATTTAAAAAAATTTTCCATCCGGATATTTACATAATTTCTAGGTTTATCTAATTAATAAAGCTCTTTACATAACATAGTTTAACATTGACTTTCTTCTTTGATTGTGAGTGTTTTCTCTTTTTTGCGGCCATCACCGGTGAGCAAATATACTAATCTAACTTTCCTTCTATAATTCATCCATTACGTAAGTGCTTCTCTCCATTTGTTTCAAGTTTACACATTTACCTCATTTCTATGAAGAGTAAGTTTAATAATTGAAAACTTCTTACTGAAGCTGTGACCTGAAAGAAAAGCTTAATTACATTGACATGTATACTACTGTTGCGAAAAAACAATTTTTTTAAAGACTACGAGTTCTAAATTTCGCACAATCATACGCATTGTATTACTAAATACACATACGCAGATAATATTTATTTAGATTTGTTCGAGTAAAACAAACAGAAGTTCATTTTAACGCATAAACATAATCCCGCTAATGGACCCTAAGTAAATAATTACTTATTTAACTGTTTTATTATTGTTGCAATTATAAATGCAAAATATGTAAAATCTGTCCTTAGGGAATGCTGTGTGTAGTTCGTTATTATTTCATTTCACGTACCTTTGATAAACTACTTCTAGAGCCTGGAAATATGACACGTTATTACAAAGAGGCAATTCGACTACAAACTAACAGTTATTTTTCAACCCATTTTGCATTTTGTCTATTATTGCTAACTGGGTATGTTGAAACAAAAGCAACTGGAAAAATACAAAAGACGACGTGCGCAAGTAGCAACCTTTTTAAATATGATGCGATTGAAGTATATTATTCTTCAACTCTGAAGGAGGATAAAAGTTATGATGTAAAGGAAGTCATGAAAAAATTCCAAGAATATTTCTTACCAATGAAAAATGCAGTATTTGAACGGTACATATTTAATAAATGTAATCAAATGGAGGGTGAAAGATTTTACAGATATTATACAAGGTTGGCAAGTAGCTGAATATAAGACGTTAAATCAGGAAATTACACAAGATCGAATTTTATTGGATGTTAATGACTTACAATTGCATGAAAAACTGTTACGAACTGAAGGGCGAAATTGACCGATTAAAATATTGTTATGGAAGTAACTGGCAGTAGAATATGATGCAACAGATAAGGGAAGTGGGTCCGGAAGCTCAGTGGTTAGGGATGGGTGTGATATTAATTTGCATGTAGAATAATTCATAAAGCAAAAGTCACAATAGGGAAAGCCATGAATCAAAGGGCGCCAGTTTGTGTATTATCGAAATTAGCGGGATCTACGCACCTAAATGCGAATGTTCCACAGCAAAGTTCATACCAGGAGAATCGGTAAAACAAAGCCTCGGTTCGGCGCTTCCTGTAAAGCTTCAAAATGTTTGCACGTAATCAAAATAAAATGACGTGCTAAAGGACCAGCTGATAGGTCATCAACCTTATTTACTCTAATTCTACTTTACTTTAATATTTATTAGTCAAATTCTGTATCTTAAAAAACTATCAAAACAATCTAACAGTGAAATCTCTCTTAAATTGTTAACGTTAAAAGCTTTCTTCACAATCATGAACCACAAAATTGAAATCGTCGTGACTGCAAAGTCGTGTAACTCAAAATTTACTATTAAGGTAATTAGCAACAAGAACGTAATAGAAGCTATTTTATCTTCTAAATTTATATGAATGGCAAATTATGTTAATGCTGTGAGATAGGGCACAAATCACATATAATCTTACATACAATAACGTAATACGCTCAAGGTTCACTATTACTAAATGTATTATGATAAAAAAAAATAAAAAACAGTGTTATAAAATCTCAAACAAATAAATTTTCTTCCGGAAGGAAGTAAATCGCCACCTTTCTTACAAAAAAAATTGAATATTAAATGTTAACGTCGGTATGAAACATGCAGGGCTCAGAATTCCCAAAATTATTTACCTTTATATCTTAATTTTAATTACCACCTTATCGTTATAATGATTACGTAGAAAACATAAATTTGATACATTTTTGAGATGTGACTATTAGTATACAGTAAAAAATAAAAAAATAACACACAATATGTAATATTACAACTAACGGTGGAATGCACTAAGGGGAAAAGGAAGCGTGTTCATCATCTTAATTAAGTACAGAAATACAACTTCATTAAAATCAGCTAAAATAAACAGAAAGTAATTACCCTGATTCCATCTCACAGCGGTAAAGGTAATTCTTGTACAATTGGCCCTTCGTTAATTGGTCGGAGGATACCATTATATCTTCAATCTCTTTTTCCGGACACAGCCCTGCAGGACTCGATAACTTTTTTATCGTCAATTTGAACTTCCGATTCTTTTAACTGATGTACCCAAATTTAATGCCGAAAATATTTAAGTCAAGACTAGGTGAATTAATAACTGCTTCACCTGAATTTATCTACATAAACATTAATTTATTTTCACAACGTTCTTTATCTCCGATATACACAAAATTTGTTGTAGCGATATATTTATAGCAACCCTTTGTCTATTTGAACAAGCTGAGGGTACATTGACAACTTTCTGGATGCAAACAAATCTACCATTCTATAGAGATCACACATAATGCGCTTAAGCGATTTTACTCAAAAAATTAGGAAAGCGCTAAGATAAACACTGTTCGTCTTCAATGGAAAAGAAAACGTTACTACTAACCGACGAACAACACAAACGTTTACCCGGGATATATGAATTATTCGTATAACCCTCACAAGGTGAACAGGCTGGTTCCCAAGCATAGCTTTAAATAACTCGGGTGGAACGTAGGTAAACTGTGCGCCCGATAACTACATAACTCGCCGAACTTTGGACCTGTTCTCGTCACAGCCTTACTATAACTGACTAATCGAAACTGTACTAAAATCACGTCATCTTTTAACAGCGAGACTAAACAATACTATATTAAAACTGTACAATGGATATTTTCCAGGAAAGAAATAGACCTTACACCTAAAATTGTGATACATATCATCCTGTTTTTCAATAAGATCCCCTATTACTCAAATAAACCCTCTATACGCTCCACATTAACAACTTTATTCAAAATGAACTGGTGAACTACAAGATATCAAGAATTATTCAACGCGTGGCGGACCACGATAACAAAAACAAATTTCAGTGGTGAAAACACGTATATTATATTTCATAAAACTCTTTGTGATAACTAAATCAATTCTCAAAACGAAACTATTTCGTTTCAACATCATAAACAAACCACTCATTTAAGGTATAATTTGCGTAAAAGTACATTTATCGAAATTCAACAATACGATATCCAAATATACTAATATTAAAAAAATTTCTACGAGAATTTCATCCACATGAGACAATATGTAACTCCAATGAAACTGTACAGGAACAAATGATGCATCTAAAAGGCCCACCAGTAAATGTAATCAATAAAGTGCAAGAAAAATGGAAAATAATCAACTTGCAAATAAATTTGATAAAACAGAACAGGAGCAAAATTTAAGTGTACAAGATATTAAAGAGTTCAAGGTGAAGCGACAGTAATGGAAAGTTCAAATAAAGAAACTGAGGAAACAGCAACGTTAAATATTATTAAAACTGGAAAAGTAGATAAAATAACATGAAATTAAAACATCAAGGTTGAAGATAAGTATGTAGTTTTAAGCTACCACTCTCAGTAAACACTTTCTGTGGACCAGCACCTCCGCCACCCCGAACCACAGTCAAATGACGAGACTTTAACAACACAGACTGGAAAGTGTTCATCGGATACGTTTCTAATAATTTACCAGACCTTAACTTCGACACACCACAAGACTTAGATACAGAATACAGGACCTTAATTACGTTAAAAGAGACGCAACTAAACACAGCATCCTCTAAATCGAAGAGAAAAGATGAATTTACAGTCGATTCCTGCGATCCAGAGATCCCGTACTAAAAACAGAATATAACAGACTAACCGCACGCATCAGACTAGAAACTAATAAAATTAGACAACAAAACTGGATACAAGAGACATCAAAATTAGACTACCGCGAAAAGCCTAAATTCTGGCAAAATTTGAAGTACTGACATCTGCAAGTTACATTTACGACTCCCAATGATCCGTTATTTGACAACTGCCACAATGCTCATCTAGACCAAAACTGTGAGGATCCCAGGCAATAACGCAACCCCCACTTACAAACTAGGCCATGACAACCCCTTCCTGAAACCGATTAAATTGACGAAGTACTAGACATACTACGGAATGGAAGAAACCCGACCCTAGGACAAGATTGTTTCAATAGACCCATTTTTCGAAATTTACTCATAAACGCTATCTGGCAACTAACCCAAACATTCAATTAATGTTAATCCCTATCCTATTTCCCAATGGTATGTAAATCCGCTATCACCGTTATGCAACATAAATTTAGATCCGACCTCATACAACCTTCCTCCTATAGTTTTATGGCCAAATACTTTGAAACTACTTCGGAGCCAACAACCTTATCCCCGAAAGCCAGATCGCATCCATACCCAACCAGGCATACCCACACCCCTTTTCATACTCCACATAGAAACTTCCAAAGGATTAAACCACACAAAATCTTTGCTTTCAGTTTTCCTAGACAATAAACAAGTCTTTGACAAGGTTTAGCACGCCTGACTTATACATAAGACTTTTATCGCTAGACGTACCCCTCTCCTTCGTCCAATTCCTTCTTTCATACCTGACGGACCGGTCTGTGAGGGCAAAAGTGGGTGCAACTACATCCCAGTCATTTTCAACCTGATCTGGGATTCCGCAAGGTTCCGCCCTAGCTCCCATACTCTATCTGATATACTCACATGACATTCCTAGAAGCACCAACCGCAAGGTTTCGGTAGCTCAATTCTCTTATGACATTGCCTTCTGCGCTGTTGATAGGAAAATCGAGATTGCCAACCGAAAACTATCACAACTCCAACTGGGCGAGCAAACGGAGAATCACTATCAAACAAAACACAGACAATATTATTCCATTGTCCAAAGCTCTCAAGACAACCGGAACAAACCACTCACGACATTAGCTTACGATTCCGACGCTGCCACTCGAAGACATTACAGCACACCAACAAGACACATACCAATCTTAAATAACCGAGCTCCATTGTGCGCAACCCTTACAAACAAACAATTAGAATCCCTCCCCTCCAGCAAACAGACTCAAAATACCACAGACAAAATGTACTGCCCGCAGGATCCAAGGAAATACCAATGCCATCACAAACATTCTTAAACCGCCTATTCCGGACATAGACCTCACTGTAATCCAAGAAAATCCAAACAAAAGTTCAAACCCCTTCCAGCAGTCCGAACCCCACTGCTCGACGACTTACCGAACGATTTCTCAGAACTCCTTGAAAATATTTCAGTCCTAAACCCCCACCCGCAAGGGGCAAGTGATGACAATCATTCTCAAAAAAGGAAATTCTACAACATCCACACCATACCACCCAATCTTATTACATAAACATTGTGTATAATATTACAACTATAACTATAAAAGCATTTCTTTGTCACATAAATAATATAACAAAGTTGGAACATAACCAATACACCAAAACTACAACAACACAAGACAACCCGTGATAGATCCCTAAACTGCCTGCAGATGAAGCAACCTACTAACCTATAAGCATGAGTACTAATGTTTTAAAACAAAAAAAGAAAAAGCTAGATAGTGGAGCTCAATCAAAAATCATACCAGGCTCAATATTTAGACAAACTAATGAAGAGTATGTCAACTAATATTATATTAGGAGAATTTGGAGGATCAAAAATAAAATCCGAGGTTATAGTACATTTGAAATGTAATAGTACAAATGTTAAATTGTATATTGCTTTTGTAAATGCAAAAGAAAAAGTGACCCCCATTTTGGGAATAGATACATATTTGAAATTACAATTAGTTAAAAGGGTAGAAACAGAACGTAACGATTTGGGTACATGCATATCAAATAGCGTAACATTGTTTCAGGGCTGAGGTAAGTTTAAATTGAAAAGGATATGGTAAATTATTTGAGGTCAAGTTATTGGAACTGACTAGTTTATTACGGGATTTATTAAAAGAAAATTTTGATTATAATTTGTTACTTTGTGTAACGTGCCAATTTTTTGGTTATCGTTACTTGTATTGAAATTTTGGATATATGTTGTTAGTTGTATATTTATTTACATCATTTGTATATATTTAAGAGTATTGTAATTGAATATTATTGTATATTGTTTATCTATGTTGTTATTTTACGTTTTATGCGCAACGCATTCAAGAGCTTCATTTCCGTCTGCCTTGTGTTAGAATGCATATCGTGTGTTACTTCTCTTGAAAAGTTATGCAATTATCTTTCATTACATTTGTTGAGTTAATTTATTATAAATAATATGGAAATTTCTCCCGTGTGTTAAGAAATCTCTGATACCGTATGTTAAGAAAATTTTGGTACAGTTTGAAAACCGAATATTTATGGTTTGCTTTCGTATTGAAACAAGCTTGAGCGAAGTACGCCACTAGTGCAACATGGCATTTATATCGTATTAGAAGGCGTAAAACGTTGTTTTGGAAGGTTTGAATTGGAGGATACCTTTTGTTTTTGTGTCATTAAATTTGGAAGTCAAATTTGGGGCCCCTCGGTGTTCGTATGTCTGTCATCGTAGCGAAACCAAACATTGTTTGCTTGCCTTGGGTCGAGAATACACTACGTTTATCTTTACGTTACTGAAAATATGTTACTGTACCTTTATATGATGGTATCCCTTATCGTATCACAAAGAAATGAAGTTTTGCAAAAATATGCAATATCTGGCATTTTTCTGCAGCAAGATCGTTTCGATGTAATGTACCTTTATTATGAGTGTGCAGAAAACCGTAAACATATCATTTGTTGTGCAAGTGGACAAATTAAATGAAGTGATTCAGAAACATTAAAGTAAAGCTAGCCTAATATTGTTTCGGAAAGAATAATACAATGTTAAACAAGCTGACTTCAGTTATATAAGACCCATCTCGGTGTTATTTTGTTGTCTCAGGTAATATATTTAAGTTATTACATTAAACTTATTTAGTTCCAATGCCAACTTTCATTTTGAAATCATTTTACGTATAGTTTTTATGTATCAATTTCGATTTAGTGTAATATCGAAAAAATTTTGGAAAAGTTTAGGTACAATTTCCATTTATGTTAAAATTAATCAGGAGATATTATTTTGATTTATTGTATCTACAAATAAATTCAGTGGTTGTGTTATTTTGTAAACACTCCGATAGAAATTAAATTTATGTTCTAATTTCGCTTCCGAGAAAGAGTGTTTGTTTTTTATACTGGTCACACTGAAGCTATCGTAGATAATAAAGAAATGTTAGTAAAAGCATCTATACTAGCAAATTTTGACACAAACAAAAAGGTACAGATGCACAGAATGAAAGTATTTACTTAAGGATCAAATATGGCTAAAGAAAAAAAATAGAATTTCAATAAGCAACTGCTAGGAATGGTAATTTACAAGAATTAGACGGCTGCACTGTCAGTTAAAGAAGTTGAATAATTTAAATTTTATCGCAAATTACAAAATCCCACAAACAAGATAGACTGATGTATCACACAATATTTAAAAAAACCGAACGCGTTTTAGTAGCTTAGCTACTGAAACACGGTGCTTTTTAATTTTGTGTAACGTGGATGTATTTTGTTTGTTACAGATTCTCCCACAGAATCCAGTATTCCATATTTACTGTATAAAATAGAAGTTTTATTTAAAAATGGTTTATTATTTTTAAATTATATAGGGTGATTCGTGAGGAACCCCTCGTATTTCAGGAAATGCTAGATCTAATCATTTTCACACAAAACTTATATATAAACTTAAGTCCAGTAGTGCTTCGTTTTCGAAATCTTTGCTATAATAAATAGGGATATAAAGTACATTGGTTTTAGCTTATTAATACGTTTTTATTATGTACAGTGACGTAGAACGCAAGGGAGTAAATTGATTTTTTTTATTAAAATATGAAGCCTTGATGTTTTTCAGATAAAAAAGGTATAGTTCGTCTAATTCGATAACTTGAACAGTTTCTAAGATATTTGTATTTTTTGGTATTTATTAGCAACTGCTTAGGCAGCTTATTATTATTTCTGTAGCATATGAGAAACATCAAAACGTGAAAATTAGTGTTTCGGAAGAATACACGTGAAATACACAGGAAATGATAAATCTAATTATTTTAACACAAAACTTTCATACAAACGTAAGTCCAATAGTGCTTCGTTTTCGAGATACAAGGTATCAAAGTTAATAACCTGCCTAAGCAGTTGTTAATAAGTACCTAAAAATGAAAATACCTTAGAAACTGTTAAAGTTGTCGATTTGGACAAATTGTACCCTTTTTATCTGAAATGCATCAAGGTTTCGTATTTTAATAAAAAAATCCAGTTTAGTTCATTGGCGTAGAAATTAAGGATTAAAAGGTTGAACTGTCCCTTGCGTTCTACGCCACTGTACGTAATAGAAATGTATTAATGAACTAAAGCCAATGTAATTTATATCCCTATTTATTATACAAAGAATTAAAAAAATACCTTTCTTCGTTCTGGATAATTTCAAAAATCAACATTTTTTGTAATTTTGACACCCTATATCTCAAAAATGAAGCACTATTGGACTTGTTTAAATGAAAGTTTTGTGTTAAAGTTATTATAACGATAGGTATAGTGGAAAATGTAGATAAGAGAAGAAACAGTGGTAAGATGGGTTAAGTAGTATTAACGGTAATGTATGTAGTAGAAGGTGCAGGGAACATGATGAATGAAGTAGATTGTTCAAACTCCATAACAATTCTAAGAATGCCATTTATATTACAAAGGGACCGTGTTATTATCAGAAAGTTGGCAATGTTGCGTTTAGCCTTTATCTGCATTTTTGTATTAAGTATTTTAGTGAAAGAATATATTCGAGTAGTAATTGATGACCTGACCAAATATTCTGTGGTACAGTCAATATTGTTTTTCTGAATTATATTCGATTATTGTGACTTTTTTATGCTTGAGAATCGGCTGCTATATTACATTAGATATACTTGTAATAGAACAGGTCTTAAGCTACAGCCCCACTATTAACACGAGACGTTTTAACACGTGTTAACATGCATTGTCAGAAGGCATCAGATCATATGCACCGTTCAGACTGGTTCTGACGTGTTTAAGGTGTTAAACGTTCTAAAACGAAAAAAAAACGTCTAGTTTTCAGTTTCAAATAATTAATAATTATAGAGCATACGGGTAGTAGACGCGTATTTTGAGTTGGTTAAAAAAAATGGATAATTTAGAACCGGAGATGGATTGGTTGGACGAAGAATATGAAACGTTAGCTGCAATTGCTGTAAAGTTAGCGCTTAATGGGGAAACAAGATAATACCGGCTTCACCCAATTAACGCAAATAGGAAGAATTTGGGAGCTTTCGACGTCCTTTGGCCTCAGATAATGATGGACAATGACCGGTGTAAGATGTACATAAGAATGACCAAGAAAGAGTTTGACGTACTTTACAGTTTGTTACGTCACAAATTATAAAAACAAATCACACACCTAAGAGAACCAATGTCATCTGAGAAAAGGCTTTTAGTGTGTTTAAGGTAAGAATGCAAAAATCTTTACAACGAATTTTTATTTAAAAACTATATTTCTGAAACTACAGATTTTCATTGGAATTGTAAATATTGTGTCATAGAAAAGACATTAGATAAATTTGAAGTAGGGTTCTGTTGAAAACTGTATGGAGAAGGTGTTTCTATAACATCCTGTAAATTCGATTGGGAATGTCCAGACGAATAAGATAATGCTGGGGACGGTTGTGGTATTGATGCTGGAGAATGTGGAACTTCAGCGCTTCTCATTTCGGCTTGAAATACTATGTTGCTAATGTCCATTTTCAAACGAATTTGTTCGCGTTTGGGCAGTTTTTTAACTGTGTTAGCCAAGCTCGAAAAAAATAAATCGACATCATCACATAAATCAGAAAACATGCAATATATATTTGGATAACTCATGTTAATACGTGTTAAAACGGGTCGCGTTAATAGTATGACTGTAGCTTTAAGCTACGTGTCGTGTTAACACGAGTTATCTAAATATCTATTGCATGTTTTCTTATGGATGTGCACATACTGTTCTGACAACACGCTTAACACGGTTAACACACTGTAACACGACATACTGCGTCTTGTTTGGATCTAGCTGTGCCCGATTTTTTCACACGTGTTAATGCATGTTGAGATATTTCAGTCTATATTTTCCATTCGAGAGTTTGGTGTTTCATATTGCATAAAACAATGACTACCTGTAATCAGCCACAATTTTTGAAGAAACGTTGATTGAGGAAGTCAGGAAGTATGGCTTTCTGTACAATCAACAACTCAAGGAGTATGGGGACGTGAAGAAAAGTCAAGAAGCTTGGGAATAAATAGGTGAAACACTAAAAAGAAAATGTAAGTAATTTTTATTTAGATAGTCTTAATTTCAAGTGTTTTCAAACAATTCAAATTCTTAATTAAGCCTACCCCTGCGGATCATATCTCTTTGCCACAAACACATTCGACTGCGTTTATCAGAGATGAAAAAGTTTTTAAACAGTTCTCTTTCATTGAAATCGTCTGTTGTGAAATTTCTCCTGATTCTCTGAGCGGGTCTCGGAGCATCAGTTGAATTTAATTCAGATTGATCAACATCATGTTCAGCGAAAGATGCACCAAGAAAATTATGTAGGCAACGTTCTATCCGTAATGTCTGGATTAGTTTCAATAGGTTTTCTAAAAATTCTCCATCGCGCTACTAAGATTCTATAATGCGGCGGGCTCTTGAAAGCCAGTAGTTGAATATCTTTTCTACTTCGCAATGTAGGTTGATTCTACTAAAAGGTCTCGTCAAATAGCGTTTAAGAGGAAACGCTTCATCCCTAACCATGATAAATGGGCAGAGTGGACCTGTTGGTGTTAATGGTTCATCTTCAGGAAATTGGATCCTATTATATGCCGACCATTTACCCAATTGCGACTTTAAAAAATTCCTCCGACACTGTTTTTCCCATATTTCTCGACATCTATCCAAATAAATTTATAATTCGCATCGACCAAGGCAAGGAGGACAATAAGTGTGTATCTTGTGTAATTACTCCCAGCACTATTTGGACATTTTATTTGGACATGTTTCCCATCTATTGCTCCTAAGCAATGTGAGAACTGTCATTTTTCTCCAAACTGTTTTGCAATTTCTTTCCATGTGTTTTGATCAGGTGTTGGCAAGTAGACAGGTCTCAGTTCTTCCCATATTTTCTGACAACATTCCATAACAATTTTTTCTACTATACTAAATCCAATAGGAAACTCAAATGATATGTATGAATTTCCTTTGGCCAAAAATCTGTGGAAAATTCATTAAATGTTTAAAATACAATTTCATTGGTTTTTACTAATTAACAATTATGGAAAATTGTATAAACAGTTATCTAATGTAGGCAATTAGGGGCCGACATTTTGTTAGAGATCCGATGGAAAATAGAATATATAGTGTTTAGGAAATATTTGTTATTTAAAATTTAAAGTAAGTCGAGTTGAAACTTTACGATATCAATAAAATCAATAACATACACTGCATATATTTTTTGAATTTGTAGGGGAAGAATGTAAAGACGAATGGACAAAGTTACGAAATTCTTACTCAAATGCGCTGAAACGTAGAAAGACATGTAGTGGCCAAAAAAAAAATTCGCAAACGGAAGTATGAGAACGAGATGTCTTTTTTGACACCATGTCACCTAGGGCGAACACAGACAACTTTCAAGAAGAACTGTCCAAAGTGCCTGAAGATGCGGATGATGAAAATGAAACGAATATGGCAACAAATATACTCACACAAGACGAAGATGGAGGTGTTAATGAAAAATCAAATGCAAGTAAAAAAAATGTTATCGAAAAATCAGTAAGCGATATCGTAGACATCATGAAGAAGAATAGTCAAATGCGAGCCAAGGTCCAACAGTCTCAGGCCCCTGTATCAACTGATTCATGTGATGATGTCGATTTGTTTTTTCGAGCTTGGCTAAGACAGTTCAAAAACTCTGATAAAGGCAGTCCAATGTGTTTGTGGCAAACAGATATGATCCGCAAGGGTAGACTTAATTAAGAATCTTAATTGTTTGAAAACACTTGCAATTTAGACTATCTAAATAAAAATTACTTACATTTTCTTTTTAGTTTTTCACCTATTTCTTTCCAAGCTTCTTGCCTTTTCTTCACGTCCTCCTTGAGTTGTTGATTGTACAGAAAGCCATACTGCCTGACTTCCTCAATCAACGTTTCTTCAAAAATTGTAGTCTGATTACAGGTAGTCATTGTCTTATGCAATATGAAACACCAAACCCTCGAATGGAAAATATAGACTGAAATATCTCAACACGCATTAACACGTGTGAAAAAATCTGGCCCAGCTAGACCCAAACAAGACGTAGTATGTCGTGTTACAGTGTGTTAACCGTGTTAAGCGTGTTGTCAGAACAATATGTGCACATCCATAAGAAAACATGCAATAGATATTTGGATAACTCGTGTTAACACGACACGTAGCTCAAAGCTACAGCCACACTATTAACGCGACACGTTTTAACACGTATTATTACGAGTTATCCAAATATCTATTGCATGTTTTCTGATTCATGTGATGAGGTCGATTTGTTTTCTTCGAGCTTGGCTAAGACAGTTAAAAAACTGCCTAAACGCGAACAAATTCGATTGTAAATGGACATTAGCAACATAGTATTTCAAGCCAAAATGAGAAGCACGGAAGTTCCACATTCTCCAGCATCAATACCACAACCGTCCCCAGCATTATCTTATTCGTCTGTACATTCCCAATCGAACTCCCAGGATAAAAACACTTTCTCCATATAGTTTTCAACATAACCCTATTTCAAATTTTTCTAATGACTTTTCTATCACACACTATTTACAAGTCCAATGAAAATCTGTAGTAGAAATGTAGTTTTTAAATAAAAATTCGTTGTAAAGATTTTTGCATTCTTACCTTAAACACACTAAAAGCCTTTCCTCAGATGATATTGGTTCTCTTAGGTGTGTGATTTGTTTTTCTAATTTGTGATGTAACAAACTGTAAAGTACGTCAAACTCTTTCTTGGTCATCCTTATGTACTTCTTACACCGGTCATTGTCCATCATTATCTGAAGGCGAAGGACGTAGAGAGCTACCAAATTCTTCCTATTTGCGTTAATTGGGTGAAGCCGGTATTGTCTTGCTTCCCCACTAAGTGTTAATATTACAGCAATTGCAGGAAACGTTTCATCTTCTTCGTCCAACCAATCCATCTCCGGTTCTAAATTATCCGTTTTATTTTCAACCAACTTAAAATACGCATCTACTACCCGTATGCTCTATAATTATTAATTATTTGAAACTGAAAACTAGGCGTCTTTTTTCGTTTTAGGACGGTTAACACCTTAAACACGTCAGAACCAGTCTGAATGGTGCATATGATCTGATGCATCTGGCAATGCTTGTTAACACGTGTTTAAACGTGCCGAGTTAATAGTGTGGCTGTAGCTTTAGTCCAAACAATTGGCGGGTGTTGCACCTTGTTGCTTAAATCGTATTTCCTGTTATTGTCGGACATACTCCCTTAATTACTTATTTATACTTTATATTTTATAGCAAATAATTAAATATTTGGGATTAATGCTCTTGGTTCGCTAAATCGAAGAGTTATAAGAAAGTTAATGATATTAAAATGCATACGTGCGTGCGTGCGTGCGCGCGTGTATGTGTACTAGTGACGAAATGGATTACTAAAGGGCTACATGAATTATTTTTATTGAGAATGCAACGTTCTCTTATTACTAACGGTCAGTTATAAATTAATTATAATACAGGAACGTATTACCACTTAAAGCAAGTGTGAGCAAATTCAGTTGCAATAATTTGTTTTTAACTACTTGGCCTTACGTATTTAGAATTAAGTCCCACGGTCAAATATTTGCAACTAGTGGTTAGAGTAATTTGAGATTACTAGTATTTAAAAAATTAGTTAGCCAGAGTTTATACACACATTGATAATTTGAAATGAAAATATACAAAATTTGCCTTCAAATTACATTTTTACAGTGGAAAACTGTGAGTAAAACAGAAAGCTTTTTAGGTTTTTTTGGAATTAACTTATGAAATTAATTGCTGCTGCCGTCTTTATCTGCAGGATTTAATTGTACAAAACTATTGTATCTAAATGGTATTTTTTTCCCTGAAAAGACATTAACGGTAAGTTTGCCCTTTCAGGAAATAACTGCAAAATTAATTTTTGAATTAGTGTTATTTTTGAATCAGAGTAATTCAATTGTATACAATTGTAGTGTAATTGAAATTCTATTCCTTTTTAATTGAAAGAAGTAGGAATTGGCAGAAAAAGCTTTTCCTATTTCTTTATTTATAAGGTGAATTTCCGCTACGGATTTTTACGACTCGAACTGACTCAAAAAACTGGGAATAATTGATTAAGGTTGAAATGAATGTACTTTCGGTTATTATGATAAGAACTGGAGGTGTCATTGTTTTTCTGAAATAATTCTATGTAGAATTCTTTACTGGAATGGAAGTATATTACTGAAGAACCTGTTCTTATTCAATAGGGGCTTGGAAAGATTTCCATAGCAAAAACGGTCAACTTTAGAAACGTTAGATGTATTGCGATTTTTTTTAATGAAAAATAAATTCAATTTTCGATCGTTTCCCGGCCGTGACTTATTATAACATGAACTATCAGAAAGAATTTTCCAAAATTTAATTACATTTTCTGCGCACTGTACTTTAATTCAATGACTTCTCAAAATTTACATTAAAATCAAATCGAAACTTAATACATTTTAAAATTTACGTTACACGTTCGTCAGGTGAACGTGTAAAAAACTTCGAACGTGTTTTTAATAATTCTATGTAGGCGACTAACATGCATTTTGTGCAGCTTGTGTTGCATATCTAGTTTATTATTGCTTGTTAAATAAAAAAAAAGTGCTATAAATTTTCTGGTGAGTTATAAAAAACTACTATATTAAAGTTTGAGGCGTCGTGTGTTATTTTTTACTCTAACTTCACCTTTACGCCTTTAAACACATCTACGCCGTTTAATATTTTACCGTTACTCTAAATCACGGTATTAGTACGATTAATCAAGAGTGAAATTTATTCATTTGGGAATTATTAAGCATACAAATCCAGATTTATTTCAACCTGAAGTAATATTACGCAACAATTTTCCAAAACGCTGACGCAGCAGGAATCCATTTCGTCATCCACAGTGTGATCAAGAATAAGGTATTCTGATTCCATTAATTACTCACAATATTAATTACTCATTAGGTTATAACATTACGAACATTAGCAATAAGATATTTCTGTTTATAATTAAATATAGGTTGGGTAATAAACTTGTTATTGTAGAAATTTTCTTTTAAATTTATTGTATAATGGTTTACTTGTTTATTCCATGTTTAAAAACACGTTGGCGTCCGAATATTGAACTATTAGTTTCAGGAAGAAGCAACCCCGATTTTAAAGCGAACATATCTAGGTATATGTAAATATTTTTTGGTTAATAAGGCAAATCGATAATTTTAAGAACCTGGCCTACTTTAATCTACGACTGAGCATAAGGCACCAAATCTTCTTGTTATTACCCAAACTGTTAAGTAGCTAAAATTTGTAGCCATGGTTGTAGAAGTATACGTATAGAACTTTAGGATTTGTGCACTGACTTTCAATGTTTTACAAACGTTAAACGTGTTTTTAAACATGTGGGATTTACAATCAAACGCAAAAGTCATAATTACCTATACTGAGAATAAAACAAATGAGTATAAGAAAATATTGAGCAATATATTCGTGCCGACTACTTAGCACTTTCATAATATGAGGAGACGTATGCCGTAAATTCGCTCCTAAGGAAATTCGCCCCAGGTAAATTCGCCTGCCGAATATTCGCTCCCGGAATCATCCTCTTTAGAGTATTTACCACAAGTAAATTCGACAAACTTAGACATGAACTGAATTAAACATTTTCCTTTTATTTTGAATAGTGCAAGGAACTTTTTACCAGATGCTTTAGAAAAAGGACAATTGCAGTTTCATTTACTAGCTATCAAAACAGACTCCGCGTAGTGTAACTATTACGTTTGTAGGTGTTTAAAGCGATTTTTGTTCGCTTATTTGAACTATTGCTAATAAAATAACTAAGGGATGACAATACTCGTATAGTCCTACTAACTAACATATAATGTCTGTTGAAGTTGTGTTAAACACGTAGTACTATGATCTTATTACTTGTCACAACAATTATACAAATGTGGAATGTGATAAAAATCGTTGCGGGTAGGGAGTTAAACGCACAAGCAATATATTTCACTTACCAACGAGATATGTATCCAGTTTTAGACCAAAACATAAAGAACTATTACCTTACGCGTTTTTGTACTCAAAACAATATTAATTGCGAATGTGCGAATATGTTTGGGGCGAATATTCCTGATTGAATATTCAGGAGGTGAATATTCTGTGATCAAGTACTCCGGAGGCGAATTTTTTGGGAGCAAATATTCTGCGGGCGAACCTATCTGGGGCGAATATTCTATGAGGGCGAATATACCGGGACGAGTTTTTAGAGGCAATTTGCCATGGCGAACTTTCCGGGGCGAATTTTCCTGCAATCCTAAAGATAATAAAAATTGAAAGGGTTGATACCAAGCCCTTCAATAATTATTTTAAATCTTCGGTGCTAGTGTGTCTTACCTTACCACTACCACGAAATTTGATGCTAACTGTACAATTCTACACAGTTTATTATTTATATTCATTTCTGCTTGTACTCAAAATCTTCCTATCTCATTTCCCGTCAGGGCCTCGGATTTTTTAATAAGGAATGAGGGAACAAACATTTGCGTTTTCAGGTTGCTTTTGACCTGGCCACAAGGAAGCGGTCCATTACCTTTGAAACCGTGAACGTGGTACTAATTATCGTTTCAGAGAACTTTTTTTATTTTACACTTACTCTCATATCTATAATCGCTAAAATAACACCTGTCGTAGCTCCCTCGGTGCACTATTTATATATTTCCGTTCATGAAATATGACACTTTTTCATATATATATATATATATATATATATATATATATATATATATATATATATATATATATATATATGAAATTTTGATCCACAAATCTTTCTTATTTTAACATACAAAATACATCCACGTGGACAATAATTAAACAACACCGAACGCTTTTTAATACTTAATCTATCATGATCAGTGGTTGACTAGGATTAGAAATTTATGAATGGTTAAAGTGTTCTGAATAGCCTAAAGGTACTTGATTGTCATTATTCGTTAGAATTTGTTTGTTTTTAATGTAAATGGTTCAAACGGCATAGAACATCGTAAGGGCAAACAACTTAAAGGACCTACCCGTCGTAAGGTCGTGGATTTTATAAAAATTTTGTAGTTACTATAATACACTAAGTCTGATACGATAATATTTTGGACGCCGCTCTGTCTTAATTCGGGTAAAATGTACGTAAGCAAAAGAAAGTGCACTAGCATAAAACAGGGAAATGTAAATGAACCTACCTTTTTTCTTGCAACCAACGGTTCGCTGGGT
Organism: Vesta saturnalis; assembly: GCA_036346205.1. NCBI lineage: Eukaryota > Metazoa > Arthropoda > Insecta > Coleoptera > Lampyridae > Vesta > Vesta saturnalis. The sequence goes on from JARFJB010000862.1 coordinate 2,869,459, forward strand.
CGATCCTGAAACGTAATGCTCCAAAACACCACAATATCGCTATTAAAATTCGGCACTTTAACTTTTAAATTTTAACTAAATTTGACCTTGACTCAATTAAAATAAATAAATCTCCCCACTATTAGAATTAACTACAGTTTACACTCTAATTCAAATAATACTACCCCTGTCCATATTTTAATTGGCATATATTCAAATTAAATTATGGTAGCCACATGAATAATACATAAATAGAAATGGTTAACGCCCTTTAGCATCGGTATAAAGTTTCTTTATAAACGAAATTTAGCACTTAAAGGAAACTCAATGATTAACATTACCTTGAAACAAACAAACGTCCAAATACTCAGTTAATTTCAACATAACGAACAAAAACTTTTATCGCCGGATACGATTTGCTAGTAACACTACTTTTTACTATTTTTTTCTTTTGCTACTACAAAAGCGCTTTCGAAAGCTCAAGAATGGCGGCACATGCCCGTTTACTCAAAATTAAATATTTAATTATATTTTAAAAAGAAATAATCACAAACCCCACAAAAACGACGTAACCAGCATTCAAGATTATCCAAAATGAAGTATGTCAAGGTATACGTGAACAAATTTCTAACTAATTTCGTAAATATGTCTATAAAAAATTATCATGTAACTTTTATAAACACTACAAACTGGTGCTGCGTAATTTATAATAATTAAAAAATACAAATAAGGTCAAAAACCTTTAAAACCAAATAAAATTTCAAACTCGCTTTCTCTGGTAGGCACGATGGCTGGCCGCTCTGCACCTATTATATTGTTGTCACCACCAAAATTCTACCGCATTAGCTGATGGCTCGATTCACTTATCGTCAACAAAGCACTACGTAATTTCTTGGAGTATTAACACCACCAGGCCACCACCTGGTATTAGTTTACGCACGCCCTACTCAACTCGTGATTCCCCACTTAATCAATGCTTTTCTCCCGTCATTCTTCCATTCGCCATTTTAAGCGTAACTAATCACAAAGCTAAAATTCCTTCAAACTGTACGCGTGGTAAACCCGAATAATTTTCGTAAACAATATTTAGAACTTACGTGATTGGCATCAACTCGCAACATTAGGCGATCACGCAAAAAAAAAGTGTAACCCGATCAGTTTTCGTCGCCGCTATTCTTTGGAAAATCAACCATAGTTTAATATAATTTAAAACCCACGGTAGTCTAGTCTTAATTTTTTTATTCAATCTAAGTTCTCAATATCGCGTCGTTTTATTCTCTTGACTCAACATTCGCATGATTCCTGCAGTAATGAATTATAAACACTTTCCCATTACATAATTTACGCTAAAAACTAAGCTTTACATTACCTAAAACGAGGATTATCCGATATTTACTATAATAAAATCAACTATCTTTATGTACTTCTCCTACAAGGATTAAACAACTAGACAGAATATGCGACTAACATATTCGCAATTTAGAACATTATGAAAAAGCAACAAACAGAATAATCATGAAGCTAAATACGAATACTTTACAATTTGTAATAAACTCAAATAGCGTCAAATACACCATAATAATAGGAACAAATCAGTGCTTTCCAAGCTTCAAAACTGAATATACCTAAATTTGCAATAAAATCATACAACAGATGTAAGAATAGAATTTTCTGCAATTCCTACACATAGTGACACTAAAGGTCTGCATAGCAATCAAATCCGTACTTATTACTTATTTATATATTTGATTAAAGATAGCTTATTTACTACATGATTTTTATCAAACATACGTAGAGCTACGGCAGACATGTTACAACGTTTGTATTTACTTTGACCTGAATGTTTTTTAATGGAAAATGTGATAACCTGTTTAGCTTTCCCTCCGTACACGTGTTCACAATGTTTGCAATTAATGTTATGAACCTTCGTCCAATCGTGCCTAGCTACTTGACCCTTTGGATTTCTTAAAACAGTTTGCAAAATATTATTTGAACTGTTTTTAAATTAAATTTTTGAAAATATTTTAGATAAGCATTTTGTGTTGAATATTGAATAAAGACGTGCTTTATAATTTTACAGTAAAAATTTAATTACACGCTACGCATGCGTACTAAGCTTGTTTAAAAGGTGCAACATTGCAAATGCAAACGTAGAAACGGCAGTAAAATATGGATTGAGAAGAGAACTAAATTTCATTTGAACAGATGTTACATATTTTAGATTATTACGTTTTTGATATCCTTTTTTTAGTTTTAGTTATACGTTTTGTTTAATTAGTTGAAAGGTACTTAAATTATTCACTTAATAAACCATTAGAGTAATTTTTACCAAAAAAAATTACGTTTTGTTGCGATCGAGTGTACGAAAGTTGTCATGCTCAGATTTTAGCATTTTTTTTACCGGAAATCGGATATGGATAAGAAACAGGTTATTTTTCATTAAAAGTTATTCTGGTTTGTCAGTTCAAATGAATAAAAAAAATGCAGTTGTAAAATAGTTTTTTTATAGCTTAAAATAAGATATCTTATTTTAAAAAATGACAGTAACAACGAAGAAATCAGTATACTGGTAAATGAAGCATGTTTAAATTTAATATTACGCAAATCACGTTAACACTGCCTAAGGCCGTGTTGGACAAACGCACGTCGCGTACAACTAACACTCACTTTTTGCACTTGTTACATAAATAACTATTACAGTCTAGAGTAAGCCTAAAGACTTAGTTTCAACAGAGCCTCGAGGTACTTTCGACGGCGTATCACTGATTCAGATAATAGAATCCATGTTAAACAAATCGATTTTATAAATATAAATCAAAATAAATAGCGAGCTCAGCGCAAATTTACGTTTTAAACATAGAAAAACCTTAAACGAGACTTAATTGGAAAAACGAATAAAGATGAAAAGTTCGGTCGCTTTTGAATTTGAACTATGGTACTTTTAATTTAATAACTAATATTGGTTTTGGTAAGGGTTAATCGTAATACAAAATTTTTCCAAAGGAGCAAGTAGCACAAAATATCACTTTCGGTGCGAAACAATAGTCATAATAGCAATAATTACATTGTTTTGTGAAAAGCTTTCAGATTGAGCTTTGAGCCTTAAATAACGAATCCATATACGGGAATCGAATAGAAGGATAAAGTTACGTAATATAACATTTCATGTTTATGATACAATTATTTGTTTTGCATAATTAAACAAATTAAACGTTTATCTCCCAAGGGACCGTTGTTTCACGAACTAAGCTTAAATTCTGTTTTATTTTAATTGCATATTTAGTAATTCCGAATGAAAATTGCAAAGTTTTGAACAGATTTGGCATTGGTATCAAAAACTCGAAGTTTTAAACTTTGAAGGCGTTTCACATTATGTTTGCGAAATGTAAAATTCCCAAGCGTGCTTTAATCAAATATTCGAATTCCTTAAAGTTTATCTAGGATGAAGTACGTTTTATACCACGCTTTACATTTAAATATATGAGCAGTTAATAACACACAAACCCAAAAAAGCAATTTATCAACGAAAAAAAAACATTCAAGCATTTTCTTTTGATGTTAAAGGAAATTTTATATTTTCACGCGATTTTGTCAATTTCATATTACGTTTACCTCTGCTTCTTCAATCTTTTATAAGATTTTCTTTTTCTTTGAAATACAAATACATTTGGACTTAATTAATTTTGAGATACTTCCGTTTCATAATTATAAAAATTGGATTAACGAATTGCGTGAGATTATACATCATTAAATGTTTTTAAACAGTAAAAGAATCTTTGTGTAAGGTTTTGTCCTGAAATTTTATGTTTTGTATTCGTTTTGTGTACGTTTCAAGACATCGTGGAGCATAATTAATTTGCACAATTTGAGTTGGATTTACTTTAAAATATTAACCGCCCCATTATTTTTACTCGTATTTCAATTAAACACAAGTAATAACACAAAATCCGCTATATCGGGTGTCCCACTAACGGCGGCTAGGTGGGATACATGAGAAACTATAGATGCTACAGCGTCGCATTAAAAAATTGCATAAACCAAACTGACACAGAATTAGTCAAGCTGTTTGTTGGTGTTATTAAAGTGGTACCTAATACTGGGTATTTTTGGAGAAAAATTAGTTTTTATTATTTCCTATAGCAGTTTCGCCATCTTGCGGGTGTTTTAGAAACTTGAAAATATTTTCTAGCGATTTCTCTTGGCTATTTTTTTATGCGACGCTGCAGCATCTGTAGTTTCCCATATATCCTATCTCGCCGCCCTTAGTGGGACACCCGGTACACTAAAACTTAAGGCCTTATTCTTGTGGGTAGGTGAAAGCTATATAAAATACAATTTTAATCTACGCACAACGATAAATGTGATTAAGCCTGAAATGATTTAATTTTCAGCTCTTACAACCATAAGTAAATATATTTATTCGAAATCATTTTGTAAGCTGTCAATTTCATGACATAACAACAGCTGGGAACTATTTTATTACTGAAACTAGCCGAAAATAATGAAACTAGTCGGGAATAATTATTACATGCCACGAAAATTATTCCATACCTGCGGTGAGGGTTGCATAACTATCATGAACCTCATAATCATTACAATTAATTAAATTATGTGTTGTTATTTGATATTCTTTATTAATCAACGGACGTACAACATATTTACAAACTAACTAAAAAAAAGCATTAAGAATCTATTTTGGATGTTCATAAATAAACTTTTTTACAATTTGACAGTTACAATTTCATGTATTTATTTTCACGCCCAGCTTACTCTGCTTCACATTTGTTACATCAGGATATTTATTATTCAGAATGTTTAATAAACTGTTATTTTTAACGTTGGATGATTGCGAATAAAATAGTATACAAACCTTGCAAGAACGTTTCATTACTGACTAGCGTTTTAACTGATGCGGTTTACAATATATCCACATACGTAAATAATTCGCTCACCAACCATTATCAGTGCAGAACAAATTGAGTTAACAGACTCGGAAAACCTTCCAACCTACTCGAATTTAAGTCGATTCAATCAAATCCTTATTTCAAATTTTTGAGTGATTTCAAACGAAACAAAATAAAATCCTCCCCTCTTCTTACCCCACAGCTTCACCACCACCGATGGGAGTCTCGACATTTTTTAAAAACCTCTTTTTTGGACTCAGGATATTTCTTATCTCAATATGGGTTTCAAATTTTTTGACCGATTACAATAACTTTTCCGTTAGGTGGGAAAGTTAAGAGAGAACGTAGTAATGTTAGGTTTTAATGCACGTACATACTGGTTAAATATTCTAGGTTTTGCAATGAGGTTTGTCTGCAAGTCATGAAGTGCAAAATTTTTTACCCACGCTACATTAAGCTTATCTACAATATTCATTATCTTTCTGTTTAGAATATATCATAGCAATAGAAAGAAATGGTACGGTTTTAACTGATCTTCTGCCTAGAAGTTAACCTTCCGACGGAACGGTTTTGGTCAAGAGAACCTTTAGGAGGACATAAAAAGGGCAAATCGTTACTAGCTTACGTACGGTACTGTTGAAATCGAGCGATCTTAAGGGCAACTCATCGAGACGTCATATGTCAAAGTTAAAGTGATTTTTGTCTGTTCTCTCTTTTGCGGTAATTGTTACAAGCATGGTACTCACTAGAACATTAGCTCGTACGGGCAAAATGCATGGTACCGACATAGCTTAGTTTTATAGTTGTGGTTCTTACTCAAACTACTAAAAAGCACTCATTATAATTCAAAAAAGTCAAAAAATAATCACACCATGAACAAGATCTCTACGCCAGCATAAGCCAGGAATGCAAACTGTTCACCCAAAAACTCAACTGATCAAAAATTCATCATGAAAATAAAATTACCTTATATAAAAGTCTAAACTTAGTCGTCCAAATAACTTAAAAGTTTATTATTAATTTGGTCTCAAAACTGCACAAAACTTTACATTAGGATAAGGAAACTCTTGCTACTCAAACTCAAAAATAGTCATAACTTTGACTTAATATAAATATAAATGGCAAAATATCACTCAGCAATTAATGGTTTTGCTCACCAGTCGGCAATAGCATTACTGTCTAAAAAGTCGACGTGCTCCAAGAACTACAACTTCACAAAAAACGCGAAAAGAAATCCTTAAATAACAAATATTAAAAAAAAATTAATGCCATGTATAACTATAATTGTGCCGGTTTAAAGCATTAAACGCATTCAACACAAAAGGGCCGATTGAGCTTTCCAAGCTCCTTCACCCGCAATCATGGGTTTCCAGCATACATACATATATTACGCATATATGTATGATGGGATTAAGGATGGCTGTGGTCAGGATAGGATCGGAAGGAACGGAGTTATGGTTCTGAGGAAGAAAATACTACCCCCAGCATTCGCCTAAGTAGCCGCTCGTGGTATGCATATACGCATTGACCATGTCGATACATGTGTATGAGGAATACCCCCTGAAAAAACCTCATACAAGGTAGACCGTAACGGGAATCGAACCCATTACCTCCCTAATGCTAAGTAGGTCGTGCCACCACTACTCGACCAGCTCGGTAAAATAATCAAAAACAACATCAACTTCCGCAACAAAAGGTTGCCGTATTCGTTACCTGTTATTACGTTCCTAACAAAAACGTCAAATACCGATATTTTATTCTGCACAAATAACAATTAATTAAACGTTAACGCGTGGAGTGCACCGATGCACTTGTGCGTCGGTCGACAGTGTTAGTTTAAGCGTTCAGTACGGAATGAGTAATAGGTTGAAGTGTACGAATATTAGGGAGGATGTTGCGAAGGTGTTATTTTTTAAAAATTTGAGCATCGTTTTTAATTTTTTTGGTAACTGTTACGTGGGCCATTAATAATAGGACGGTGCCGTTGCGACTAGATATAGGCCAAAACGAAGCAATGTATACTACAATTGGCCTTTTTCACATCAAGAACTAGAGGAAATTTTGATGCACTGGTACAATGAAGAGCGTTTGGATTTGTTAGACAATGATTCAAATTTTTCTTTAGAGGGTGATTCATCTTCTGATGAGGAACCATATATCGCTGTACCACTCCAGGCTCCACTTATTGCACTTGATATTTTAGGGTGTATAAATTGGCAGAATGATTCTGTTCAAATATAGAGTTTTCCTTTTAATAATCAACTTATGGCCGCCCCGTCGATTTTTTTTAACTGTTAGCAGATGAACACCTTTTTAATATTATTACCGAGGAAACAAATCTCTATGCCAAAGTGTTTCTTTTCTGAAGGAGTACCATAACACTCACGCATTACAAGGTGGAGTGAAAAAACTGTGCATGAACTACGCGTATTTTTTTTTTATTGCTGCTCTATACCGGTACAATTAAAATTAACAGGTAGCAGGATCGTTTATTTAATAGATAGATAGATAGATAGATTTATTATTATAATGCGATGCTTGCATTTTTTAAAAATCCTGGAGATAGGATTTTTATTTCCAATCGGAAGGTCGGCTTTATAAAATAAGGCCTTTATTAAATTATTTCAACAGTAAAATGTCGGAAATTTGTTATCCAGGCAAAAACCTATTGTTGGATGAACTTATGAATTTGTGACGTGGACGTTTGGTGTTTAGGCAACTCATCAGAAACAAAAGGCACCAATATAATATAAAACTATATTTTCACAGAGCCGTACGATCTGATACTGAATTATGAAATTATGAAACTTTTAGAACCTTGATAAAGCAGAAAATAAATCTGCGATGCATTGGTATTTCAAAAAAGAGAGTTGTCGCCTTATCAATAAATCAGCCCAAGTCGCCATATATATATATATATATATATATATATATAGGGTGGGCCACCTGTAACACCTCAGGCGTTTTGGTGAAAACGGTTGTTAAACTTTCTCCATATGTATGTAGAGCGTCTATGTAAGCATGTTTTAAAAATATTTTGAAATATATAGGGTGATCCCAAAAATTCTTATTTCAGAAACCAAATTTTTTTTTAAATGGGAATGTCTAATTTTATTAGCAAATTTGGATTCTACAGTCAATTCTAATTCATGTTTATTCGGAGTTTCCTATACCTAAGTCTTAACCATTTCCCTTTCCCTTTTTTGAAAAATACGGAGGTTTTGCAAAAGCTGAATGATTATGTAATCTGTAGATCAAATCTAATAACATTTGGGCTACAAACCACCAACATCATAGGCTAAGAGCTATTGTAAATAATTTTTGAATGTTGTACAGGGTGTCCGATATTTAAGGTTTAATTTTATCTAACTTCAATCTTAAAAGACGTGCTTTACCTAAATGGATCGCCCTGTATTTTCTTCGTTTAAACAACTGCTTGTTTAATTGTCTTTCAATAGATATTCGGCTTCCCTATACCTAAACCTAATACTTTCGAAGTTATTTAAACAAAACGTGCCCATACCGGAGAGGGGTGACATGATTCTGTATTTTATTGAGATCTCTTGTATCTGGAAACCTTTGAGCGTGGACCTTTGCCGCTAATAAACACTTTTCCAAGTATTCGATTTTGTTAAAACCATACCAACCGGCTCTTCAACAAAGAAGGTGAAAAGTGTTAAAGACTTCCCGTTTAGACGGGAATGCAAGTCGTTAACTGAGACCTTAGTCGTACCACATTCATTTTTTGTCTTTGGAAAACGAAATTTCAAATCAATAACCAATTAAACACAAGCAATAACTTCATGTAAAACAAGAAAACCCTGTACAGTGTTAACGAACTCTGAACTGTAAACGTCATGTCTATTCAGCTTAAAAACTAATAATCAAAGTGTCAACACCAATAACAACACCGCTGAAACTCTTTTTTTATGTAAAAACTGTATGGAGTAGGAATTCTTAAAATGATGTTCTTCTAACATTTAGAGGGAAGCAGAATAGAAACCTTAACACCTTAAAAATGTTGTACCATTTAGGTGTCCATAAAAAAATAGGGCCCTATCACGTAATCACCAACTATTCTACCATACACGTTGAAGCTCCACCAATTCTGATGATCAACTGTTCTATTTAAGTGACCGTTTTCTGATCATAATACTGGAAGTTATGTCGATTTACTTAATTTATTATAAATTATATGATAAAGTTGATTCGTTGGTGAAGTTGAAGAAATCTTCCTCTCGAACGCGCTCAAGGACCCATGTGCAAAAATCGTTGCGTTTGTCGTTGCAAATCGGCACCGTACAAATATTGGTAAAGCCCGATATGGAATGGGCGACATTTTTAAGAATCCGTCTTGTACTGGTACGACTAATACCTGTCTCATCAGCAATTCTTCTTAAGCTTGTATTAAGATTTTAGATTACCGATCCTAAGAGACGGAACTCATTTTTTCATTACCAGTTGCTTCATTGCAACATTTCCTTTAGCACCATAAGCAAATAAACAAACGGTGAAATATTCCTTACTTATGTGCTTGGTTGACGAATTCCATAATCATCACAATTCTTTTATCTCATCAGTCTGGAGACAACTTGATACCTTCTTCACCGATTTACGACGAGACCAAAGCAATTAAACAGGTAATTTTCATAAACCCTTCTCTTTTAAAAATAAGTTAGAGCCAGATATATAAAAAATTTTAATTATTGAAACGCAAGCATTCACATGAACAAAAAAAAACATTTCACAACTCATAATGCTGATCTCAGTATAGGCCTGTATCAAAATAGCAATATGAAAGTTCATCTTTATAAATGTTACACAAACAAGCAGTTCTCACATTTTTAATTCGATATACACAGAAAAATAAGCGCTGAATGTTTCTCTATCATTCGAAATTTAAAATAAATCAATATAAAATTTTCATACACATTTACGTATTTATAAAGTTAATAAATATATGCAACGGTTTTATCAATTAATAGTTGGGATCTTCACAATGAAGAAAATGAATAAAAATAAGAAGAAATTAGCTAAAATAACAGCTGCAAAAAGCTGGTGAAAGTCTTAAGATCGGGAAGAATGTTCGATTTGCAATAGCTTAGTCAATCTTATTTGCAATTTCTATAACGCTGTACGTACAGAACGTAGAACCTTGACCTGTCAGTTCAATTACAATTAAAAATAGTGGTGGCGGGTCCATGCATGATTAAAACGGTGTGGAAGAACAATGTATACGTATTCATAAACAGGTGCGAGCAGATTGTGCATTTTTAGTTCTTTGTCTTAATTTGCGCGTAATAAAGCTACCCGAAACTATAATGGAAAGAATTATGACGTTATGATCTTAGTAAAGCTCATGTTACAGTCGAAGGAAGAGATTTGAATCTAATGACTTTTGGATGTATGAATAGTGGTACGCTATTAAACAGCGTAAGGTTTGAAACTCGTAACGTTTGAATTACTTTGATTACTCAGGCACTAATCTAGGCATAATGTGGTTATTGGCGTCTTTCATAGGCCATGGTTCCTCCCGAAATAAACTGATTCAACCAACTAAGGTAACAATACTGGAACAGGAATACATGGACCTGGTAGTAGCCAATGATGGTTTATTCTGTGTCAGGCGGGTGGAAACTAGAGAAAAGGAGAACAACGGTGCTTTCCCAATGAATAGAAAATTGGAAATGTTTGCCTCAGCTGGTAAACAGTTGAGACGTAATGAAGTATAACTGAGAAAAAGATGTATGTACATACAAACGGTCACAAGCGTAACTCTTAATTACAGTTAAAACCTGCTGTACAAACAAAATCAACAGCTTCGATTGAAAAAAATGTATTAATTGTTGAGCTAATTCGCATTTATACAGGGTGTCCCGGAACAACCCCTACAACATAACGTGGGTAATTCTACAGAGAAAAATATAAAAAAAAGTTCCTATAAGCCGAGGTCCGGAAATGATTCTTAAGGGAGCTACCATCCTTTCAAGATGACGTCACGAAACTGATTTTTGCTTAATTACTCTGGAACTACTTTAGATTCACCTTTCAAATGTGGCATACTATTTAGCAATGATAATTACTATTTTTAATGATTAAAGACAAGTTGATATCATATACAGGGTTGGACTAAGGGCAAGGGCCATATACATTTTTTACCCTAGTAATATACCTCTATTTGGTTTCGCTTGCATTCCATTATCAATTTTCTATGAGAATATGATTCTCTGATAGTTTCCACGTGAAAAAGGCACTCTTATTAAACATTTCTAAAACCAACCGTTTTCAAGAAAAAACGTCTTATGTTTTTTAATACAAATTTTCATTTGTTATTTTGTATTGTATACATATTTTTTAAAGCTTTAACATTTTGAACTCGCAGCCAAAGTTGTTCGCGCGTTTGTGTTGGTACAGAGTACACCTTAGATTCGAGAAAACCCCATACACAAAAATCGCACGGATTTAAGTCCGGCGATCTAGTTGGCCATTGAACAAAAATAAAAACAAGTGAATTTGACAACTTGTAGAGTTACAATATGTCTTAAACTATTGATAAATGTGTCATTGGAATATCATTAATTGTTATTTGAATAGTTCCATATTTGTTTTAATTGGAAGTAAAATTTTAGTTTATATTTCTTTGAAAAATGGTTTCATTTACTACCGAAGAGTATACAGATATGCATTTAATTTATGGGTAAGTTCAGTGTAATCCTCAAGAGGCACAACGTAGGTATACAGAGAATTCTCCTGAAAGAACACATCCCACTCATACCACCTTTATAGCCATTCATAAAAGATTGCGGGAAAATGCATCAGTGTTTCCTAAAAAAAATGAAACGGATAGACATTCAGTTGTAACGGAAAAATTTGAAGAAGCTGTTCTGATGGGTCTCGAAGATAAGTCAGAGTTAAGTGTACGAAGATTGAAACATCAATTAATCGAATTATACACGAACAGAACTTATACCCATTTCATTTTAACAAAGGACATGCTATGTTGTTCGCTTAGAATTTTCCAATTGGTTGAGAAATAAAAAAATTGAGGACCCAACATTTTTTTCCCGCATCTTATTTCCGGATGAATCAACTTTCACCAAAAATGGGATTGATAATCTGCACAATTCACATCACTATTGATACGTTGGAGATAATTCCACATATTGTGATACAGATAAAACATCTGCGTAGGTTCAGCATTAATATGTGGATTGGAATTGTTGATTGCAACCTAACTGGTCCTATAGCTGCCCGGTCATGAGAAGATTATTTAAATTTTCATGAGAATATTTACCCACGTTACTAGAGGAGGTTCCACTAAATATTCAGCAAGGCATGTGGTATATGCACGATGGGTGCCCGCCTTATTTTGATAGAAATGTGCGCCATTTTCTGAATCAGACGTTCGGAAACCAATGGATTGGTAGAGGCGGTCCAGTTCAATGGCCAGCTAGATCGGCAGACTTAAATCCGTGCGATTTTTGTGTATGGGGTTTTCTCAAATCTAGGGTGTACTCTGTGACAGTACAAACGCGTGAACAACTTTGGTTGCGAGTTCAAAATGCTCATTTTATTTTGTAGGGGTTGTTCCGGGACAACCTGTATAATTACAACTAAGTGGTTGGTTCGTAGCTGTAAAGAAAATCCACAGTGTAAAAATATAAAATTGTAGAAACATAATCCAAATTGAAGATATAACTTTGTATTTGCACGATAAACCAACTGAAAATAAAAAAAGGGCTTCATGGTAAATAAAAACAAAGCAGAGTTATCATAAACAAGATTAATGTTTTCTTTCACAAGCTGATTTAGCTTCCTTTCTATAATAAGGTAAGATCATTGTTAACCACACGGATATCAAACAATGCTGTAATCTATGGTTCCCAAAATCTACTTTAAACTACATCAGTTCTGAGCTGTTTTTCATTAACGGCAATAGCTGACTCAATCGTGTCCTTTCCTTAAGCCATTATTATTCCAGAACAGGCGAAAGAAGCGTGAAATTTATGTTTATCACTCAACCATAACCACTAAATATCTTACTATATTGGCTCTGTAAAAACGAAGAATACCTAAATACTTTACTCACTCTAAACATTGTTCGATAACATATTTTCTCGTACCTACAATTATTGTGTGCGATAATACTTAAAAAACTCATCATTTGTGGTTACTCAATTAAAAGTGAAACAAATTCTTAAAAATTACTAAGTGGTAGGGGAACTTTTGTAAGAGAATAATTATTATTTATTAATAAAATCAAAATTGTATATCTATAAAAGACAAGTTTTGCAACAAACACAAATAACCCTGTTTAGAATCATGTACAGCTCTCGTATATTTATTTCAAACCAAATCTTAATCTGTAATAACTTATTTTAGTAAAGGTACAAAATTTTGAGATATACTATAACTTCATTTTCCTATAAGCGGAAATGGATTTAATGGCATATACAATTTCAATAAAATTGAACTAAAAAACGAAAGAACGATTTTCATTATTTTAAAGTCCTTAGTCCCTATTTTCATAGACATAAAATCTGAAATATCCTATTTATATCTAGTAAACGTACAAATACAATACTCTAAACGAAAATAAATTTAATGGCATACAACATTTGAATAAAATTGAACTAAAATACTACTACTATAAAATTATACCTTACTGTTTATAGTTTGGAAATTTTCACATTAATACTAAAGTGTATTGAAAATCTAGTCACATAATTTTTTTCATATATTTTACTCCTTATAACTATAATTTTAATAATTGTTTTAATTGGTTAAATCGTTAATTCTTTACAAATCCAATAGTCAGCTGTGTTGAAGTAGGGTCATGTTGATAATTTTGTTCAAATTAAAGCAAATTTACAAATTGATCAACTTCACATTTTCCACTTTACAAAAAAAAAACATTCTATTAAGTAAAGCTACTTCTTAACCTAAAATTCGAAGACAACGATTGTTTCATTAATTAAATTGAACTTTAAACTGAAATACTACTAACAATCACACTTTGATTGATGGTTGAAACTTAATCCTCGCAAATTTCGAAAATGCTCCAATACAGTGGCGTAACCTAAAAGTATTTCCTTAATGTTTTTCTGAAAAATAAAACATCATTAAAACGGCGACAACGTATAAAATCCATATAAAACGGCAACTATAGGTGCTAAGAATTCTACTAACCCAACTCGGTACCCTTTATATATATATATATATATATATATATATATATATATATATATATATATATATATATATATATATATATATAATTTCCTTATTTCATTTTACCTTGTAGTAACCATACAACCAAACTTACAACGCGTAAATTTCGGAAAATTCACATCCATGACACATTGATGGCAAACTTACACCATTTTGTAACAAAAATTGAACCAGAGTCGCATATTGGCACCAATAAATCTATGTCTTTCTTTAAAGTAAGATTAGCATCTAATTTCTTTCACGCTTAATGCACAATAGGTGTCACATAGTCACTAAAGCAAGCGGACTGCCCACTAAGCTCACCGAACAAGGCTGTCGGTTGTAGTAAGAACTAAAATATCTAAAATTCACACTTATTCTAAAATAAAATTCTAAAGATATTTGCTCACTCGATTAATTAATTACTCAATTTCAAACACAAAACTCATAAAATTCAATTAAAAATTATTATTAATTTAGTCAAGTTGCTTAAGTATGTATGAATCCTTGCGATATTGCAGGCTCACATTCCATTGATATAAGTGATTTGATTTAAGCTCATTACATTTAGAATTTACATCAGTTCTACATACATAAAGACAAAATTTTATCGATTGAGGCTTGAATCTCGATGGCGCAGTTAGTTAGTGCGGTACTCTAGCAAAGTACAGCTCGTAGGTTCAAATCCTACTCGAGGTAAACTTTTTATTTATGTATTTAATAAAATTAATAATAATTTTTAATTACATATTTACCTCTGAACTTATTCGTTCATAACAAAAACTTATAATAATCATAATATTCACTTTAAATTTCAAACGACAACAAAGATTTCTTTAAGTATGCTCATTAGATTTATTTGAATTCAGAATAATAAACAATCACCATTTAAAATATTAACAACGCTACTTAATCTTTGCAAAAATACATAATTTTGTGAAAAGTAACCATTTAAATTTTTCCTTAAATCTGGGCAAAAAAAATCATTATCTTATCAGGCTCTGCTTCTATCTAATTACAAATGGCGGTTTAAGACTGAATGTTTCCCATATAAATTATTGTTTAATCAGAATAATTTAAGAAAACTACACCATTGCAATAGTTAATCACCTGTTGCTACAATTCTTAACAAATAAAAAATTTTTAGTTATAAGAGAAGCCTTTGTCCAGCATTCCTTTCAATGTAGATATCTGTGGCACAACACATTCCAAAAAAACGTAGACATTTTTACATAATCTTTCAATGTACAAACCGCGTCAGTAACCGGTGCTTTTGTTTCTGCCGGTACGAAAAGTTCACTTTGTTCGATAACCGCTTAATTATCATAATTACCGGCCATTAATACCAAAAGGTGCCCTTTTACATAATAAAGTGCCATCAAAGCACAGCTCTTTGTCTATGAAACTAAATTGTCTATTAATAGTGTCGATCAAACTTAATCGCTATCTTATTTAATCGTGAACTAAGACGGGCATAACTGTTTATTTAACAACCTTAAAAGTTTTAACCTGTTAGAACTTTAATTTACTTTGTCCTTTTTAAATTCTAATTACTTCAATTTCAGTTCGTTAACTTTGCAAAACTTTATGTAATTTTTTTTTACTTTTTTAATGGTAACGCAAACTCGCACGCAAAATACATATACAACTTAGTTAGTGACTATATTAATTCTCAAGTCTGGCAATAATGTAAACTTTTTATACCGAAAATGTTTTGAAAATTTACAAAACAATTTAATTTACTAATTATTTAAAAATCCGCTCATCACAGATCATTTACTTATCCAGCAGGGTTTTCGTAAATG
Organism: Vesta saturnalis; assembly: GCA_036346205.1. Classification (NCBI taxonomy): domain Eukaryota; kingdom Metazoa; phylum Arthropoda; class Insecta; order Coleoptera; family Lampyridae; genus Vesta; species Vesta saturnalis. Next base: position 2,885,357 of record JARFJB010000862.1, read on the forward strand.
TTTGTTCTAGGTTGGTAGTTATTAGCAGGTCGAAAAAAAAATTACTAAATCGTATTATTTAGTTTTATAACCTCATATTTGCGTTACATTTAAAAAAGTTCTTTTCGGAGTTCTTAACGTTGCGAAGTTATTGTAATGTAAGTTAGCATTTTTTAAGGTGAATTGTCATTTATCTTAATTTAAATTGGTATAGTGATACTGTACAACAATGGTGTTCTCATCTGAACAAGATGCATGTATTGAAATAGCACATTTCCGCAGTGGTTCCCGAAACCCTGATTGAACTTGGAGCTATTCGTTTCAGTCCTGCATTGAGCAGTTTTCAAAGGCTTTTTCCGATGTCACGTCACGTCTTATTACACGGTATGAAAACAAGCACTGTATTTGCAAAGGTCAGTCAACAGGTAGGCCGACTGTTTTCACAGAAGAAGTTGTTAATGACATTCAACAAAGTCCTAAAAAATCTATTCCAAAACTATCCACTCAAACAGGTACGATTAAATATACTGCGTTTATGTAACCAGAAATATGAACAGGTTTGTCCACTGGTACTTGCCACAAAGCTTTAAAAAAGACGTTACATATGCATCCTTACAATGTTTCTTCTGTACAAAAATAACAAGCACCCGACTATAATGTTCGAGTGCAATATTTTCAATGGTTCAACGAATTATTCTAAGTTTTCCAAACAGAAACAATCTAATGGCGTGAGGTCAAGACTTCTTTGAGGCCACAAACATGTATTAATTATTCGGTCTCTATAAAATTGTTCCAGATACTTAATCGTTTCATTAGCGGTGTGTACAGTTGCTCCATCTTGCTGGAAAAAACCTAGTTGTTGCTCATCGTCATGTAAATTTTTTTCAATAGCTTGACGCAGAATATCACAAGATCGTTCTCCATTTAGGGTTTCATAAAATAAAATAGGCCCAATTATCCTTAAATGCCAACTTTTTGGGGATTCAGAAGTGTTTTGATGTAAACATGTGGATTTTCTGCTGCCTAACCTCTGTAATTTTGACTCTCCACATAATCCGATAAATGTATCCATACTTCGCCTGAATGAAATATTAAGTATAACAAATTGTTGTTCGTTGAGCGATTGGCAGTATTTCACTCGAAGATTAGAGTCGGGTGCATGATTTGTTGTACAGAAGAAATTTGTAAGGATTTTTTTAAAGCTTTGTAGCAAGTAGCAACGGACAAACCTGTTCACATTTCTGCTTACATAAACGCAGTAAATTTAATCGTACCTGCTTAAGCGGATAGTTGTGGAATAGATTTTTTAGGACTTTGTTGCATTCTTTGTTGAACGTCATTAACAACTTTTAACTACGGTTAAAACAGTCTGTTGACTTGGCTGTGAAAATACAGTGCTTGTTTTCATACCGTGTAATAAGATGTTGACTTATGTTTATTATATACACCAGAAAAAGCCTCTGAGAACTGCCCAATGCAGAACTGCAACGAATGGCTCCAAATTTCATCAGGATTTCTGGTGCAACTGCGTATGTGTGCCATTCAAATAAGGGCATCTTGTTCTGATGAGAACACCATTGTTGTACAGTATTACTATACAAATTCAAATTAAGACAAATGACAATTCACCTTAAAAAATGCTAACTTACATAAAAATAACTTCGTAACGTTAAGAGCTCTGGAAAGAACTTTTTTAAATGTTGATTAAATGTAGAGGAAATTCTAAAAGACAGCAAACAGAAGTAACGCAAATATGAGGTTATAAAACGAAATCTTATGATTTAGTAATTTTTGTTTTACCGCTAACAACTACCAACCTAAAGCAAACATATTTAAAGCGCGAAATTTAAAATTGATCACGCGGGGGTGAAGCATTTAGGAAAACCCGGTATAATTATAGAATCGTAATTAAAATTTCCCTATGTGACGAAATGCATGGAGTAGTCGAGAAGTCCAAAGCGATTCTTATCTACAGTATTGACGATATTCTTTACAGCATGTTTGCTTAAAACCAAAACTGTAACTAACGGAATAATCTCAAGGGGCATTAAATGGGTACTTAGAAATACTGCTTATTATTTAAAACCCACTTGAATTGCGATACCTTACTGCAAAAAAAATGTGAATACTTTACGGTTTCAATCTTTTTCATTCTGAGCCTGATAGGCTGCGATTAGAAAATATTTCAGGCTATATTTTGAAGTAATAAGCACACTTGCTATTTTACTCACACGAATAGGCTTTAAGATCAAGACTTCTTGGAGGCTACAAACCTGTACTAATTATTCGGTCACTATAAAATTGTTCCAGATATCTAATCGTTTCAGTATCCGTGTGTGCAGTTGCTCCCTCTTGCTGGAAAAAAACCTAGTGTTTGCTCATCGTCATGTAAATTTTCTTCAATAGCTTGACGCAGAATATCACGATATCGGTTTCGGTTTCATAAAATAAAATAGGCCCAATCCTCCTTCTTGACATATACACCCAAAATACCAACTTTTTAGGGATGTAGAGGTGTTTCGATGTAAATGTGTGGATTTTCTGCTGCCCAATTTCGATAACGCTTACAGTGATCTTCCTCAGTGATTATAAAATCTTTTAGATTTTATTATTTTGGATTTTAGATTTTATTACTACTGAGGACGATTTGTACAAACATGTATACAAATCTAAACGTTTCGATAACACTTACAGTTATCCTGCTACGTAGTAATAAAATCTGGTAGACTATGTTTTAAATAAGTTACGTAATTACTTCTGTTGTTAAACTGAATTTTCATCTGGACTGTTAACACTATTTTTAGGGGCCCTAAGGCTGCTAGGTACACTTTGGACCGGCGGGTAAATTAGGCTATTACCCAATTTGTCTGACGGTCGGAGAAAGCGATACTGGGCGATTACGTCGATTATTGCATGTATCGTTTCGTAGGTCATGTTTTTAACTTATGTGTCCATTGAACGGTAGCAGGGCTGGAGCTGGAAGAGAGCTGGTAAGGTTAAATAGAGACGGTTTGGGAGAGAGCGCGTGGTGACAAAGGCCCCAGCTTCTGTAAGCGTGACGCACGATTCCATTCAGTCGAGGTGTGGGCGGACATGGCTACTGATTTGACGTTATCGTCATTCATTAATCTACCGTAGGCGGTGAAAAGTGTGAGGCCCTAGCCCTAAAGCTTTCAACAGTTTTTTTTTTAAATAACGTCTGAATTATAAATTCTGATAATTAGGGAAAATGATGTATTAATAAATAGTCAATCAAAATACTTATGTAAAGGATTTCAACTCTTGACGGTATTTAATATTTTTGCTTGGAAGGTTGTTTACATAATGTACTGTTAAAGCTACTTTAACTTATTTTTGTTTGACCTAGCTATCCGAAATCAAGGCTGCTTGTGTGATTTTGTTTTCAATACAATAAAAAGCAGTGTCAGTTTTTTTAATGTGCTTCAGTCATTCATTTAAGCAATAAAGCGGTCGAAAAAAAAGAAATAAACCCCCATAGGGACGCCGGCTACATGAGCTTTCCATGATTCTTCAAACACAGCGATGGATTCCCAGAATATGTATATACATTACGTATATACGCTTTGTGGGATTAAAGATGGGTGCGGTCAGGATAGGATCGGAAGAAATGGAGTTAGGGTTCTGAGGGGAAGATAGTTCCCCAGCATTTAGAGTTCGCCTATTAACCCCTTAAAAAAGTCTCATATAAGGTAGACGGTAACTGGGGTGAATTCTATTACCTCCCGTATGCTAGAGAGATTGTGTTACTAAAGATCAAACTAGTTCGGTATAAAGCACTAAATATGTACAAACGTTATAAGAAGTTTTATATGTTATTGTTTTATGGAAATTTCGTATATAACGGACAGAATAGGCTTAAGTAATTATAAGAAATTACTACAAATACACAATAACAAGAACTTACCAATGCGTATCACGGGAATATCAAAACGACAATCACGTATTTTAGAAAAGGATATTTTTAAACCGTGTGGGACGAGAAAAATATATAATCTGCGACTGTGAGAGTTTGCAGGGAGTGTTATTTGGACGAATGAGGTCGGTGTAAGTTGCGTAAATATGTAAACAAGATATAAACATTACAGCTGGACTTATGAGAATCCATATTCTAGTAGAACAGATACTTTAAACGTGAGTAGACGAGTTATTGTACCTCACATATACGATATTTCCACTTAGTGACAGGTAATTGTTGCTTTTTCAACCTTTCCGTAAATTTGGCAACTGGCTTTAAAATCGAGGACTAGCCCAAACGCAACCAATATATCGAAAAGAACAGGAGACTATCGTAGATTGGGGTGCTTATTTTCTTTTATCCTTTGTTCATAATGTGTGAATAAAAAACAAATAGAGTCTATGCGTATACGGTAAATTTGACCCGGAAAATTCGCTCCCGAAAACTCGCCCCGCAATATTCGCCCCAAGAAAACTCTCCTCTAGATAAATGCGTCCCCGGAATATTCGCCTCCAAAAAATTCGCCCAAAAGTAAGTTCACCCCAGAAAGTTGCTAAGATTCATTTCATTTTGACATGCAGCTATTACAAGAATTGAACTACTTCATCTACCTTTGATATTTTACTTTACATATTTAACGACACTTTAAGCTGTTATTTTGAGTAGTGTAAGACAGTCTTTAACGTATATTATAGAAAAAGAGTTTGCCGAAACGTTACACCTCTTATGTTATCAAAAGTGAAAAGGAACATTCAAAGAAGAATTAATACGTGTTTTCATTATTTGAATATTTATTAAGACCTAATATTGAATAAAAACTTAGAAGCACTGTTCTTGGAGTCAGTTGAATAAGTGATGAGTAACTCCAACAGGTGCTTTCATTATATCGATGTTGAAATAATTGTAACCAGAGCTTCTTATCTCCGATGATAGTTTTATTTAGAGTTTAGTAGAGTATTAATGTCAGGGAGCGAGGAATGAAACTAATTGTTTTAGTTATTACTATTAGCAAACAATTTTGTTGCGAGTGCGAAGTTAGACGTTCGAGACGTAGTCGAGCGAGTTTAAAGACAATCAACGATATTGCACTTTCTTACGAGTTATATAGCTTATTTTTCAGACGACTGCATATATTCAAAAATAGAATTATGAGGTTGTAAAGAAGCACCGCACTCGGGTAATTACATCACTCGGTAGCTCTTCGTGCCGTCCAAAATTGCAGGTACATAAGTTAAGGACCAAATGTATTTGCACGCCAAGCTTATTTAGTTACGCCGTTTCACAATTTCCCTCGGGGCATTTCCAGAATGCCATTTTTTTTAGGGGAGTTTCCTGAGAAGCGAATATTCAGGGTGGAGCAAATTTTCTTTGGGGACGAATACTCCGGGGGCGAATATTTCGGGTAAAATTTACCTGGGGGCGAATTTTCTGGGGACGAATATATCGTGTGCGAGGCAAATTGGTCATGGCGAATTTTCCGGGGCGTAATTTCCTACAATCAGGCCATGGTGTACTTGACTATTTTATCACACAATTTCAATCAATCGGGTGAAATATATATTTTCTAAAAACGTTTCAAGAAAAAGAATGAAGTATTATATCTAATTGAAAACAGAATTTACTCTCACATGGAAAGTGGAAAACAATCTTAAATTTTAAAATAATCCAAATTAAACAAAATTAAAACAATGCTCAAAAAGTACCTTTACTGATTTTTGATATATTTGAAGGGAAAAGTTTATAAGAAATTCGACGGATTTCAAAAAACACTCTCCATCGTTACTCAAAAATGGGCTAAATAAATGCTATATTTTGATAACCCTTTTTAAGATACCCTGCAAAGGTGTCAAATTAGAATTACCTTGTACACAGCCTGCAAGTAAGTTAGATGTCCAGAATACCACCGGGATTGGTCTTGTATTCAATCTACTCTTTGTTTTCATAACTTACGCCAACGTTTGCATTCATACCTCTTTCGGAAGATTTTGCGAGTGGAAAATAAAAGCTTGGTTTCATTCTTTATACTTGTATATTTTTATGTTTATAAGAATGTTATACTATTGTTAGTCTGTATATTACACTTTATTCCATTAACTTGATTTGCGTAAACATAGAAATGTAATATCACTTTGCTGTTTGATAACACCTTTAATAAAACTTTGTTGTAACTTGTCTTCTATCTATACAAAACTTGAAATTGCACTTCTAATAAAATTAAGCTAAACATGTACACTACAACTTACTGTATTTTTTGGAAAACGTGTAAACGTGACCTGTGATATTGAAATTTCACGAATACGAATTTGCAACTCAAAACTTCCAAAGTTTAAACAGAATACGGGATACATAATCTTTTATGCAACAACATATGCAGAATATTAGAAAAAGCTCGAATGAGATGTATCGTTTTTGCTTCAGCTTCCGAAGTTCTCCTTTCAGTTAGTTTATTGCATTTACTTCTCTTGTTTAGATGAATTATAAAGAATAATGGATTAAAAAGTAACCGTTACAGTCTGTAGAATAACAATCTGAGCAATTGTAATAAACTTTAAACTGAATCATAAACGGGTACCTAGATGTGAATTTTAGCAACTTTCTTATTCATTCAATTAACGCAAGTCAATTATACGCTTAATTAAAACAATTTAAAAATTAAATTAAATTGAGCGAACTTTGGAGGAAATGCGAATATTCCTTCAATACCAATTTTATCTTTTAAACGAGACCCGTCGTCGAACAGGTTTAATAAAACAGAAAATTTAATTCAATTTTCATCGAAATGCCATGCATTTTACTGTCACATTCCTTATATAGCATAGAATGAGGAAACTCTTCGAGTGTTCCTTTATTTACAGACCAAAAAAAAAACTTTTATATTAAACAAAAAAAGGACAATTTAATCAATAACTTCTAGGCGATATTTAACCAACTGCATTATTTGAGAAATGTATAAAAAAACGTTTTTCTTGCATTGGATCGGGGGAGGGGGAAGTCCTTTGATATGGAAAATTTACAAAAAATAAGAGCGCATGCTCATTCTAAATCTTAGATGAACTTCTCCCCCTCCACTCCTACGTCATATTTATGACGATTTTCTCTAGTTGGGGTTAGTTGCAATAGAATGATTTGCATTGATAAGATCTGTTGGACGTGCTAACATTACAGCTGTATTATCTATTGGTAAGAAATTTACTATTTTCATAAAATCATTGAAACATTGTTTGCTTCTAAGGTAATTTGTATTATTCACTCTTGTATTGAATGTTTTAATAATCTAAGAAAAGATTTTGTTTTATTTTACTTTATTTTAATTGGGAAATTAAAGTACAACTTTGTAATATTACAGCAATTGGTAACCAGCTGCTTATTTTACTGTGATTAATTTTTAGATGACATTATCATTAAGGCTTTTATTTTATGTAATGTTCTTAAGTTTATATAAGGTATTCCCCAAAATATTGTATACTATACTCTTATTTCATTACTTTGTGCTTTTGAATATTTTAATTCGATTGCTATGAAGATATATTTTTATTTATTATCAATATTTTCTATTGTTGTAACACATATACTCTTAAACATTTTATACTTTTTAGAAAAGAAGGCTTCATAAAGATTTTTTTGTAATTCGCCTTTTGCTTCGGTACAAAATAAACTTAAGTTATAGTTTAAGATTAATTAAATAATGGGTTTAAAAGTTTTTAGTTTAGACGATTGATTAATAATTAAATTAAGCTTATGTACGTTTGGATTATTGTCTTTTATAAAGAAGACTTATCTAAAATGTATTTCTCTTTAAAAGAGGTGTTTACAATTTTTTCTATAAATTTAATAGTTTTCGAGATATTCATGAAATATGCTTTAATGCCCTTTATAAAGTATAGTTGATAAAATGAGTAAATGTGAATATCGGATTAGCGCTTATACTCATACAGCTCATGCGCTTATATACCTTTCTCGTTCTTATACAACGTGTTTATGCTACAAGGTAAGAGGACATTTAATTTTACTAACCGCGGGCGGTGAACTAAGTAGCACGCTCTAGGTTATAACAGTGTTATAACAGTTAAGTCAAGTTTAACGCGGTACGGAAAACATCCACCTAAAAACGTAATGCAGTGACTCTCTAAATGTTTTACTTATAATATTTTTACGTACATACAAAAATGAACTACGCACAGCATTGAAAGAAAAGCGCTACTTTTATAACACATTTATAAAATAAAATTATTAGAGAAAGGCCTTTACATAATCTATTTTCGATCATACATAGGTACCTAATTGCAAAACACTTTCATTTGATATTAAAGGGTAAGTTATCTTGACAAGTACAAAATAATTGGGCCATAAATAGGTGATTAACATTATGAACGTATTTATCAATCGAAATTGCTGTTTAATGAAATACTTATGGGAGTAGGTTATTACTGTTTATATATATATATATATATATATATATATATATATATATATATACTCATAAGCGTCAGAAAGGCGCAAATGCCGTATATAAGAACCGCTAATCTGATATTCAAATTTACTCATTTTACCAACTATACCTCTATCTATAACCGATTTTAAATAAAATTTTAGATTACCGAGAAAATGCATTAGTAATATTAAACAGAGTTTTATTAAAATCGGATAGGTAAGTTATCATGAGTACAGGCACACATACAGACATCAAGTTGAAAACGGTCTAGATGGTTTAAAAAATGGCAAAATCGTGTTCGTTCAAAATCTTGGCATAGTCTTCTTTTACGAAAATAATAATACTTAACTTATGGCTTCGCGCATAAGAAAGTGCAATGAATTTTATAACAAAAACCTTAATTACGAGAGACTGCCGAAATATTTTTTATTGTTAAATGTTACCGATTAATTTTTTCTTAAAATTTAAAGGCCTGAAGATATATTATAAAAAAATACGTTTAATTATTATTAGATATTACAAAATATTTAAAAAAAAGTGGAGTGTGCAGTGTCTCCACTCAACATTCCCGTATACCATAAAAGTACTAAATTTTTTTTACATGTTCTACAACACTTAAATTCTATCTGAAACAAAAATTATGATAAATTTCTTAACGATTTTCACTTTTTTCGGTAATGTCCAATGCCTTCTCTTTAAAACAAAAAGTCAAAATACATGTATAAGTAGTTTCCAATGTTTAACGCTTGTATAACGTTTCCTATAAGTATTCCATTTTAAAGTGTAAATACATATTAAAAATATATATATATATATATATATATATATATATATATATATATATATATATATATATATATATATATATATATATATATATATATGTATGGATTGTGAATTTTGTGTGTAATCGATGTTTGCAAATTTGGCTGTATGAAACGAATAATTGGGAGTTGTTTGTGTAAGAAGACCTTAATACCAAGGTTTATATCTTTAGTTTTCATGATTATATGTGTTAGTATTTTTGTAATGGCACTTGAAACATTCAGTCACCATCCAAGTACCTACTGATCGCTTAACTTCAGTGATCCGAAAATTATTAAAATAGCTCTCTTCTATATATACATGGTGGAAAATTAGTACATAATTCTTGTGTTGCTGCGTAATTATTTTAGATAGAGAATATCTTTAAATATGAAAGTCGCGTATTAGCTTCTTCTTCGTAATCTAAAAATATCTGCAATTCTACAGTGTTGCATTTTCGAATACCTTAAGTATTTTAAATTGAACACCATGTATACTTTTAAATATATTTTTTCTGTCATCAATTGCCTATCTGGTAATGTTTTGTTTCTTTAATGAGTTATTTAACTTTAAGGAAAAATACGACGTATGCAAGCACAACGAATAAAATCGGCAGCGGCCACATTCTGACAGATTAATCAAAAATATTTAGTCAAACGTTTGCCAAGATCATCTACTGTCATCCGAAAAATTAAAAGCTGTACTAGGTGTATGGTTGTACAATAACTTAATATTTTGATTGGCTATAACTCAATTTTCTTAAATGGAGCACCCTGTATTTTTAAATGATTCTTTCGATCTTTCGATTTTATGTTAGGTTTCATACCTAAAGTTGACACATTTTAAATTATTGCAATTTTAAGAATAACGGGACCGTGTTATGCGAATTGTAACTTTTTAGAGCAACTGCAAAAAACAAAAACAATTATCTGTCACATTAATTCGCAGTAAATGAGGAAACTTTTAGTAACAGAGTCCTCCCTAATCAGCGAAATTTCCATCATTACGCTTTCTATAAACACGAATTCTTAAGAGCAGTTGATCATCAATATCAGTAGTCAAAAACGTGTGGGGTGGAACTGTCGTGACACAAGTTGTTGGTACAAATTTTTAGAGAACCATCTTAATAGTGAAATATATCTCCACTTTCTTGAACATGAATTGAACGATTTACTGCAACATGTCCCTGAAATTGTTGTCCCTAGAATGTGGTTCCAACATGATGGTGCACTTCCACATTCGACGCTGAATTGGATGCTGGATTAGACAAGGTGGTCCACAGAGCTAGTATGCTAGGTCTCCAGACCTGTGTGTACTAGATTTTTTTCCTTTGGGGTTGTATAAAGTACATTGTGTACCAAACTCCTCCAACTACTAGTAAAGATATATGAAAGAGTGATGCTTTTCGCCAAGTGAGCCATGACAAACTAATTAATGTCCAACGTTTATTTATTGAACAAATTCAACTGTGCCTGCAACAAAATGGCGTTATGTTAATTCCTGTGGTATTTCTTCTATTAATTTCATTATGTGGGTGTTGAAATTTGGTAATAAAAATAACTTGTTGCTTTGTGTTGATGACTTGAACAACTTGTTTTTTTATGATAATCTTGCAATATGCAGAAATGGCGCTCTCGGAATATTTAACATAGCTTTCTAACATTAGAACACAGAACTTTACTGTACTTCGTATAGTATACAGGAATGTAAAAAAGTCTGTATTGATTACTTATGGCTAGACTAACCAAAAAGTTCGATAGATACCAAAAGAAGATTGAATGATAGTAAACTAGATATAGATATTTAATTATGAATATAGTTGGAAAACAAACGCATATGATGAGGATTGAGAATCTAACTATCTTAGGTAACGCTAGAGAACAAATAGAAACAAATTATGAAAAATTACAAAACTATCCTGCTGGTACAAAAGGTCTGTCTAAAATTTTTTCCAAAACTAATTTGAAAACAGTCGCTACCTCGGATAATAGTTTGCATACTCCTTAGGCAATTCAAAAATCAAGTGAATAAGGATCAGTCGGGAATTTATAAAATTAATGTAAGAAATTGTGAAGAAATAGATGTAGGCCAAACTAAACGATCTATCAAAATTCGCTTTAAAGAACATTTATTCCATATCAAATACAAACTTTTGTCGTACCCCTACATATGTTTTATATATGTTGGATAAAAGTCATTCAGTAGATAAGGTATCTTTAATCAAACATGTTAGTAATAAGTACGAACTTGATTGCTATAAAAGTTTAGACAAATTCCAATGAATAATGACAATCAAGGATCTTTAGGCTACTTAGAACACATTAAACATTCTTTCACTTTCACCAGATTTGTTCCAGTTCACTGCTGATGATTATAGATTAGATATCTTATTTTGTTTGTGGGTGTATTTTGTTTGTTAAAAGCTTTGTTATACACAAGATATTTCTAGTACACTTTGTTTAATGCGATTTGTTTTACACAGATGGTTCTTAACTCTATGACTTGATAAAAGGTTAAAATGTAATCTTCCTTTTAACCTCTTAATCATGCCGTAATGAACCTTTTAAACACTTGTGATGAGCTGAAGCCTTTTTATTATCGTAAAAAATTATTTTTAATATGGACTTAGTTAATCCCTGAGATAATGAAGGGCTACCGCATTAGAAATATGATAGACATTGTAAATTATTTTTACGAGTAGGCGGTTAAATTTTCCACAAATTTTATAAATTATACGTTATTCGACTTTCATTTCTTTGATAAATATTGCACTTTACATGCACTCAAATTTTATCTACGAGAATTTATTTAGTAAAAATTACTCTACGTTTCAACATGATTGCATTCACATACTTTAAATTGTTTTTTTGATTCACAAATAGTAGCAATTTCAACGTTTATTTAATTTTTCAGTTAAGAATAACTCTGTACTCGGTCAAAGATTTGATTATATTCATGCTTCGATAAATATATCTTAAGAAATTCTCGTGCATTTTTCACGTGACCTGAAGGATATGTTATTTATACGATAGAGTACGATATATGTCTAATGGCCCAAAATGTTCCCCATCTCGGGTACTAGCTATTACAAAAATGTTACAACGTTTCGAATGTTTGATTATTCACTTTTATTTTTAGATTACCACTTTGTGAAGTTTTACAAATTTATTTTTCCAGAAATGAAAACAACGTATCCTGGTCTCTTAAAAACGCTCAAAAGAAATCCGAAATCGTAACGAATATATTTCGTCGGCTTAATCCGTAAACCTCGTAACTCCGTTTTGACTCATTTTACAGGAGAAGGAAAAAACTTCTTAAAAAATTTAACTCGGGTAGCAAAATAGTAAAAACTTGGATACATCTTGTAAAAAGTGTTTTTACACCGTTATATGATTTAAATTAACGCAAATTTTAACTTTTTTTTAATAAAAAAACCTATTTTTCTGTTTTGGATGTTGATCAAATTACTGGAGTTTGGTAGTTTCCCCAGTAAATACAAAAATTTGAACACATCAAATGTTTGAAAAAATAATACTAACTCAAATATTAAATAAATAAATACTTTTTAAAAAATTAGACAAATTTATTGGAAAATATTAGTACAAAGTTTAACTCAAGGACTTTTATTTAGACAGTCATAAAAACGAATTGATACAACAGATGTTAAATTATCAAAGTATGGGTGGTAATCCGCCTCAATACTTTGCTTTAACTGTTGTAAATGTTGATATTTTCCTTTTTTTATTTTGAAGCTTTCTTGGTATAATTGTGGTATATTATCGATATTTACGCTGTCTTGCTGCTTGTGCCTTACTAGCAATAGGCTCCATTCTTCTTCTGTGTGACGCAATTTATAGAAAATTCCTTGTTTTGCGTATTTGGGGGCTTTCAAGTCTGTCACCACTGGATCTCTAGTTTTCTTGCCTGCCCTAACGGTTTTGTAAAATTTTAGATTTGCCTCAAAATTTTTAAAAAAGGAGAAAATGACAGGTACTTTACTTTATAAGGCGATTTGTGTGCAAGCCATTTTACAAATGTTGTGATAATGTGCAGGCACATTAACTCTTTTATTTCGCATTTTCCCTTCTATAGTGGAATGTATGCGGCCTCTTTCTTCTTCAGGTAAACGGCCACATTGCAACTTCATCTTTCAGTTCTCGAGTTACCTTTTTACATAATGCAATTTCTTGATCTTATGGAATTTCTTCATCTGATAGCATTTCCTCATATGATGAGATTTCTTCATCTGACGCCATGTCCTCATCTGATTGCTTTTTTTCATATCAGTATTGGTTCCAATTCGTCCAGGTGTGGCACTCACTTCATAATTTATCTCGTCATGTAATAGTGTAATATTATTTTCTTCATAATGGAGATCCTCTATTAGTATATCAAGAGTATCATCCACAAGGAATACTTCTGCCTGTGTACCATGAACCTCCTTCTGTAACTTAATGTGTCGTGTGAAAGTGCAATACCACCGTTATTTTCTTCACGTCTTCAGCCTGTTCATTTATTTGTTCAGACCAATTAAGATCTGTTCGGGCTTGAACTTCTTCAAGATTTGTTTTCATTTTTTGTTCCTCTAACGCCTTAAAATTTTTTTGAAGTCGGGATGACATTTTTACTATAATAAAAGAAAATGCCTAGTTATACTTACAAAATTTTATAAGTAAATAAGCAGGTACACCCGATTTCAATGAAAAAGCCCACCTCCCGAGGCGATCTAACGTAGAAATTTTGGGCACCCTTTAAATAACCAAGAACGTATTGTAATAGTCGGGTAAATTTTCCATTATATTACGGGCGAGTAGATATTCTAATAACCAGTTTGTTAATGAAAGAATTCTTATGAAAATATGTGATTCCTGGTTCGAAACTGACTTGAAAATCTATTAGATAAAAATAAGAATTATATTTTTTATATTTTTAATGAATTTGAATATATGTGTATTTATAAAACCAAACAAATAATTTTAGTTTTATTGCATTATAATGGAATTAGATAATAAATTTAAATGTCACTATGGTTTACTTTAAGGAATTTAAAACAGCTCCAAGTCAGTTGTTTTATACAGGAATTGATAATAGGAATAATATATTTTTAATATGAATTAACTTCAATGTAATTGTTGCACAAAAATAAAAATCAATTAATCTACGATATAATTAGACTGATACAAGAAATACAAGTAACACTGCAATTCCAAATTGTTTTGATTTCATTATTTCCCTGATAACACGGCGCTTGTTTTTTCTGTTTTAATTCAAAACACTACTAACAAAAGAAGTATATTTATGAAATTGTATTGGCAAGGATGTAATTGAAATTAAAGAGCGTCCTAAAATAAAAACACTGTCATATAATTTCCCATTAATTGTGATTTAAATGTAAAAAAATCCTTTAACTCTTTAGATCAGGGGTGCACAATGTTTTTATAAGTGGGGCCAAGTTTATTTTTACATGCTTAGTTGCGGGCCGCATAGGCACTTGCCAACCCCAACCACTAAAGCTAATTTTACTATCGTCTGAATAAATTATTTTACCAGTAGACAAAAAAAATGTTTCAAGACCTTTTTTGTGTCTTCTGCATACTTTAAAAATGCATTTTTGAATTTTTGTCACAAATTGCATTATTAAGTTATCAAATTACTGATTTACAATCAACTTACTACTAATTGGAAAAGGTTTAGGAATATATAAACTAAAATAATACTGTCAAAGGTTATACAATTTTTATTGTTGCAAAAAACGGAGTTCTTAAAAAACAAAGTATATAAAAAATGAAAATCAGTATATCATCAAACTGGCCATGAAATCAAGTATTAGGCCTAATGCACCTAGGCCTGCTAATGAGATGCTTGACATTGTTTATTCTTCAAAGGTCTGTTAATATCAGATATAGCAATACGCTAGTTTCCCTCCAAATGTATATCACTTAATCGGGAACGACACTTTGACATTATTGTTTCATCAAAAGAAACGATTGCTCACATAAGTAAGTATTTCCAAACAACGTTGCCGTTGTGAAAGCATGACCTTTAAGTAATTTCATTTCTTTCGGTAAGTAAAAAAAACATAAACCACTCACCCATTCGCTGTTCTCAAAATGTGCTGCTAGTCGAGACTCATTACGATTGTGTAAAAACATTATGATTTCTTGATGTAAGTCGTACACTCGTTTCAATATTTTCACAGTACAAAGCCAACGAACTTGTACAAAATAAATAACATCATATTGGGATTCTATGTCTGATGAGAATTCTCTGAACTGGCGGTGATGGCGAGCTCCGGTACGAATAAAATTAACCACTTTTATCACAACATTCATCACATGCTCCATACTCATGGTTTTAGCACACAGCTTCTCTTGGTGTAGAATACAGTGAATAGTAATTAGATCACTGCACTCGTTAGAAAAATATCTGACGAACCCTTATTTACTTCCAATCATTGCTTCTCTAAAATATTTTTCACTTCACGATAAATATCACATCGTTTAGTTGTGTCTTTCATAGAAACCAATGCCAGTAATTCTTCTGTAATATGAAAATTCTCGTCAACACTACACACAAAAATACAAAGCTAGGCAGTGTCAGTCACATCTGTGCTTTCATCGATTGCCAGTGAATAGTACTTGAAATCCAGTATTTTTTCTTGCAATGTCCACTGCCATTTCTTCTGCTCTCCTGGAAACTGTCATTCGATTAAGGCTAATTTTTGATATAATACGTTTTTTCTCTGGGAATGCCACATCTGCCACTTCTTCCAAGCATTCTTTAACTAGCTCGACATCTTGAAACGGCTTCATTCTTTTTACTAAAATCTTTGACACAATTTTACTTTGTCTTTTCGCATATTACCAGAAAATTCGTTGTATTTTGAAGCACGTTTTGTGTCATAATGCCTCATTGTACTCCTTCATAACACCAACAGTTTCATTGCAAATTAGACACATTGCTTTGCTGATGAATTCAATAAAAAAATATCTCTCTCCAGGTCTCTTGAAATACTCGTCACTCGAACGTCACTTTACACTTTTTTACAGACATGATACTGATATTATATTAATAATGTAGAGACTCTGTACACAAGTGTAACAACACAAAAACAACTTACAAACGTTGACTCTGACACGACAACAATGATACTGCACAGTGCACGACGTGACGTCCAGTCAGAAATAACAAACCTATAAATAGCCGTTGAGGGCCGCAAGCGGCCCGTGGGAGCAGGGCTCAAGAACCGCTAAAAATCGAATTAATATAAAAGTGACAGTTTTTCAATCATAAATGAAAACCTGTTTTTGAACTTACCATATTCGTTTTCTTTTTACAACGATAAAAATGGCGATTAAATTTAAAAGATTGGTTTCTTTCTTCCTTTTATATTTATTATTATTAGTATTACAACAGAGTTCACGCTTTAACTAAAAGTAAACATGAAACACATATAACAAAATAATACTATCTAATCATAGTTTAATAATTAATATAAAATCCTTCATTTCCAGTACAAGCCTGCATTCTTGGACGCATCCTGTCTGTTAAAATTTGGCAAATGTTTCCAAAACGAAAACTTTCTCAAATCCTACGAACATGTACCACTAAGCATCAACTGTCCTTTCGGGAATTCCATTGTAGTTATGATTGTTCCAATTCCTTACCATATCGGTCCAAATGTTCTGGACTGGATTTAAATCTGGAGATTTACTAGGCCAACGCAGCAATTATATATTGCCAGCATTATCCGCGAACCAATCCATAACCCGCCGTGCAGTATAGAAACTGAAATTGTTTTGTACAAAAGTTATCGGTCCATCACGTTCTTCATCACATCTTCCAATACTTCTATGCATCGAATGGAGTTAAACGCTGGCGGAGATAATTGCACCAATTCTCCAGGTCCATCCCCATACACCTGTGGACATACGCCCGTTTGTTGCTAACCGCATAACTTATTTTTGATTATACCTTTGGTTATTGGGGCGCCATAAAATGACTGGAGCATCTTGCGATGATGAGAACGCCTTTTCATCACCAATCATCGACCAATCTCTGTCCAAATTATTATTTTACATTTTCATGTAAACGTGTCGATATTGTGTTTTCACTGCAATGGATTTGCAAACGCAGTTAGTGAAAGGTTCATGGTTCATTAAGTTTACTATTTCTTGATCCTGTTGTATGGTGGTCACACGTGCCCTTCCAGGATGGTGAGTCAACAGTGATCTTTCGCCACCTTCTTCGTATCGATCTCGCCATCTTCTTACTTGTCTTCTTTAAAATTACAAATAAAACTAGTCTTATACATATCCAGTTAAAGGTTTGCAAAAAATGCAAGCAAAAATAATATGATCAAACTATATACGTATATACATACGTAACAAAATTACTTACCGATAGGTTACATCGACTGGACACTTCGCTTATTGAAAGTCGACTATTCAATAAACCAAGAATAATTCCCTATTGCTGTAACGAACTATCCAGTTGCCTTAAGCGACGGGGCATTTTTTCT
Source organism: Vesta saturnalis (assembly GCA_036346205.1). Taxonomy (NCBI): domain Eukaryota; kingdom Metazoa; phylum Arthropoda; class Insecta; order Coleoptera; family Lampyridae; genus Vesta; species Vesta saturnalis. The sequence goes on from JARFJB010000862.1 coordinate 2,903,069, forward strand.
TATTAAACTAAAGTTTCATAATATAGTTACGACAAAGTCAAGACGGGTTATAACTGAATATTTAATAATCATATGTTCTCCTATTTATACCCTATTTTCACAAAGCAAATTTAAATTCTACTGTTACTTGTAGTAATTACTTGAATGGTATTGCAAATTAATTGATTTCCGGCTTAACCTTGTTGTGCACTAATCGTAATTATTGTAAAAATAAAATATGTCAAATACACCAGAATAATAGGAAAATACATTCTTATACTTTCTACCTTGGTTGATGTCGATTACATCTTAGATAATTTGATAAGATATATATTTGAATTGAATTGAAAAACATTATAATTGTTAAAATAAAAATTTCCCATAGGTAGGGTGGCATTATTTAATTTACACACATCCCCAATGCTTTTTCTAAGAAACCGAAAATGCTAAAAACGTCAATTTAGATCACAAAATGAAATTCTAAAACTTTTATAAAAAAAACTAATTTTTTTATATCGTAATTTAACGAATCCTTTTCAATTTATTGGCTCTATATCGCGCCCTGAGAGGGTTTAGACGTGCTTTATGCAACAAAACAATAGAAAATCTACTTGACGAGTTTTGCATTTGAAGGGATGTACAAAATTGATGTGCATTTTTAAAACTACTTCGAGCATACGTTTTTTCATTCACGCCGGGTGTACAAAATAATAAACTACTTCTAAAATTTTAATATATTAATTAATATAAGTAAACAAATTTGGAAAATACGTAACTCCATTCTATCATAACCTATAAACTTAATATTGAACTGCGTAACTCCTACTACATAATAAACTTAAATAATAATATGTTATAAAGCTACAATTTTCATGCAGATAATCTAATAAAGAACTCACTTTAACACCTTTTATACGGAATAAAATTTTTTATAACCAAATCAAATCACTAAACAATTTATAAACACAACTTTTTATAGAACACACGTTCCCTTGTACAAAATTTCAGATGGAGTTAGGATGTTTTCGTATACATATTATCACGGTTGGTAGTTACACACTTTTCTTATACTACAATATAGAGGCGGTAAAATTTTTTCCGGAGATACGGTCTTTACTAAAGATATTTTGGATAATTATACACAAGGCGGCATCAAAATGTCAATTTGCAGTTTTTGAATTAAGCCAACGACTTGATATTTCAATCGGTTACTTAAAAACTATATTTTTTCCCAAATTTGTCACACTTGTATTATATTAAAAGCTGCACATGTTATTTGTTTATTAAACATTAAGCATGTAGTTACCCTTTGTGGAGGTTTCATAAAAACACTGAAATATTTGAGTGACGATTTTTTTATACTCGTAAATTTTACACTACTCAGAGTTTGTAAACCTTTTGTTTTGCATTTTTTGGATAACAATTCAGAAGAGTGACTGATTATTGTAGTAATTGTGAAAACGATTATAGTTTCTAGCCCTTTGAAGATTTATACTTTAATCTATGTGCACGTAAACACGCTTTATACTTTTATTCGCGTGAAAATCCCGACATAAATTATTCTACTCAAATAATAAAACGTGACAAAACAAAAGTATTTGGAAATGTATGACAGCAACAATCCGTCTTATTTAAATCAGGAAAACTGTATTTAAATTTCAAAGCTTTGTGCAGTATTTGAAATTTATATATTTATTCAAAGAAATATGAGATAAATGAATGTATCAAATTCAATATATATATATATATATATATATATATATATATATATATATATATATATATATATATATATATATATATACATATGTCGAAAGTTAACCGTATATCACTGAATTTCACAATTTTGTTACAGTTATAAAAAAAACGTCGAAACGGTTTTCACTTGTACCATCTCTTGATATTTACAAATATTGGTGGTTTATTTTTCTTTGGACGCAAAATGTGCAATTCCAAAACCTAAACGTTTTTATCGTACTGTTATGTCAATTTTAACAGAGATGTGGTTATACCAGCATGTCAGAATTTTTGTTCTGAGGTCACAAAAGTTTTCGTTTGATAGCAAAAAAAAAAATTCTTAGAAACTAAGTAAGAGTGGAGCTGGATTGCTTGTCTACAGAAAAAAGTGTTTATTTAACAAACTCTTCAGTTGACAGAACGCATATCCTAACAGTCGAACGCAGAAAGCTCGTCCTGTTTTTATCTCGGATATTCCAATCTCCGGTTGAACAAAGAACACCTGTATATGACGTCATTGCCTGTAAGTGGCCAGACGAAGAGTCCTTTGAAATACGCCAGATCTAATTACGTTATGACATAGTGGAAATCACATTTCAGTGTTCTATGGGGTGTATTGATAGAGCTTATAGAGAATGTTCAAGTATTGACTTGAAAGGGGCGAACGGCGTACGCAATCGATTAATTTAAATTGAATGCAGTTATTTCTTCCATTATGAGTAATATTAACACCATTTTAATTCAATAGAGCCAATTTAGTTTTTTTGACGTCGAGAATCTCGCTTGTGTGTCTACCACTAATTTGACTTGTAAGGATGCCGATTTTTTTGCACTTGTATGACAGTTTCATTATTACTTCGGAACTTGTTTGTTAAAGTTAACTTCAACATAAAATATTATTATAAGTAGAAGGTTTCGGATAATATTTTATGCCACCGACTCATAATTTATGAGACATTTTTTATACACTTGGTTGTTCAGGGAAAATCCAATAAACTTTAGAAACGTTTTTTGTGCTTCAATATAAAAACGTTTAGTAAAGCACAATTTGAGTGTATCAATTTTTAACATTTTCGCAGATTTATATCTGCAGATGCCTGGAAGGTAAACGAATGTAGAGAAATTGAAAACTTTACTGAAATGTGGGATTACATGTTAAATTTTAAATAAGCTAAGCTATTTACTCTTTGAATAATGTACAATCGTTGTAAATAAATAAGTAATCTTCAGAAAAATAAACGGACAGAATGTGAAAATTGGTGCCTGTCGATATTGTTAAGTCTTCCGGAACTGATACGAATTGACACACCGCAAGAGGTGTAAAAGTAGTGCATTTTATGGTACACTTACTGGAAGTAATTGAAAACGCCGTATCTTTAAAAGCAGTCCACATCATCGAATATGATGTTATTGAAATATTTAGACGATGATGCACTTATCTAGATGTTACTAGAGAACTTAATGTACATTTAAGTACAAATACACGTTGTAGCATTTGCCATTCTCTATTGTCTTTTAGTTTTACACTTTGAATAATATGTGACACTCTTAAATATCATTTAAAGTCGACATTGTATTTTCACACATCCAATTAAATGAATTACGAACAGTGCAGCCAAGTTTTTTATCATTTTATATCAGCTTTAGCGTTTAGTTTGCTTTTTCATTGACGTTTTTGATTTTATTTATAGTTTAGTCGTTTTAAATAGTTTACCACAACAGTTATTATTGAATATCTGTATAAAATGAAAAGTAAATATAGGGATTACTTTTGGTAATTGATTTACAATTTTAAAGTAAGTATCTAAATTGGTATAAAAGTAGACTAATGACAAACAGTTACAAGCGATGATTTTTTTATGATTTAACCTTTATAGATTTGTAGTCTAAATGGATTTAATTAAAAGCAAACATTCCTGGAGACTAACTCGAAATCAATTATTCTTGCAAACATTTAACCTATTATCATGACTAACATATTCATTGTATGTAATTAAACTAATCAGTATCAAAGGAAGCATTAATTTACATCTAAATGATATTGTTAAATTAAAAAGCTCTATTGATTTAACTGAATTTTGATTATGAAAATGTAAACTTTTGACTATTATTATATATGTATCTTTAAATACTTAGCTTTTAGTTTTTTTATGATGTATTTGTATATTTAAGTTACACAATCTAAAAGTTTCGATAACACTTAGTGTTATCTTCGTCAGTAGTAATAGTATATTTCAAAATGTTAAAGATGTTGAAACAACTTTGTGAAACAGTTTGACAAACGTATAAAACCAACTATTTTAGTAAAGAATAACTAGATCATTAATAAATTAAGTATTGTTAACCTGCCTTGAAAATGCCAAATCAGAACACCCTCTAACGGCCGAAGGCTTACAGTGAAAAATGTCATAACCAAGGAACAAATTTAACAAAATTTAGTCAAGTTATGATGTAAGTGTAAAGTTATGAAAAACTTTGAAATTGATAAAAACATTCACAAATAGAATCTTGACATTAATCAAAATAATCCAGTCAAATCTAACAAAGAAATAGCTTTGTTAATAAATGTATGTGTTATTTAACAATAAAAACACAATGTAGTATGTTCTATATCATTTTAATTTTAATTTTAATTTGAACTACATATGTTAACACTAGAAGCACCACAAATGTTATCTACCTAAAAGCTCCATCGCAGTCAAAATGACCGCTTGTACTTTATTTAGTAAAACACATTGTGCAAATAACTGTTTATTATGAAGAAAAAGTAAGACATTACTTACAAAAAATTATAAAGAATTGTATTTTATTAATTAACTCATGTACTACATATATTACACAGTTCTTTCTAAACAAACAATAACATTTTGTTTCAATTTTTCCTGTGCAAGTACCGCAAACTACTTTCTTGCATAGTACACATATTTCCTTGGTTTTATTTTTCTTGCATCTAGCAACTTGGTATTGTCGACGTTTATTTTGTGTTGGATTCTGTGTGATAGGGCAAGCTGGCCATGCTGGTGATTTTTTATATGTGATGTAGCTTTCCCTCAGTTCTTCTGCTAGTTTGAATATGAAATCCTGTCGACTAATTTGTAACTTCTTTGTATAGTATCCACGGGTTTATGGCTGCCATGTCGAGGATATTGAAAGAAACTTGAAGTGGCCATCTTTGCGATGCTGATTTTGTTGAATATTGACGAGCCATTTGGTCCAAAACATCCACTCCAAATTTTGTTTCATTGTAGAATTTTACCGTCTCAGGCAGCTTTTTTTCTCCATTCCCTATTTCAACATATGGATCCATGGAACTGAACAGGAATACATTTTTGTTTCTTTTGCCTTGATAAACAGTGAGTATCATTTTTTCGTGTTTATATATTTTGGAGCTGTATAAATCCTGTCGTGAATGTTTTAGCGAAAGCGGAATTTCTTTTCTTGAACGGTTCAGAGTTCCTACTAAACTGGTCCCGTTTTTCTCTAATTTTTTAGCTAATTTTACGGAAGTAAAAAAATTATCGGTGGTCACGTTCCTACCTTTATTCAAAAACGGATCCGTTAGCTTCAAGACTACATGTTCACCAAGTAAAAGATTCTGCGGCCGTTGATCATCTTTGCCAAGGTAAGGAAAACCGTTAATCAAATATTTAGACCTTATATCCGCTGCCAGCCAAAATTTGGTGCCAAATTTATCAGGCTTGTTGGCCATATATTGCGTAAAGCGGCATCTTGCTCTAGTGGGAAATAATTGCTCATCGATTGCTATATTTTCCCCTGGCTTGTAACATAGAATACAATTTTCAATAAACGGATTCCAAATTTCGGACGCAAGAGCAAATTTATCTGTCGCTAATCGTTGAGATCTAGTGTTTCGTATGTCAAAGCGAACAAGTCTCATAATCTCTAAAAATTTATTTCGCGACATTGTATCTTGAAAAAAATGTGGTCCCCATTCACGTGACCAAAGTTTTTTTACCGAAATTCTTCTAGCTCTGTAAGCGCCTCTAGCATATAACAAGGCAATAAAAACTTCAATTTCATGGAGAGTAATAGACCATAAGTCATTTTGCAGTTGTCTTCTTCCTTCGGCATCAGTGCACTTTTTTATGTGCCGAAGCATATTTTCAGTGATAATTAGACGCCATGCACTAGAAACTGTATCTACAGATATGTGTCGCTTGGAATAAGTATTAGGACCAGGGGCCTCTCTTAGAATATTTTGATTACCGAATCTTCCTAAAAACAATGTTATTTCTTATAAAAAATTGCAATAAAATGATATAGATTTTACCTGCAAACGTTTGGTTGGGATCCAGTATCTTCCAAATAGTACCATCGGAGCCAATTTCCTCGACACGTTCTGATTCCGCACCTTGTATCCTTATCATGCTCAAGCCTTCTACCACGATTTCCACGACTCCTACCACGGCTTTTACTCGTACCACGGCTAATACCACGAGAAGAACGTATTGGTTGGGCACATGAACGTACTTGCAATATCAGTGATTGAATTTCTTCTGGTCAGCGTAGACAAAGGTGATATAGTTTCATCCGAATCACTGTTCGATTTTTGAGATTCTAGCACATCTATCACAAAATCCGAGTCTTCATCGGTGCTATTATTATTGGATGGTAATTCACAATCCGACTCGTACTGTGGTAAATCCTACAATTCCTTCAATAATTCCTCGTATGACAGACCACGGCGAGACATTGTTCTTACGACAAACAGGCAGTAACTGCAAGGCAAAGTAATCACAACGTCAATTCTCCGAACTATAAAACCCCCCACCATTCGCGGAAAAGGTAAACGTACACTGCGGTCAAATTGATGGCATTGGTGCTTCTAGGAAGTAGACGTCGTAATTTGTTTTTTCATGTTTCAACGTTTTCATGATAAATATTTAGAAAAAGTCCTAAAAGCACATTTGTCTAGTAAAATTTTTCTCGGATTATTTAAATTTGAAAAACCGTCAAATTGACCGCTCCGGTGCTTCTAGTGTTAAATTGTAGTGCTGCGGTAATTTAACACATAATTGGGATTTACTTCATGATCTAGGAAAAACCTGGGCATACCAAAAGTTAAAATTAAATTTATCAGTATGCCTTTTTTGTAATTATAAGGTGTCACAACCGATTTAAACGTAAATTTTCTTTTTGTGTATTGAAATTATTAGGATGTTTGTTTATTACAATGTAAACGAGCATAATAATGAGTTTGTCTTGACAATATTGCCATATTAACAAATTGAACGGCATGATTTAAATTATTTAAGACATGGTCCTAATCTACAAAATCTCATATGGTCTTTACGGCTTGTATCAAACCTATGTTTTGTGGTTCTAATGTATACTTTTCCACATGAACAAGATAACTTATGCACTCCGTAAGTTGATAATGGGTTTGAAACACCTTTAGGTGACATTAAATTAATTTTTCTTGTAGGTTCAAAAACAGCCCTAATGCCATAGTTAATTAGCATTTTTTCAATTCCACCTGTAAAAGAAACTTTAGTTTGGTATAGTTATGTAGATGACACATTTGTTATTTGAAGATATGGAGAAGCCCTACATGAATTTTTAATTTTTATACATGGTGTACGTCCTAGCAACTAATTTACCATGGAAAAAGAAACTAATGGAAGTTTGCCATTTCCTGACATATTAACATCTGAAACTAATAACTCACTATCTTTTAAGGTTTACATAAAGCCGACACACACTGGTAGATACTTTCATATATTATCAAACCACCACCCACGTCAAAAGATTGGTGTAATTAAATCTTTAGTGCATCGAGCAATATGAAATTGTGATCCTGAATTTTTGAAACATGAATATAAGTATTTAACGAGATCCTTGCAAGCTAATGGATATTGACTTACTGGTATTAATAATATTATTAAACCTGCTAAACATAACCATAAATAAAAAGCAGTTTTTAATGTTGGTAGTGCTTTTCTTCCTTTTATAACTAATGTTACAGATAGAATTGAAAAAATCCTAATTAAAGAACATTTAAGGTCACCTAAAGATGTTCCAAACCTTTAACCATCTTTCGGAGTATATAAATTATCTTGCTCATGTGGAAACGTATAGATTGGAACTACAAAACGTAGCTTTGGTACAAGACGTAAAGAACATATGAGATTTTGCAGATTAGGTCAACCAGAGAAATTTGCGGTAGCTGACTATGCCTTAAATAATTGATGACGTTCTTCTTTAGTACTCTTATTTCCTCTCAACGTGGACAATTTTGTATACCAGTTGTTAAGCAATACACCTTACTTAGTTACGGTTTCAATTTTTCAACAACTAGACGTGACACATTTAAAAATTCTGGTAGGATTTTAATTGATGAAAAAAGGAAAAGTTAGAACAGGTGATATTGTCGTTTTCTTGAGGAACGCCATTTTGTCAAATTCATGTTTCAGGAAACACGCCGTAATTTTACAAAATTTATATTGTAAGTTTACATTCAGCATTGTGCTGGTGTTACTTCTCGACCATGTACCTAAACTTATACTAAATGTAATAGTTCAGTCTTTCGTGCTACGGATATATAATGTTTCCATAAAAACTACGTACTTCCTCGTCTCTACAGGAGTTAAGTTCTCCTTAAAATTTATTACACCCTTCAGGTTGTTATTTAAATATTTAAAGTTTCTACAATTATTATTTGTCCCGGAACTAAGACATATATTTCCTTAGCTTATTCATTCTCTGTTATCTCCGATTCTTCTGTGGTTTGTGCTAAAATCGATTCTTCCCCTATGCGTGAATACTTCTCGCAACTGGGATTTAGGAATACGCTGTAACTACTTTTCCTTAACATTGAGCACTGCATGATCGATCTCGAACGCTTTGTCTCGAAGATAATTCAACGGATTGGCTCCGATATCGACTCGTCTTCTAAAATACCGAGTTTAAAACGACTAAGACGTTTGAATATTCCTGACACAACCAACTTACTTGTGAATCCTATTTTGCTTATTTCTTGAAAATCCCATAGAGAACTGCGGAGAGAATTATTGGAAAAAAATATAAAAGAACACTCCGTATACCAAATTAAGAAAAAGTAACAAATGCACTACTAAATGCCGGACTCAACACGGGACAAAACCAAAAAAGCAAGACGAAGTGTAAAATTAAGCGAAGACACTAAAGAACTTAAGGAAAGAACAGCTGCGTGAATAAAAAAACGGAGAAAGACGAACGGCACAATACACGTAAACAAATAAGTTAATTAAAGGGACAACTAAGGAATACATTAATAACCACAATGAAGAACTAATTCACAAAACTTTACGAACTCCTAACAAAGATAATCACAAACAGATTAACAAATAAATTTAACTCTTACCAGTCACCAGAACAGGCAGGCGTCAGAAAAAAACCTCAGTACCATATACAAGCAATACGAAACATGGTAGAAAAACCAACTGAATATAATGTGAACCTATATTTGGCGTTTGTGGACAACAAAGCTTTCGACTCCCTCAAAATGTACTCAACAGAAAACTCACTTAAAATCTGTCGAGTCGACTCTATATAAATAACATCTATAAGAAGACAACAACAACAATAAGATTACATAAAGATACAAAAGAAATAAAAACTAGACAGAAGGATAAGACAAGGTGACACAGTATCTCCAAAATTATTCACCTTGGCAATAGGAGACATCTTTAAAGAACTATGGTGGGAAGAACGCGGATTAAGCAAGGAGAGAAAATGAATAATCTTAAATACGCAGACGATGTGGTACTAACAGCAGAAAACCCTAACGATTTACAAGAGATGCTAGAAGAACCGAAAACCAGATCAGAAGTTGGTCTAAGCATCAATATGGAAAAAACAAAAATTTTTTTACCTTTCTAACGATATAAATTTGTCGGTATCTATATTCGGTAGATGTCTTCCGATTTCTCAATCTTTGATTAATTTGCTGTATTTTTCAATTTTTAGTTTGTATTATCTAGTAACCCACGGAAAATAAACAAAAAATCTTTGACATTATAAAACATTGTTTATTATGTAAAAATACACATAATCACGAGCTAAAATAAAAATATGTCGCTTTAGTTTTAAAAATCTACATACATGCTTGAGAAGAGTAAAAGTATTTCTTAAAAGCTTCTCAGAGATGATATAAAATAGAGTGTGTTCCATTTAAAATAACTGAGATAATTATGGGTGTGAGTTTTGGATCACCCTATACAAAAAATAAAAGTTATCACAAAAGTGATAAGTTTTAACAAAACCAGGCTATCCACGAAATTATTTTGCCCATGATAGATTAACCCTGAACTGTTTATTTAAATAATATAGGGTGACGATTTCATTATGATTTTCACGTAAAGATAGCCATTTCTTTAAAAGTACCCTGTAGAACCTAGTAAAAACCTTTATCATTGGAATAGGAGAAATGAGCCTAATTGAAATTTGACATAACATACAGGGTGCTCCATTAAAAAAAATGCTGTGAATTTATGAAATACCCTATATATATATATATATATATATATATATATATATATATATATATATAGGAGTAATGAAAATTACGGTAACATCATCGATGCCTAACAATGGAATTTGGCCTATTTTAAGGGCGTTCCTTAACGATACATATTAAAGGGTGTGATTCTACATGGAAAATGAATTATTAATCCAGTCAAATTAGACGAAATAACTTTAAAGCTGCGAGAAGTAGACGGGACTTTACATAGAAACCTTTGTTTTGGTGTTGTAAGTAACCCCTAAAAAGTCCTGATTGCTAAACCTTATGCAACCGTTTTTTAGGGGTTGAAGGTGGTGAAAAATCGGTTTTTCACATATATCTCCTAAACTATTAGGTTTTTCGCAAAAATATTATTTGTCAAAAATTAATCTTGAAAAAATCTGCTTATGACTTTTATATTACATGCATAAAATGCCTCTTTTTCACACCATCACGGAGGTAGAGGTGTAGGTGCGTTTTTTTAACGTAGTATCCCCAGTAAGCCTAATCCACAGTGTTTTTAATGAAATTGAGTGTATTTGTTATTAAAATTATATTTCATCAGGTTCTTCGAATTCTGGTTCTATATCAATATAATCCATTTCAATGCTGATACTGTGGTCGATTTCTGCTTCTTGGTTCTCTATTTGTGAAATATCAAGTGGATCAATTTCGTCTATATCAGTGATTTCACAGGAATTCGTATCAGTAGATGGGTTTAAACACGATTGACCACGGCAATGACCACATACGATGGAACATGGAAGACCAGTTTTCCTGCAAGGGCAATTAGTATTGCAGTCCTTCGTACAGTTTTACAAAACATTATTTGAAAGTTGTTCTAGAGCTGGTTGTAGCACGAAGGACCACTACTATATCTGCTCAACAACTTCGCCTAAAATGCTGTATTCAGACCGTAATCTTCATTAGAGCACATTTTATGCTTGCAATATAAGAAGTCATAAATTTCAAAACTGTTTTTGCTCCAAAACTATTGACTTTAGGAAGAAAAATTATAGAACCTTTTTTGTAGCAAATTTTTTGCGAAAAATCTAATTGTTTAGGAGGAATATGCGAAAAAGCCCTTTCAACCCCTAATAAAGGGTTGCATAGGGTTTAGCGATCAGGACATTTTAGGGGTTATTTAAAACACCAAAACAAAGGTTTCTATGTAAAGTCCGGTTTGCTTCTCGCAGCTTTAAAGTTAAATCCTATCATGACTAGACTCTGATGGTTAGTTACGGTAGAAATAAGTTCCGTTACTAAAATAAAAGGTGTTAAATTTTAAGGAAAAAAAGATATTAATTAACATTTCCGAAACCGTTTGAGATATTACAGTGATATTTAGTAATTAGTGACATTTGATACAGGCACATGTTTTTCAATACAGACATTGGTATCCGTATGAGCACTTTGATACGTTTAAAGAATAATCTGGTACTCTAATGGTTTTTGGCCAAAAAAATATATTTCTAAGTACTTGCCTCAAATACAGTATAGTTTCAAGTAGGCGCCATCAGCTCTAATTTTGTTGGTAACTCTGTTTGGCAGAGATTTGGTGTTTGTCACTTAAATGGCCTAGAATACAAGTTACTGTCACAGTGAATAGCGTTAATAATGTACCAAATGGAAAAACAATCCATGCTCAATAAGTAAATAAGCAGTAATTAAGAACATTGGTGTAAGCCATAATATTTGTCAATGACTCAAACTCAAAATAATTAGGCGATTCGTAAAATTGACACAAAAAAAAATATCAAACCGTAAAAGTATCTGTTCTTTCTAACAGTCGCATTTAAAACCTCAAATTTTGATTAAAACTATAAAGTAGTGGTTCAATTGGCAATTGAATTCACCACGTAATTCAAACAACTTTTGAATTGAAATTTATTTATTTGTAACAGATATTCAAGCCTTTAGTATTAAATTTATTCGTCACTAACCTTTTTACAGTAATCCGAGTATCATGTTATATAAACCAATAACTGTAAATGTACTTTTATTTTCACACAAAAATAAAAATGTAAAAGTAATCTAAAATAACCCTCTCAATTATAATTACAACTATACATCAATTTCGATACTAAGTCCTTTAATTTTTATGTAATAAAAATTAAACTCTATAATTTATAAAAACTGGAATTGAGACACTATTAAGAGATAAACTGAACACAATATTTCTTTTAATTAGTAATTTTTGATGAGTAATTATTTATTTCCATTTGCACATTATTTTCCTAATTGTGAAGAAGCGACAATCCAATTAAAGGATTCCATACAAAACACAAAATAAGTATTGAAGCTTTTGTAATTGTCTATTTAAATTTCATGCTTTCACATTTTTCATCGTCACTAATTAACGTACCTACAATTTTTTATTGGTCGGTAACCCTAGTTTAACTTACATATACAAGGTGTTCGAAAATTGCATGGCTATATTGCAGTGGGTGATTCCTCATCATAAAATTTGAAGAAAAGTTTCTGTAAACATAAATCCGAAAATGATACTTTTCGAGATGAAATGTGTTACACTAATTTTCCGCAATCAATTTATTTTTCATTTCTTAGGAACCGATAAGTTTGGGAGGTGGCGATTTTCAACATTTGTTGTAGTGTACCGTACGTTAGGGTGTTGCAAATCTTTGTTTTAAGTACTGTGCCGTTATATACTAAATTGGAAATTATGTTTAACTTTGTTGTCATGTAAAAAACTCTATTAAATTTGACACGTTGAGTAAACCGTTTAGAGCAAGTTTGTTAGTTAAAACTAAATAAATAATTTATAAGCAAGTTTGGAAGAATAATTGAAAAAATGTGCGGTACAGATGTCAGAAGAGTAATTTGCATAGTTTAAGATTCTGCTATTGCTATGGAAAAATACTAAGAACACTTTTTTGCTTGTTTTTGCAAGGTCTCCTAATAATCAGTTGCAAAAATCATATACAGGGTGTTTCAAAAAAATTGATGTAAGTACGACGATGGAAACAAATTTAAATTTTAACTACGTTACGTAGTGCAAGAGTTTATGTCTAAAATTTCAATTAAACATCTTTAACGGTTCGTAAGAAATAAAAAATAAATTTATTTGGGAAATTTAACTTAACACACCATATCTCGAAAAGGATGCATTTTTGAACCCATGCTTACTGGAAATTTTCTTCAAATTTTATGACGAGGGATCACCCACTGTAGTGTGGCCGTACAATTTTCGAGTACCCTGTATACACAAAGTTAGGCTCTGATACGTAGACCACTATATTCTTTAATTCGAAAATAAAACTAATACACGTTTAAACATTTGAATTGTTCAAATCATTCAATTGACCACTCTGAATCCTCCCCTTTCCTTTGTACTACGGTATAGATAAATTTTGTGTAAATGCCAACTCTTGTAAATCTCCCCGATGCCGCCCTCCAATACAGTACCTCGCAGTCGGCAACTTTAATTTATAATTGCGCGAGTTGAATAATGAAAATTTTTTAAGCCACAACCAAGTGATTAACTAACTGTATCATGTGGTTTAATATAACTACACGGTAATTTTATTTACAAAATGTTTTTGTCTTTTATATACACAAACTCTATTAAATCAAAATTTATATTTATATTTATTTATATTTGTTTATTTCGCTAGCTGTGAACTTGGATGGACTTCGTGAAAAGCACTGAATTTGTAAACTAGGAATCCAAAAAAAGCTATTGACTATCTATACACAACATTATAATGTGAGCGGATTGGCTGAATATTCTTTAAGCTTCACCAAGGGCCAACGGGAAAAGATTTCCTACGGTAAAATTCAAATAACCCAGGTAGATGATATTGCAAATCCACTACGTCCAACTATCGCATCTCGTGTTCAACTTCCAATCTCTATCTCTCGTCTACAGCTTTACTAATTCTCTTCCGAATTTAACAATTTCCACCATAATGTATCTCGCGTTAATTAACCAATCAAAAAAAAACATTTTTTCAAATCGTAAGCGCATTAAAATGACAAAATTTACGATACTAACATAAATCTACCTCGAGAAAATTATTAATGTAATAGTATTTGTTTTCGTCACCTATAAACTTTGGAAAATCGACTCTAACTCAACGTAATTATAAAAACCACAATCTTTGTCTTTTTAAAATTTATCTGCAAGCTACGTTTTCTAAAGTAATTATAATTACAAAATGACAATTTTCAATGACGTAATTTTAAATCAACTGAACTATAATTAACGATACTTTAAAATGAATAGGAATAACCATTATTTACAAAAAAAAGTGATAACCTCCCATATAGAATTCCTTTCACTAATATACAATTGTCAACTCATGGAACCTAATCGTGATTTTAAAACTTCAATCTATTAACAACAAACAAACCGAAAAATCTATACACCGTTCACAACACTGGATACCTAATTTGTTATAACTCCAGATGTCAAACAAAATAAACATTTGTAACTAAATTAGTGTTTCCAAAATTTATACTCGAATACATATATCCAAACCATCAATATTTTATACTCCATTCACGAGACTAGGTTCTATTAAACATCCAAAAGTTCGAGAAATCAACAGAATCTACGGTACCTTTTAACCACAAGTGACACCAAATGAATCTCTTATCTCGTTACGACTGTAGAAGATATTTAAACCTTTAGGAATGATTAGTTTACGGGAATTTTTATATTTGTGTACTAACGGGCATGCTCGCTTTTGTTTACGTAATGTCTACGGATTGGAACTTTTAGGAAATAATTATCTGGGGCGGAGTGTAGGCGTAAGATTATCTGTAAATAAGTAATTAGTGTCGACTAGCAAACCCGGCAGACAGCTCCGTTATGCTTTCTAGTGGACACTGGCGCCGCCAGAATTTAGACTGGCAACCTTGTTACGCTGTGTAAATATACAAGGACATCGGTAATTAATTTCCCAACATAACGTTTTCCACAGGTGTTTGTGTAAGGTTAATAAAACTTACATTCATGTGAAGACGAATCTAGGCGACCGCAGACGAAGGTGGACTGGGAAATTCGAGAAGGGACACGACTGGATAGGGGTTGTTGGTAGTGTGTCTTCTGGTTTTATATAAATCTGCGGAAGGCGAGGAAGGTTTCTGGTAGTAAGCGTTATTTTTTACTCTTGCTTAAGTATTATGCCCCTCCAGGCCTACGTCTCTGACGTAGAACGCTTTTAATGTTTTCGTAACGACATCGAAGGAATAAAATTTATTATTTGGAATTCAATTTCAGTAAAATTGATTAACTCGCAATTAATTAAAAAAAAATTGGGACGTTTCGGATATTAATACAATCTGGAAAAGTCAGCACTATTAGTATTCAGAAGTCCGCCATAACATCATTTTTATTAACCAATTAGTGTATATTTTTATACTTTAATACGTTAATAAACCTTCAAGTTGAATTTTAATTATAAACCGCATCAATGCGAATGACGCTTAACGAAAGGGTTTAATTATACAAACGTCTAGAATTGTTTCTTAATTCGTAACTGCGTCCAGTCGGCGCATAAGCGCTTCAAACACTGTGATACCAAAGCTAAATTTTACGTTTAGCACCGTAACCTCAAATAACTGACTGGGCTGGTGTACCAATGGTTACACGATCTACTTAGAATACGGGATGTAATTTGTTCGATTTTCCGCTATGGTCTATCCTGTAGGTAGGAAAGTTTCCCGACATGCTCACTGGGTATTTGCACATAATGTTCAGCTATTAAAACGACACCTGAATGCTGGGTTTATAACTTCTCTCTCAAAATTACGTTCCTTCCTACACTGATCGAATCCTGCATCCCACCATGCATCATGCATAATTAACGCACGCATGTTTTCAAATCCATCACTTTGGCTGAGCGAGCAGAAAACCCAATCTGTCAATAAAGGAACCGACTTAACTTATATAGTTGCAATTATGAGAAAATTCGGATGTCGGATTAGTGTTTTTATTCAAGCACTACGGTCTAACATGGAACTTTGTCGTTTTTACACATGTGATATGACAAAGACGGAAAGAAATTCGTTGTGTATAACCCTGCGGGTGTGAACACATACACTATACGTTAAAACGTAGGTTCAATTTAAGTACATGCGTTAGAAGGAGATGCAAAATGGTTTAAAATGTTACAAAGTAAACTAAAGGAAATTGAATAATTCTCATTTATTTAAAACATGCATAAACAAATTTATTATGACAATATAGACAATGAAGTTCCTAAAAGTACCTAAACAATTACAAAACAATTTTGTGATGAGCCCGAATACCTACATAAAATATTAATATACAATTTATATAAAATCGTTTTACTGTCTGATTACTTGCGGTTTATTCCTTAATTTGGAACCTTCAACAAGCCGCTCAAATTTTAAATAATGAGATTTTTACAAATAGAAAATTATTATTTTCAGTTATTTTTGTAACTTGTAATTGTACATAAAAAAAAAATTCCAGTTAAGAAAATTGGAATTCGAACGTTTTTTTGGTTTCGAAAAGCGTTTTAAATTTCAATTGTCCACAAAAAAGACAAACTGTACATCACAAAATTCAAAACTGAAATTTAATTTTAAAATATGCATAAATACTTTCATTATGACGATTTGAGTGAATGTAACTTAGCAACTTCAAAAGATATGCAGATGTTACAGTGAGTATTTTTTTACTTTTGAATATTTCCGGACACGATGCTCTCGAGTTTATGCCAAACATAAGTCTAAGGATCCCTTTTGGTAAAATTAAAACCCTTTGAATATATCTACCCTGTCCCCATATTATAATACTACGCGCTACAACTAAGTATGCATATGCATAGTATACGTTTGAAAGAGTTTCATTGTCTAACATTGATTTCAAAGTTGTCGGTAAATAACAACATTCATTTAATTTACTACAGACGTCACTGATACGAATGTCCCAAGAGAATACACTATCGGAAGTAATTCCTAGGAGATTTACCGTTGATGAGCTTTTACCATAACCTTATCAAAAGAAAATGTATTGAAAGATTGTTCTGTCCGCATACTATGGCGCCCGATAATAACAGTTTTCGCTGTATTCATTAATATGTTGTTCTTAAAGCACCAATGTGAAAATTTCCCCCAACATAAGTTAACTTTATTTATTAAAATACTTTTTGTAGGATCAGATATGATCATGAACGTATAGTCAGCATACATAACCAGATTACCATGCGGAATAAGGTTAGGGAAATCATTAATATATAAGAGAATGATAGTTGGTCCCAACACGCTACCTTGTGGAGTTCCTTAATCTATGTTAAATTCCTTTGAAGGAACATTGTTAATGCGTACCATAATTTTTCTTTCTTCTAGAAATGACACGAACTCGCTATTAATGCAATCTCGAATTCCTAGGTTATATAACTTTTCACATTTACTATTAACAAACTGCACATATTCAGCAATGCATGATTCAGTCGAGAAGTCATTTCTGAAACCATGCTGGCAATTTGCTATCAGTTTAAGTTTGTTTAAATATGCTACAACACACTTGGCTACGACTTTTTCGATTATTTTCGAAAATGTACTCAAAACGGCAATAGATTGATAATTTTCGACATTTCTTATGGCACCTTTTTTATGTAGTGAAATAACGGAAGCTGATTTTAAGCCTGATGGAAATTGACCCTCTTTCATTGACATATTGATAATGTTCGCAATATGAGGAGCTATTAATTCTGTATAATATTTTATTGTACGCGCCGGTACTTCACCTAAACCAGTAGATTCTTTATTCGGTAGATGATTTATTATCTCAATGATTTCGCAAATTGTAACGGGTGTGAAAAACATGGTTTAGGTTACCAGTTCATTACTCATACATTCCTTGCCTAAGATAGTATCAAAATTCTCAGTAATTTTCTGTCTGTTTGTTGCTAGGTATTCGCCAAATGCTGTTTATAGTAGATTTTCCTTATTCTGGCACTCGTTTGTTTACATTTCATGTTATTAACTAGCTTCAAACAAGCTTTAATTTTATTAGATGACTGATTGATTAGATTACTGTAGTACTTTTTTTCTAGTATAATTTGACATTTTATTTTAAGGTTTAGTACCGTTTGACAAGATTGACATCATATACTCTTTTACATAGCCAACTTAAATTCTGCAATAGTTTTCTTTTTTTGTATAAGTCTAAAGAGAATTTAATTTTATCAACCTTGTGTCAGTTTAGATTTTTTCTTTTTGTTTTCTTAGGACACGCAATATCGAACTACCAGAGAAACGTTCGTAGAAATTCATCAAATGAGATATTGACATTAGAATCTGTGCTTTCACTAAATTTGAATTTTGAAAAAGCGTTCTCTGCAATCTAAAAGTGACAGTTTGTTAATATATCTATCTATCTATCTATCTATATATATATATATATATATATATATATATATATATATATATATTAAATTGGTTATTATTCACGTTTTCCTTAACCTCGCAAGAAACGACGCTCAATTCAAAGGTTTGGCAATGGTGGTCAGATATGGCCCGATCAAAATTATTTGTTTTTGTAGTATATTATCTAGATTTATATTTAGATCCCCATTAATGATTATGCGCTTAAAATTTCTTGTAGCTTGCTGTAAAAGTTTATCAAATAAAACAAGAAATGTTCGAATTTTTTCTGTACAAGAAGAGCATGGTTTGTATACGTTTATGAAGGAGTAGGATTTCCTGAAAGCAATGGTGCAACACTCAATAACCATTTCAACAGACAAATTATTAATATAGTGAACTAGACTACGATCTGATAAGAACGACGTTTTTACAAATATTGAAGGCCCGCCCCGATTTTGAATCGAAGGCGAAAAGTCTGACAATAATTTTTAGTTGGATATACTTATATTGTCTATATCTGTATTACAATAGCAATGCTCGCATGTCTTTAAAAACGAAAAGTTATAATCCTCAATAAAGTTTTCAATAAGTTCTATCATATTTCCTAAACACTGCACGCTAAAACGTTAGTAACATTAGTTTTAAGATTATTTACCTGTTGGTCGATAGTGTTAAATTCTCTCATAATTTTAACTATAGCAGAATCCACTACTCTGTGTCTGTTATCGGTTTTTAAACTAGTATTTTGAACCAATATTTCAACCAAAAATAGAGGATGTACAAATATGCATAATTCTCTAAGTTTATGTAACTTAATTTAAATGGAATCGATAGAATCAGTTATTCCCCGTGTAATTTTACATCTTTTACACATAACTTCAATGAAAAACATATTGTTTTACCTAACTAAATCAGTTATATTCAGTCACTCACTGGGAACATTCTTTAATTAATCTGTACTTATACATTAAAAAAAATCATCCACGTTTCCTTATAGTTTCCACAATAAACGGCAGTAACATTATTTATGAACGTCTCAAACATATTTCAGTATGTAGATGATTTTCTATAAATAATTTTCTTATGGGCTAAGACATGGAATATACAATAAATTTTGTACATCTAGAAGTTTTAACCAAAGCAATTCCTAGAGCGTGTATATGACATTAATTTTGGCCATATATTTTCTCACAAAAAACCTATATATTTACTTCATTACTCCAACAATCCATACTCAGGACTAAAATAATATTTATGTTTCAGCAATTTACATTTACTGTATATTAGAGTTTATTGCTCTATTTAACTACAATCTCATTCAAAGGTTTTAATTATGATTTGCGCCTAAAATAAAAAAGGAAAGTTGACAATGTTTCAAGTAATCTCAGAAAAAGGAAACATTAGGTAGAAGGTTACCGTAAAAAGCAAAAAATCAATGCTTTCTCACGTCGTATTCGTAAACGAAACGGAATGATAAAGGTATCCCATTAGGTTTTCTAATATACGATTTTTTTGTATAAAACTGTAATTAAGATAATTTTAGAGACACTTAGAGCGTGTTAAGCGAATAAACAAAAACACACGACATCATCGACTTTTTTTAACTTAACTAGACAGTAAGTTCTTTAAATCGTTTCATACCCATCTTTATCAAAATTCCAATATTAACTGTAAGTTCTAAACATGTTTCACAAAATTGCACCTTTTTTATGAAGTTGATAAAATAATAATTTATAATGTTTACACTCTGTATTTAATTTACGTTTAATTGAAACGTGTAATTAAAGCTTTACATATTTTAATTTATTATTAATGGATGCTATCGTATATGTTCAAGACCGACATAGGCTTGAACAGGAAAGTATTTTTTTATTTATTGCATTGACATGTTAGTTTTTACTGGGGGTTTTCTGTTGGTAAATTGTTTAGAATTTTTTCAACTTCGTTGATATAAAATTGGCACATTTAATAACATTCAATTTGTAAATTATTATAGGTTTTTGTTATGATCGAATGAGTTCAAAAGTAAATATTTACTTTTGAACTTATTCGTTCATAACAAAAACTTATAATAATTTAAGATTAGTCAAGTTGCTCTGGTGTGATGTGAATCCTTGCGATATTGCAGGCTCACATTCCATTAATATAATTAATTTGACTGTAATCTCATTATATTTAGAATTTACATTAGTTCTACATTCTTAAGGACAAAATTTATATCGATTGGGGCTTGTATCTCGATAGCTCAGTTGGTTAGAGTGGTACTCTAGCAAAGTAGATGTCGTAGGTTCAAATCCTACTCGAGGTAAACTTTTTATTTATGTATTTAATAAAATTAATAATAATTCTTAATTCAATTTAAAAATTTATAAACAAAATCTCAACATTAATTATGCAACAAATGTTTTAAGTATACCTTAATGGCTAATTAAAAATATAAATGAGGCCGATTATCTGCTTTCATAATGGGCGATTTAAGCATCCAATTGGTCGCTCCACTTGTCAAAGGGCCCCGTCAAATCTAATAAATGGGTCGCAGTTGGTGGCCCTTGCTTCTATTTGGCGAACGGTTTAAGAGGCAAACCCATGGCATTTTACAAAAATACTCGAGAGTCCTTTATCATATTGCTGATAGTGCAATTGGTCACTATTGGTGATACTAAAGCTTAATCAGCTGTCTCATTTTATCCAAATTAATGATGATAAAAGCTTCACCAACGCAATATATCCAATATTTGTATCCTCACGGTACGCTACGCTTGTGTCAAAATGGTACCGGTCCCGGTCAATTCGCGTCCGAAAACTCGAACCCACATATTCGGCCTCTGCAAATTTGTTAATGTGTATTCAAAGTACTAAAATCCATAAATTGGTGCTTTTTTGCAACTTCACAATCCTATTTATGATTATATGCAATCGTCTAGAAAATAGGATATATTACTCGTAAGAAAATGAAATGTCGTTGCTTGTGTTACACTCGCCAGACTACGTCTCGATCGTCTAACTCCACATTCGCAACAATATTTATCTCATTCCGCATATATATTATTTTAATGTAACAGGTAAAAAGATCTTGATACTAAGTGTTTGTTTTTGATAACAGCTAAAATAGTTAATTTAGTCCTGACTTCCGGTCACACACTCACGCATAAGACACACTCTTCATTATATAGGTACGAATTCTTATAACATCTTTCCCACCACCACATCACCTTTCATTTTTGGTATATATGTCCTATACATGTCTTTATTAATTACTGTGATATTCCGGAAACGTCAAAATAAAACTATCATCGGAAATCAGATGCTTTGGTTACAATTATTTCAACGTCCATAGCGTCAAAGCATCAACTGTATTTACCCATCACCTATTCAACTAATTCAAAATATACTGCCTTTAAATTGTTATTCTACATATGTCTTAATAAATGCTCAAATGTTCAAATAGACGTTCGTTGAAATCACGCATTAATTAGTTTGAATGTTCCTCGTCACGAGATAAGAGATGTAACTTTTCGGTAATCTCCTCAATTAAATTGATTACGCTTTTTCTATAGCATGTGTTAAGGAGTACCTTGCACTATCCAAAACAAAAGGTTAAAGTGTCACTAAATATGTAAAGTAAAATATCAAAGGTAGATGAAGTAGTTTATTATTTCTGTCAACATTTTAGTTTGTCAAAATGAAATGAATCATATCAAACTTTCTGGGATGAACTTACTTGGGGCGAATTTTCTGGGGGCGAATATTCCGGGGGCGAATTTACCTGGAGGTGAGTTTTCTTGGGGGTGAATAATGCAGGGGTGAGTTTCGGGGGCGGATATACCGGGAAGTATTCTAGGGTTGAATTTTCCAGGGATGAATATTTCGGGACAAAATCTTTCGGGCGTATATTCCGAAAGGGGGGATTTCTGGGAGGAAATATTCTGGTGGAAATTTATCTGTGGAGAGTTTTCTTGGGGGCTAATATTTCGGGGCGAGTTTTTGGGGGCGAATTTATAGAGGTGAGTATTCCGTTCTTAGTTTACCCTCGCAACACCTAGAATGTATAAGTGTGCCGTCTCTGACAGCTAAGGTAACACGATTATTTCATTCTTTACACCATACA
Source organism: Vesta saturnalis (assembly GCA_036346205.1). Classification (NCBI taxonomy): domain Eukaryota; kingdom Metazoa; phylum Arthropoda; class Insecta; order Coleoptera; family Lampyridae; genus Vesta; species Vesta saturnalis. Next base: position 2,925,760 of record JARFJB010000862.1, read on the forward strand.
CTTAAGCTTATATTCCGCGCCACGTTTAATTTATGCCCATATACAGGATACTTCACTATTAGAGTTATAATTCTAAATGCTACCTGACTTATTTTAATAACTCAAATGACTTACCTGAATATACACAGGATGTTTAAGAATAAAAAAAATCAAAATGGTACCTATTTAAATAGGCACGCTATTGTTACTTCCAAAAATTATGTGCATCAATCAATAAGATTCAGAACCAAATTTTTTTTACTGTGCATTTCTTTTTATGCATATACGCATACACATACACAACTGGCATAATTATTTTGTTTATGACTCTAGCATCTAAACATATGTGTATTGCTCTATTTTCCTTCGTTGCCACTACAGTATGGTTAAAAAACAGTAACGTTGACTTTTATGTAACTCCCCATTCCAACATACGGTGTAATTAGTTCCACTTAGTAAATTGGATCAGTTAAACCTTTTTTACAAAGAGTGTTGCGTCCGACACACAGATTTTGCAACTAAACACGTTGCAACCGCCAGGTATATCCGAGAGTACTTTCTTGTGTTTGAGTAACACTTCGTCTATTGCCCTCGTAGCGGGTAATTTTTGTAATCGTCATATTGCGAATCGTCGGTCCTGACACTGGTAAGTTTGGGATCCTAGGTTTCTCTTCTTACTCTTCTCTTCTCCACAAGTATTACTTCTCAGTTTTGTTATTCAGTCTATATTCTTTTCAATTCCTATATGTTCTTGTTTTGAATCAACTACTTCATGTACTGGTTACTTTTCTGTGATGATCATCCATTGATCTGCCTCATTTCTGTCCTTGAATGTTACACAATTTTCCTTCAGATCTATTACCGCTTCTTGGCGTAATAACTAGTCTATACCAGTTGTGGAAGATAAATGTAACTAATTGGCCTTTACAAATACTACTGTTTGCAAAGAATCGCCCATTACTATATTTAACATTAATTTTGCATATTTGTGACTCTCTGGATATATACTCCCATCGCGAAAACAATCGATAATTTTAGTTTTCTTGGTATAATTTTCTTTAAACACCTCATCTCAAGTTATTTGCTTCAAATTTGGCGTTCCTGCTTTTGTTATTCATCAACATGCGATCTCCTCTGTTGTAGGTGCCATTTTGGTTTACCTACATCATACTGCATTGGAAAAAACGTGACAACATTTACGTTAATTTGCTCCTTGGTATACCCTTTGCCGACATTCGTAACTATTACATATAAATATCAAATAAGCAGTTCAACAAAAACCCTTATATCTAAATGCACATGGTTTGGCTGAGATTTTATTTTAATTTATAATTGTCAAATTTGTGAAACCCTCATTAATTTATTTATTTAAATCACTTTTCTTTAATAAAGAAACCGAAAACCATTGTGATTATAACTCTTCAATTTTGTTAATTAGTGTTTACAAATGTTTTTAATGATGTATACCAATTCTGAAGAATGAAAATATTTTTACAATTTTTCAAAACGGGCCCCAGGTTGGGCGCCACTTTGTAACATCGTAATTAATACATTGAATTGATACGTGTAGTTAGAAACTGTCACTTAGGTACCACGCAGGCTTCACATATTTTATTCTATTTCTATTAATTTATTAATTTGGCATAATTAGTCCCGCTTAGAAAATGGAATCGGGTAAAGCTTTTTTTTTAGGGTATTGCGTCCAACACTCTGATTTGGCATCCAAACACGTTGTAGCAACGTGGTATACCCGAGAACACTATTTTTTATTTGATTAACACTTCGCCTATTACTTCCTCATAGCATGTAATTTTTGTACTCGCCGTGTTGTAAATCACGGGTGTTGTTACATGTACTTCGCGAACGTTTCATAAAAGGTCTGATACTGGTAGTTTGAGATACTCTGTTTCTCTTCTTCCTCTTTTAATTTATTCAAACTGACCAGGAGTTCCTCACCAAAATTATTATTTCTCAGTTTCGGTATCCATTCTATATTCCCTCCAATTCTTATAGGTTCCGTTTTTAAATCAGCGACTCTTTGTACTGATTATTCTTTTCGGCTGATCATCCATTGATCTACCTCCATTGCCTCGGCATTATCTGTAAATGCTAATTGGCGAATGCCATTCCTACGATATACTTTTACGTCAAATTTATTATCGTTTGTTGCCGTGGTAACCAGTCCATACTAATTATACCAAGTAAATTGAAACATTTTGCTACCAATATTGTTTCAATGAAAACTCGAGTTTTCTCAACTTTATTTCCTTAAGCACTTACTTTGATGTAACGCTTATCGAACTTCCCACGGCTACTAAATCCATTTGTTCTATTGCTTTAAATCTAATGTTCTTGCTTTTGTTTTTCATCAAATTCCGGCTCCTTTGGTGAAGGTACGATTTGATTTACTTCTATCGTACTGCATTGAAAAAGAAAGATTTATGTGATTTTCCGCTTTGTATCACTTTTGTCAACTAAATGAAGCGTCTTGTCTAGACTCCCTTACCTTACCAACATTGCTTTATGCCGTTAAGGACTTGGAATTTCCATCGATGGACAATAATTCTATTGTTCCTTCTGTTGTATGTAAAACCTCGTCGCCAATTCTGCTGACTGGTCACGGGGTATATTTTGAGCGTTGACCGTTGTCTTGCCAAATTTCTTTTTTGCAACTTTAGACAGTAGCTGTGTTTGTTTCGTATTTAAATTGCTTTTTATTTAATTTTACAATCCATTTTGTCTTCATTATTGCTGGCGTTCCCTGCATTTTATTTATCCCTGCAATTCCCTGTTTCCAAAATCAAATTGTTTCGTCATTTCTTGCCTTTGTGAGCGAAATGCTTGTGCGAATATTCTTCCATCATTTTTGTAAAGGCTGTTATTTCAGGTGACATAACTACTTGTATTGTTCCTTTGAAATCTTGACGTTAAATTCGGAATTTTTCGATCTGGTTTTATCTTGACGGTTCATTATAGCATCAGAATAATTTATTTTAAAAGTACACTTTAGAATATCCCGTAAAATTGTTCGTGTATAAAAAAATAAAAATAAATGTAAACTTTATTTTGAACGAAAATAAAGTTTGGTAACCTTAAATTCTAGTAAAAACACATAATAATTATTTTTCTCTCGGAACCATTTTATATAAATATCAAATAACCGATTCATTGACACCTCATATCTGTTTTTCCTGAGTTTTATTTTACTTTACATCATAATGGCTTCATCTTTGTGTAAGCCTCATTCAGTTATTTATTTTGCTAAAAAAAAACGATAACCACTATGATAATTAGTATTAAGAAACCTATGTCTTGTTAATGATATACAAATAATAAAGATTACAAATATTTCTACAACCTTCCAGGTGGTGCCCACGTTGGACACCACTATGTAACAATATAGTAATTAGTATAAATTTTATTGAAATGTGTAAATAAAATCCCTCAGTTGAGTGCGACTTTGTAATACATAGGCTTACTTATTTTAACTTATTATTTATTGATGCTATCGTAAATTCAGGATTTATTTATGATTAAAATTCATCAACCTGATCGAACAGGAAAATATTTGTTACCTAGTACCTCGACATGATGCTCTTTTTCTCATTTTCTTGGGCCACGTTGCTATAAATATGTTTTTTTAACTCATTGATATAAAATTGACAACACAACATAAAAGTATAGTTATTGAAGGGAATATCCCTAAGTTAATTTAAGCTCATCCAATATTTTTGCATCTCTACGGTAATAGAGCCCATTGTTGTTTTCGTTAGTGAAGTCAATAACTGTCTTGCGACATTGACACTAACTCTTAATCAGCTTTCTCACTTTCTCACTCGATCAAAGCTAATGGTGGATAGGGTTTCACCAACATTAATATACTCAATAATATATATATATATATATATATATATATATATATATATATATATATATATTACACTTATTAAAAACAACAGATGAGTACTTATAACTTCTTCCGTACGATTCACTTGTTGAATGTGAACATGCTATCGAACACCTTATTTTCAAGCTGTCAACACGAATGCCTTAAATGCGTCCGTAGCACGGACTTCTATCCCACGCCAATTTTAAATTATGGATGCATCATTCCAGTTAAAATGTGTATAATACCTAGCCTATTGTAAAAACTCAAATAATATATTTGAATATATACATAGGCTGTCTCAAAACTAAAAAAAGTATTAGAATGGTCCCTATACGTACGCTACGGTTAGTCCCCAAAACGTTGTGTATGAATCAATAACTTTAAAAAGCAGAATTTTTCTTACTAAAATACAGATTTCTTGAATTCGAAGAACCACAAGAGGGTCTAGAGGCACATTTTTTTTACTATTTTTACTACTACTTTGGTATGTGTGAATCCTTGCAATATTGCAAGCTCACATTCCATTAATATAGGTAATTTAATTGTAATCTTATTACATTTAGAATTTACATCAATTCTACATACATAAAGATAAAATTTACATCGATTTGGGCTTGAACCTTGATGGCGCAGTTGGTTAGCGCGGTACTCTAGCAAAGTACAGGTCGTAGGTTCAAATCCTACTCGAGGTAAACTTTTTATTTATGTATTTAATAAAATTAATAATAATTTTTAATTACATATTTACCTTTGAACTTATTCGTTCATAACAAAAACTTATAATAATCTTATAGTATTGGTTCACTTTACCTTTGGACTAAGGAATCACAATTTTAATTAATGGGTCCATATTACCAATGTATATAAATATTTACAGATATTCCTTATATCTAAAAATATAATAACGGTAACGTAGATTGGTTATCCTTATTGCCTGAAATAAAATTTACAATATAAACGATGACACCTCTAAGGATAATCAAACTTCTACCATGCAAAAATGTAAAATTATTCTTACATAAATAATTCCGGAGTCCTTTATCCAGTATAATGTGGCATCCAATGGGGTTGGTTTACTATTATTAATTCTTAATATGTATCCATACTTGTCACTGACATATGGCCATTCCGTTATATCCTCGAAAAACAAATAGTAAGAATGTATTTACTCGCACTTGAACATAAAAATTCTTAAATTTTTGTTATACAGTCGATCTAGTGCTATTATAATCGCACATATACTTAAATCAATAAAATTAATATCCAATAATGTTTAACTTAATTCATACATGCTTGCAGACTTTTATTTTGTTACTTAACGGATTACTTTAGGTTTCTTTTCAGATCACGCGATAATACACAATACTCGATGTTTGCTGTTTATTTTAAATATGCTCAACACATAATAATTTTTGGATAACTAACTAGTAATTCCAACTCTCCATAAATCCTTTCGTTTGTAAATGTTTAAATACATCATCCCCAAAACGGGCTTTTTCAGTAAACTGCGTTATTAATTATTTACAAATAAAAACCACCACATACCGTTTTATGATCTCCCAAAATACTCGCGCGTGACCACCGCTTAAGTATAGCTCTTTGCTGAGCACTCTCTTCCTTATTCATTCATTTTGCCAAACGCCATCATATTTTTCGCGCTAAAACCACAATCATGCTTCCCAAAGGAGTTGTTTACTTCGCGTCTTTGCCGAGTGGAAAGTTTGAAACGAACCAACGCAATCGGTACGAGAAAAACGCAGCCATCTTAAATGTCTATACAAACATCCTTACAATTCTTCGAAAAACCCTAATTCACATTCTAATTCACTCCATTTACTGTCCATATCTATATTTGACTTTTTATGAAAGTTTTACGTACGCGCGAGTGTTCGTTTCGCACAATTTAGCAAATTCTAACACCATTTGTTGAGCATCCACACATACGTATTCTGTTCTACACTTTAATATAATATTATCATATCTAAATTCACACATTTACAACAATTTTAACACCGCATTCCACAATACACAGTGGCAAGTCCCAGTAGCATTCAATCATTATCGTCTCAATAGGGGTTTTACCGAAACATTATTTCTCAATCAAATTTAATACTTTCAACTCAATAATCTTCACACCACATTTAAATACTCTTTTACAGGATACACAACGCTTTACTAAAATTTCAGTACTTATACAATTTTATGAGCATTTTTATTGTAGAAAGCGGTATGGTGTTATGTTGAATGAAATTAAATTTGATTTATTTAATTACTGTTCTTGCCTTTGTTTCAAAGAGTGTAAATATATGTTATATAAAATGACGGGCATAAATAGTTATATTACTATGCTAAAATGGCGAAGATTTTGCAAAAATTAAAAAGGGCATGATTCAGTTTTAAGATTCTATATTCAGTCCAAAACTTTTCTTAATCACTAAAACCGTTCACTTTGTTACGAATTTAAATATTATAAAATTGTTATAAATTCTGGTTAAGTCATGTATTACATTCACATGTTAACGAAGTTCCCATACAAATATGTTACTTTTAATAGTGGAAGCTTTTTGTACATCTCGCTCTTTTAACTGTCACTTTGTAAAAAACCCAATAAAGCATTTTAATTTGGGAACAAAGCTTTTTTTTTAATTTAGGGTTCTTTCTTTTAAAGAATTCAGTTTGATGACCATTATTTACTTCAAAACGTAGTTGGAATTTTATGGGTCGCTACTCTTTCAAGCTAGAGAGTAGAAAACGTGTTTGATTGCTTTCTGTATTTTTGTGAAATTGTTATTTAACGTATATATAATTAATACGTTCACGTGTAATAGTGAATTTCAAACCAATCTTTGATGGTTTTAGTACAAACACTGACATTGTTGAAAAATATGTTTGCTTTTTACTGCTTTTTACTCTTTTAATCTTTGAGATTTCTCTATCAAATGCAAAATTTATTAAAAATGGGTATTTTCTAATTTCCATAGAAAAACAAAGAATATTATGTTAGTACTACCGATATTTAGCCTAAGGTAGTTGTTTAACGAAACTGAGTTTCGACAAAGATAAATATTTACATTGAACTTAACACATTGTGTAAATCAAGACACACTTTCGAGATACTGCTTAAGAGAAGAAACAAGAATGTTACAGGAAAAGCAATTTCCTCGAAAAGACCAATTACGAACGACTAAAAATAAGAACTGCGCCCCAACCTTGTCAAAATCTGAATTTTAATACCAAAATTATGTCAAGTTAGAAGATTAAGTTATTTTACACGGTTCTGTTAGCTGTATAACAGAAAATAAATGAACAAATACTTTTTTCGTTTATAAATCGCTGTTATTTTTAGAAATAATAAAATAAAAACCAAATGTACACTACAACTACTAAAACAAGAAAGTTGGACGTTATCGATTGAGTTAGTGTGTAGAACAACGTACTTGTCAGTCTATTTGCTACAGGAAACTTCTCATCATTCACTTTATGACTAGATTCTACAAAATCCAATCGACTCTTTTAACTAAATTATTTTTTTTAACTTACCTATTATCTATCTCTTTAAGAGAGCAAAAATATTCTGCTACTAAAATAAAATTATGGTGGAGATTTATTTTATCTCTAAAATTTTGTACAGGAAAGTCTTGCGGGTGACGATATATCAAAAACAGCTTGAAAACGTCGGTTACTGGCTCGTACAATGACAGTGCTAAGCAGAGCGTTCACAAAATCTAAACCATTTCGCTTCAATTCTAAAAGGGAAATAAATTAACTTTTTAGACCTGTAATCTTCATTTGCATTTTATTAAAGATAGGCAAAGTATGTTAAGTTATTTATTATTAAGAAATTCATATTTTAATTTGTCTTTTATAATACCTATCATGTATTAAAACGTCAATATTTTTTTGACGAAACGTTCACCGTTTCGGAAATTGAAATGAAAATCCTTCCTTTTAGGTTTTTAGATTAATTGGGTACATAAATATCAATCAGTTTAATAACGTACATTTATTTGAAATGCGGATTACTTTTTCCTTTGAATTGAATTACAATTTATACTCATAATACCGGATTTAGAGCGTATTATCACTATCCCACACCACTTTAGGACTTGAAGTGAATTACGCTGTAATCAAGATTAACGGTTTTTTGATTAAATTTCTTTATAATTGGTGGAAAACGCTATGTATAGTAACTTTTTATACTTTTTCAATAAAAGTAAGAAGGAACGATCAAATTATCACGTTTATTACTCCCAAGCTCTAAACCTCAAACTGCACGCTCGGACTGGATAATGAAGCTTATTAAGATCTTTATAATAACATTTTTTGTGTTCATTATCATAGGTATCGGTATAAATAATAATAACGTAGGTTATATAAACCATAATATAAGTTTTATCAGTTATACACAAAGTTTGGCAACTGTCACATTTAATATCTTTCGTATGATGTCACATTTTAGGCACTCTACTTTCTTGTACCACTCGGCCAGCTTTAACCCTTGCGTGAGCAAGGTCTGGAATTTTACGGGATCGTCCAAGAGGGGTAACCAAGTAAACCCAGTATATTTCAAGTTATTATGGTTATGTGAGCTAGAAATTTTTGTTCATATATGTTTTATAAAATAAAATTACAAGAATAATGTATAATTTATTTTGCAAGGTAGAAATACGGTTTCAAAAGTCAAATATAATTGCACTCTGTCTTTTTATCAAAAAAAAAGTAGTAAAAAAAAATTACCTTCTTCTTATTCTTACAGTCAATGCAGAAAAACTGGTTTACTTCTTTTCTATGTATATTGCACACGGTTGCGCTACATTCGGAACAGTTAATTCTTAACTTCCTATCTTCTCTACGCGGGCAAAATTGACATCCGTTGCTTGTGCCTGGTTCGGCGTTCCTTTGGATAGCTTCTACCCTTTCTACATTTTCGGTAAGAAATAGTCGAATTGCATCCAAAACAAATTTTTGCATGCCTCGAGCATCCTTCTCTCTAGTTCTTACGTTCGAAAATGCAAGTTGTTGATTTAGTACTTGAAGAAATTTTCTGCGCTTGTCTTTATTTTTAGATCAATCAGGAAATTTTGACGAGAATATAAGAAGGGCGTCCAGTGCTGCCATGTCTACAATTTTAAAAAACAGTCTTAGGGGCCACCGTCTTGTAGCTCGAACACATGAGTACTCCCACGTCATATGGTCGCCAGTATACACAGCACCTTTAGTGGTATTGTAGTGCAAATTTATCATTGTTTTTTCTTCTCGCTTTCATTAGCCGTTTCTGCACCATTCAACTGTGTTGATAGTAAAATAACTGCCTTATTTTTGGGCACATGCGAAACAAGAGTATTGTTCACGTCTAACGTTTGTAAGTAATTCTTTTGGAATTTCTCGCTTATTTATTCTCAGCGTTCCGGTTATCATCAGTTTTTTTTACAAAGAGTTCTTTAGCTAGTGGAATGGAAGTGAAAAAGTTGTAAATAGTAACTCCTCTCCATGTTCCAAAGTAAGGTTCGGCCATATCTAGTACTACGGTAAAACTGAAGTTTCTAGACTCACCTTGTGTTGCTCTATTTTTGTTCTGGTGCTCCATAAAACTCCAAAAAAACATCTAAAAAAGTTCCTTAAGGTAGCGGAAAAACGCTAATTTTACCGCGGAACTGACTTTACCTAATATAACGTAACCTAACTAAACATCACAATGAAAAATCACAGTCTTAGCGGGAAAAACGAATTCACTGAAAAGTCAAAAAAAATATGTTGAAACTGACCAAACCTAACCTAATTACACTGAAAAGTCACTGTCTTGGGGGGGATAATCACAAATTAACTGAAAATTCACTGTCCTGGCGGTCAACGCCCAAAAGAGAAAAACACAAAAATAAATATATATTAATCAACTAGAACAATAAAAAAATTGCCCAAATATATAAACAAAAGCTAACTTAACCTAAATTAAACTAACCTAAGCTAACATAACCTAAGCTAACTTAACTTAAGCTAACCTAACCTAAGCTAACCTAATTCTACGGGCATTGTCAATGCCGTGGCGGATAAAATTCGGCTGCGGCAAGAAAGTAAGCATGAATGCGTTGTCTATACTTGTATTTCGCTTTAAACATGTATTCCGCCAAATACCCGACGAAGTGGGCCTTGCGAACCCCGAACCTTGGAGTAGAGTGACGCACTTCCCAATGTCTTTCGACGGTGTTTGTGTGGGCACCGGTTTCGGGGTGAACAAAATTAACCGAGTGGTTAACAATGAGGTGCTCGTAGCCTTCGTTTTCCAAGCAGTTGTAAGCTTTCCAGCAATCGCTTATGATTGTTGTTCCAGGCAGAATCCACTCCTTGATGAGTTGAAGTAAGGTAATGGAGTCTCTAGTTTCTACCGGGACAAGAAACGATTTGCCGGTACCTCGCTCAACACCGCCAAAAACCCATTGTCCTTCAACACGCCTGCCTCGATTGTACTTCCTTTTGCCGAATTTTGCCTCGTCAATCTCGACGACAATCCCAAGACCACCTAGTTTGGAGCTGTGTCTGGTCACGTGGTCGATAAACACTTCTCGGCAGAAGGAGTACTAGTCCACCACGAAATGATCAGAAACGCGTAATTCACGTTTAATGAGGTCGTGTCGTGGTGGTTTCAGGTGTAGCAACACCGCGACCAACTTGAAATAAATGTTTAGTGCCACATGTGTGTCGGCCACAAAGGACCCAACACGTGCCGATCTTATGAACGCACAACGTTTGGCCCGTTGTTTCACGCACCGCACTTAACACAATTAGTGATATCCTTCAACACGTTATGTTCAATGAGAAATTTCACAACTTGGTCTTCCGAAAAAGACGTAACCGCAAAAAACATCAATTCGCACCGAGAACAACCACTCTCGACAGCTGTCATTGTATCAATGGTAAATTGTACACTGTACAGGTGTAAACTACTCAATATATTCTTACGCCCACGATTACGCGCTCGAAAAGTAGTTCCGAGGTAAAACGTTCAAAAACGTAATTTCCGCGCCTTAAAAAAAATGTTTATCATACTATTGCAACTTTACTTCTATCTAGAAGAAATTAGCCTAATATAACAGTGAGACTAGAAAACTCATAATAACCCCGGATACATCTAAAAATCTCATTTAATCTATTTCTAGAAAGCACAGCAGTAAAATATGGTTGTTAGCATTTTCAGTCCACCTTTCGGTAATGTGGAGTTTTCGTCCACGATTTCTGCCACTAGCAATCAAAGCACGAATGCAACTCCTATATGAGTCCATTGGCGTGGATTTGCACTTCCATTATTTTTTTTATCCATCCGTATTTGCCTTTCCCCACACATTTGTGTATTCACATATATGACTTAGCATGTTGTCAGTAATAAAAAGCTTGAAAGCTTTTAGTACTGAAGTAATCTGTAAACTAAAATAATCCGTTATTCAAAAATTTTAAGCGTTTATGTAGTATTTACCTTGTATTTCTGAGACCAACAGGGGTTGGATGCCATTGAAAACCAGACTTTGACGAAGAAATTGTTACGGACTCTGTAGAAATTTTAATTTTAGAACTATCATCCACATCAATCTCATCCGGAATCTCTATTTGTTCTTCTATGTTGTCTTCCGTATCATCGCTAAAATTATATTCGAAGTCACTTTATTTTATTTTATTTTATTCTATTATTTTTCGTAATTTATCATCCGTCAAATATTTACGCGCCATGGTTACACTACGAAGTTACCGAATGAACTGAAAACAATTTTATGCAGCAGAGAATAACGCACACGGCCAATTTCTGCAAGTTTCGACTCGCTTCGACTCGATCTATAGAAAACTATAGATCGAACTATAGGAAAAGTAAATTACGCAAATTTAAAATTCTACAAAAAATATGTTTTTTCTATTGTTTTCGTGGATTAGCTAAAGCATGGTGTCGACAAAATTTTTCTTTACAAAACAGTACTAAAAAGATTTTTTCTGGGGTAACTCAAATACCCCTCTTGATCACGCAAGGATTAAAATCGGTGGCGTACTTAAAAAAACAGTGACAGCGCGCTTGTATCATAATATTCAAGGTAAGTCAACGATAGATTAAAGTGATCTGGTGCTTTATGGGTAAACATTGGCAATAAAGGGTATTTATCATATTATATGGCTAGTAAATGTGTGCATTTTAAAATCATACTTGACTATACAGAGTGTTCCAAACAAGCAGGGCAAGACTTTGTATTTTTTGAACGAACACCCTCTATGTCATCCGATTTTTTAATTTTACGTGCAATTATAAAACTATTTATACAGGTTTCATGCATGCAAAATTTACCGTTTTTAAAATAATTCGAATTTTATCAAAAAAATCGCATTTAGTATAACTTTATTATTACGTATACTTTGTCTCATCGTTAAACAGGTTCCGTCAACAGGGCCGTCGTTTCAGATACAGTAACATTAGTTCGCAAAGTCACTAACTATCTTAAACATATAACATGCAAAACAAAGAGGTATTAGTTGGCTAACATGTACAGTATTTGGTATCCTATGTTAACTAATGTGTTTGTTAAAGAACAAAACATTCACTGAATTTGTTCTTGAAATATGTTTACGAGTTTAATTGTAGCCTATTAAGCGTACACGGTAAGTTTTGTAAAGGGATGAAATACATGTATTAATAAATGTTTCGAGTACCCAGTGGAAGGATTATGTGAATCACACTAATAAGATAATATTAGATTATTGGGAAAAAGAACGCATCTTTGACGTCAGCGATATTAGCTTAATTATTACATTAACAAATGATGATGACGATGATTATGACGATGAATACTGGTATGAATAATTCTTTTTGTGTGTATACATACAGCCGTACTAATAAGTCTCTTCTATCTCATTTATAGTGTTAAATAACGTTCTAGTATTACTTATTTTAATATAAATGCCATTTTTCTTTTAATAAGGTAAATAATAAGAAATATTTCTATAAATAATAAATTATTTACACCATGACGCCTCTGAATGACACGCTCGCGCGCACTTAGTGACATATTTAACCCTTTATAGGATCAATTATTGAACTTTCTACTTTTGATGATTGGATTATCTTGTGGCATTTGAATGAAGTACAAAGTGCTTAGAAAATATTGCAAACAGACAGGGATGGATTTAAAGGGTGGTAAATTATGCTACCAGGGACTGTTAAGTAAAATGGTTATGAGTATGTGAACTTGGTACAATAGTTTATCACTTTATTTTTTAGTGAACATTACATTAAAAAAGTATTAATTCTTGTGAAAAGGTTCAAAAACAAGACTTGCATAAAGCCACATTGCACGCTGAACACACAAGGTTTCTTCTTTTTTGACGTTTTTTTGTACTACAGAAAGCGCATCTTCGGTATGTAGCCACGGTAGGTAAGTGGTTACCAACACCCATTAGTCTTTTTGAATCTTTAATAGTACGCCTTCCCAGATGGCTGTTATTTTTTGTTCCTGCTCCCTCAGCATTACGTCTCCCTAGCTTGGTACAGTTGGTAAATGTTCCGATGAGAATGTCAATCAAACAACTTCTGAACTGAAGGTGAGTCATAGGCTTGATTGTGTTTTGTTTGCAATAGAATTTGTACAATATATAGGAATTTACGACAGAAGCGTCAATGAAATAATACAGTATCTTAAGCCACCATTTACGGGATTTCCAAGTAATGTTGTAAGTTGAATGATGTTGATCAAAATGATCAACGCCCCCCATATGTTTTCGTTGCACCACGCTTTTATCTGAAGGATGATGCATGTTGCTAGCAACTATAACAGGCTTTGAACTTCTATCCTTCCATTTGTACACCGTAATATCTTTACAACAAGCAACATCAAACTGTCCTAAGGATAATTTTTGATTGAGGCACAGTTTCTCCTTTGGAAAGTTCTTTCTGTTTGTACGAAATGTTCCACAGGCAAATAGTTGATTCTCTAGTAACCCATTAAAAAAACAAAAAAGATAAGTATTTTATTATGTGTGATAATGTTGAAAGTTTACATTTTCATACTCTAGTAACCCTGTAGTAAGGGAAACGAGTTAAAAAAAATTGTAGAAATATATGCAATACCGTTTACCTTCAAAAGGTTTTGATAGATCAGTAACCACTCTTTCTCCTAAGCTTTGCTCATTTGAAGTTTCTAATTTTCCTTGATAGACTTGGAAATCAAACATGTGGCTTGTTTCACTACAAGAAAATTTGAATGCCTCACGTAATTGGCTTTAAAGGCAAGTACTGTTTAGGGTAGTACGGCCTTTGAAGGCTACCATGCTCTCGTCCACCGATAGTTGCCTTGAAGGATCAAAATTCTCTTTAAATTTTAGGAAAAGATGGATCAATAAAGGCTGGACTTTATACAATTTATTGTAACCTGCTTCCCCCTTTCCCAGGCATTTGTGTATTGCCAGCCAAATGTAAATATCTCAATATTTTTAAGAATCTCTTCATGGTCATCACTTTTGCCACTCTTTCGTTATGGAAATTAACATTTTTTGACCAGTATAGCCTCATACTGGGCAATCTCTTTATCCCAAAAAGTATTAACAGTCCAATAAACGCTTTTAGTTCGTTTTGGTATAAATTAAATTCTTTTCTTTGTTGGAAGGCAAATAAGTTACTTTGGTCAACTATAATTTCCATCAGCTCATTATCGAAGTGCAACATAAATATAGATAATATATTATTTATATCGATGTCGTGCGTCAAACCGAAATATCTATAGAAAACAAATTAGTATGCATTTACTACATACATATGTACGCCCCCTTTAAAATAAAAAATATCTACCAGATTAAAAAAGCTGCCCTATTGCACATTTTTGTAAAAAAAATGTATCAAACACCAACTCCATAAGTTTATTCCGAAAGTATATTTAGAAAATTGTGCAAAAAATATAATAAAATAGTCTTTGTAGATATTGTAACAACAATAATTACCGCGATAGGTTCAAGTTTTCTAAGAAAAAAATGATCTCAAAGCTACAAAAGAAATTCTAACGTCAAAATGTAGCTGTTTTCATTTCCCACTTGTACCGGGTGGCCAGATAAGAATGCAAAGTGCCGTTTCTCGGAAACTATTCGTCGTAGAGAGTTGCGGTAAAAAAATTTATACTAAAGTGGCCAAAAAAGGACCGTGGAGAATATTTTCAAATTTGCAAGATGACCACCAGGGGGCGTAACCGCCATCCTAAACCTTTACTGAAATCCACCTAGTAAATGTACCAAAAAATTTTGAGTACGGTATATATATATATATATATATATATATATATATATATATATATATATATATATATAATAATGTATAGCGAGCTGACTAAAATCTATTTTTTAAATGTATACCAATCTTTTTGTAAACAACTAACTTTTGATTAATTCTCCTGCAACTAAAATTAGTTCACAAGTTAAACGAAAATTAATACAACTTTAGTAATTTAAATGAAGTGAGATACCGTTTACCTTATAATGGATATTATTACTTCATTGCGATATTGTTAGTTAACTCCGTTAGTTAACAGAAGCATGTTTAAAAATTGCAGGAATGTGCCAAAAGTACGAAGGGCATGAAATCGTGCATTTTTTCTTAATTTTTTTTCGTTTACTGAAGATGATAACTGCAATTGTTATCGAAACGTTCAAATTGTATAAAAGTAACAAAAAATATACCATTTCATACCCGAAAGCTATGTATCTTAATTATGAGCGGTAATCGTGAAAGTTTGCATTTTCATCTCCCATCTAAAAATCTACACCATCGTTCATAAAATAAATCTTTTTTCCTATTTCATGTATTTATTGATTCTTGAAAATCTGAGAAATTTGAGATCGGCATGAACAACTTATTTCTGTAAAGCATGTATTCATTAAAACATGTATTCAATTTAACCTACCTGCAAATATTATTTTTAGCTCTTTGGCAATGCTTTTCTTACAAATCTGAATCACTTATGAAACCGTGTTAATTAATTTTGTTTTCTTTTTTTCCAGACTCCGCAAATTTTTGCACTGCTGAAATAGTGATGCTTATGAGATTATTACTAATCTAGGCTCGTGAGAAAAATTCTATTATGTTTTACAACGCAAAGAAAACGCGAAAAGTATTTTCGTGTTTTTTTAGGATAAAATGTTTAATTACGTTCTTCGTTACCAATTTCGAAGAATAAAAACCATATCAATCATTTTATTTTGAGAAAAACTTGCCATTTTTATCAGTTAAATTTAATGTTAACTACTCAAAAAGAGCTCTAACCAGAAATAGCAGCACGAACTAGTACCTAATGTCAAAGCAAAGTTAAAATGACTGAATTTTTTTATCTTTCACAGCCTACTAGTTACTAATAGAAACTAAAAATTGACAAATACAGCAAATTAAGCATAAATTGTGAACTTAAACGAAATCTCCCGAAGATAGATATCGAGAAATTTATATCATTAGAAAAGTAAAAAAAATCCGCATTTGATACAAAAATGAAAAATGGCCGTTCCATTCGAAAAAATCTAGTTACCATTTATTAAAATTATTTTATTTTGATTTTACCTCGTAATTTTGTTTTTTTTTTTTTGTTTATGCATTTTTCTGCTTAATAAATAATGTTTTAAATTGTTTTTTGTTTATTTTCTACGGATTACTAGATACTACAAACTAAAAATTAAAAAATACAGCAAATTAACCAGAAACTGTGAAATTAAACGAAATCCAGTGAACGGGCAAATTTTATATCATTACAAAGGTAGAAAAATTCCGAATTTGGTACAAAGTTTAAAAAATGCCGTTCTATTTGAAAAAATCAAGTTACCATTGATTAAAATTTTCTAAATTGACAAAATAATTTCTCTAGACACAAGAAAATTTCGGATTTGACCGTCCCGTCTACGCTAGTACATTCCATGTCTAGTAACGTCGCAGAATCATGGCCTTCTAAGTTTTGTGATCACTGCGATATTTAATTTTTTTATAAAAATGACCAATTGCGGCTAAACGATACGTTTTAGGCATCGCGTGTGATACATAAAGTCGCACCATAATTCACCAAGGAATCGAAATATGCAATAATATATAGGGGGTTCCATTTAAATAAATACAACTTTGATGTAAATCGTCCTGTATAAATTTTCCTTTCAAGTGAAAATATTTTAGGTTTGTAGCCTTAATGATACCCCACCACGTCCCATCAACAAACTTGAGTAATATTCCTTAATGAACCCACACACTATTGGCCCACCCTACATATACAATGTGTCCCATAAAGTTCTATACATGTGGGAAATTCTTTTATATGATAATTGTTGAATAAACTTATCCTCAGAAAAGTGCTTCATTGAGCAAAACCCAAAACGCACTCATAAAAATCTAAGAGAATCGGACCATCTATAGGGTAAGCCAGAAAACAGTAATTCGTCGCAAGAGTAAAGTACCCTTATTTTTGAAAATACAAGAAAATGTCACTTAGAAAAGTTGTTTAGAATGTATAGCTATGCACAAATATGAACAGCCCTCTACTATAATTTTTTCAAAAATATTTTAAAATTTTACAATCTTCAATTTAGATTTTTTACTCTTTTTAGTTCCAAAATTTTTTTTAAATAATTGGTTTACAATGTCGTTAACATGAACTTTTTGAAATTTATCGATGTAATTTATGTCTTCCCTAACATTTGCACCACTAAAGATTGAAATATTTAATAGTACAAATTAAGAAAATATAATAAAATATTTAAATATGGACTGAATACATTTACCTGTTGATTGAAAATACTGCATTTAGATTCAATTAATTAATTTTCATAAATAAGGTCACTTTCTGGCATTGCAAAATTTCTAACTACGTTTTAATGGTGACTTAAAAAGAACTTAATTACGGACAATGTTTAATAGTACTATTCAGAGAAACAAGTAATCATAACAATAGGGAAGTTACCTATGAAAAAATTAATTTGAAATGTCGATATTGACAGATTATGTGTCTAATATCTTATTGAAGAGTTTTAATCATGCCAGTAACATTGACCACTGAACCATGAGACACCCTAATAAAATTATTCACTTCAATACAGTACGTAAGGTGGTTCCCAAATTCAAAGCATGTGAAAGTATTCTAACGAATTTTAAGAAACCACATCAGCATTGGACCACTGATGTTGAATAAATTTCATCCGTATAAACTAACATTTACCCATACTTTAAAGTCTGGGGATCGTGAACGACGCTTTGAATTTTATTCGTGGTTTCAAGGTGAGCTGGAACACTCACCGTTCATGGCTAGAAATATTTTATTTACGGATTAATCTACATTTACTTCTAATAGAAAAGTAAGCTCCCAAAATTGCCGTTTGTGGAGTGATACAAATTCAAATTTATCAAGGCAGCTCCGTGATCAGTATTCGTTCAAAAATAATGTCTGGTGCGGAATTTACAATAATATGAAAGCCCAGCGCTATTTAGAATTCTTAAATGATTTGTTTTCAATTTGTTTGGACGAGTTACCATTAAAGGAAAGGCTGCATGTCTGGTTTCAACACGATGGAGCGCCATACCACATCACAAGAGTGATTCGAGAGTACCTGCAAGAACTTTTTAACAATAAATTAATTGGACGATTTAGTGACTTTCCTTGGCCACCTAGATCTCCTTACATAACTCCCTTAGAACGTTTTCTATGTGGTTATGTATAGGAAAGAGTGTATTCCCTGTGCCCTTTCAATAACGTCGACCACTTGGAAAGAACGATAAGGGAAGTGATTGAAAGTATGTTATTAAAAAGTGTTAAAAAAGTTAGCAAGAACTGCAACTTGCATGGAAAGAGAAGGTGGATATGTTGAGGCGATAGTTTAGAGATTGTTTCAATTTGAATTCTAAAAACTGTTACTGTATTATAATTTCAGTTATGAATTTTGAGTTACAATTTTATTGCATAACGTTTTTATATTGAAGGAGGCCGTTGTGTCTTAATTATACCTAACTTTCGTTCTACATTGATTTGTTCTTTTTTTCCCTAAAAATCTCTCCAATTGCATTTAAATGAAGTATTTTCAATCAACAGGCAAATTTATTACATTACCTTGAATATTTAGTCCATATCTTTATCAAAAACCCATTACTGTACAAAATGACAGAACTATTTTTGATTTTATAATTTTGCATTTTTAAACATATGAACCCTTAGTGGCGTAAATGTAAAAAAAGTCATCGATAACGCAGATTACATCGCTAAAATTTAAAAAGCTCATGTTAACGAAATTTTAAATCAATTGTTTCAACAAACTTTTGAAAAAAAGGTAAATAATGTCGATTTAAGATTATAAAAAGAAAATGGGCATGTAGCATCTCCAACTAAACATAAAAAACTTTATGTCAGTTTTATAAATTCAGATGAATAAGTCAATTTAAGGGTATATAAATAATCTTCCAGAAAGCGAACAGAAGCGGCTGTTATTTCATATTTGTGCATAACTTTTCATTCTAAACAACTTTTCTAATATACACAGGGTGGCGCATTAGTGTGACAAAGTCCCATATCTCCTTTATTTAAAGAGATACAAAAAAAATTGAATACAAAAGTTGCAAGATATGTTCTGGTGCATATTCCAAAAATATTTTTAATTATACAGGGTAGATCATAAAAGTTTAGAAGTAATTTTAATTTTTTTTTAAATAGAAAACCATATATATCATTACATATTTAGATTATACATACAATTTTAGACACATTTTATGTATAATGTCCTATACCTAAGTCTAACCGTTTTCGACAAATTTCAAATTTTTTGTCTAAAATGACGTTTGCAGGCCAAAACATAGGTGGAAATCTTTTCTAAATGAAGCCTTTATCAATTACTTATGGTTGGTTTCCTTGGAAAAGGGGACCTACTCTAATGGGCTGTATTGATATTTTTGTAATACATTCATTCAGGGTGATCAAAAATTAACAATAAAAAGTAGATTCAAAAAAACCTATAAAGCCATTTTTTTTTAATGGAAACCCCTATTTCTTTAATTCTATCTTATTTAGCATTAAAAATAAGGGTGACTTTGTAAAAGGGTGTATATTCCAAAAAATTGTAGTTTTTGAAATAATGACGATTTAACATTTTTTTATTGTAAAAAGGCTATACGGCTTTCAAGTTTTGTTGTTAGTTGGCCGCGCGCGGCGAAACAAAAAAAATCTAGCACTTCAGATCGAAATATTACAATTTATTGAACCCCATATAAATAATTATTTTATTAAACGAACTTAAAGTAAAGACAATATTTTTTTGATTCAACAAATTGTCCTAATCCTAATCATAAACTTAACACCTCTAATGTAACTAAACCTGTAACTAATTATACAGATAAAAGTACTAGAAACACGTCAAATACGTACTACCTAATAAGTTGTTTGAAATGTCCGCCTCTTTCTTGAATACACAATGCAATACGTCTCTCAAATTCGCTGCTTAAATTTCTACACATTTCAACACTAATGTTTTGAAAACAGTTTCTAATCCTAATCTTCATGTCTTCCTTTGTTGTAGGCGGTAGTAAGATCTAGCAGGCCAAGCAACAGGCCCTTCCCTCCAAATCCAACATTCTGGATATCTAGCATTTAAAAAAGTTATTATCGGACCTGTACGATGTACTGGGGCTCCATTATGAAGAAACCACATTTCTTGTTGCGTATCCTGTGGCACTTGATACAACAAATTAGGTAGATGGTTTTGCAGAAAGTCTAAGTATACTTCCCCTGTTACTCGTTGATCAAAAAAATATGGTCCAATTACATGATTACCGACAACACCTCCCCAAACATTTAAAGACCATCTAGTTTGAGAAGTGTATCTTACAAAATGTGGATTTTCGGTAGAATAGTAATGAAAATTGTGTCTGTTTACTCTTCCGTTTCTGTGAAATGTGGCGTTATCTGTAAATAAAATCAAATGAACAAAATTTCTTTGTTGGTTTATTTTGTGTTGAGCCCATTGACAAAATTCCAGTCGTCTTTGATAATCTTCTTGAACCAACTCTTGAAGTAGTTGAATGTGATAGGGGTGCATTTTTTGAGACTTCAATATCCGCTGTACCGTATGTCGTTCAACACCAACCTGCTGATAAATGGGTCGTTGTCCAATATATGGATTTTCGGTAACTGTTGATAGTACATTTAATTGACTTTCCTCAGTCTGTGCACGTTTTTCCCTAGTATTTTTTTCATATAACACATTGCCAGTTCTTTCAAAACGCTCCAAAAGCTTTTCAAATGCCCTTCTTTCAGGTTTCCGTCTCTCTGGAAACCGTTGTTGATACAGTCTTCTTACTAAGAGCGTATTATTATCACTAGCTCCCAAAACAAAAATCACATCAACCATCTCGGCTTACGAAAAATTCATTATTTACAATTTTAATTCAAGTTTTAAATCAATTTGCTATAAAATACACTAATGCATCACACAAATTATCAACTGACAATAAATAACGACGTTTCTCATGATCTTTATTATTTTTATATGCCACGCATCGCCATCACGGCCAACTAACAACAAAACTCGAAAGCCGTATAGCCTTTTTACAATAAAAAAATGTTAAATTGTCATTATTTCAAAAACTACATTTTTTTGGAATATACACTCTTATACAAAGTCACCCTTATTTTTAATGCTAAATAAGATACAATTAATAAAATAGGGGGTTTCCGTTTTTCAAAAATGACTATAGGTTTTTTTGAATCTACTTTTTATTGTCCATTTTTGATCACCCTGTATGAATGTATTACAAAAATATCAATACAGCCCATTAGAGTAGGTCCCCATTTCCAAGGAAACCAACCATAACTAATTGATAAAGGCTTCGTTTAGAAAAGATTTCCACCTACGTTTTGGCCTACAAACGTCATTTTTGACAAAAAACTTGAAATTTGTCAAAAACGGTTAGACTCAGGTATAGGACATTATACATAAAATGTGTCTAAAATTGTATGTAGAATCTAAATATGTAATAATACATAGGGTTTTCTATTCAAAAAAAAATTTTAAATTACTTCTAAGCTTTTATGATCTACCCTGTATAATTAAAAATATCTTTGGAATATTCACCATAACATATCTTACAACTTTTGTATTTAATTTATTTTTGGATCTCTTTAAATAAAGGAGATATGGGACTTTTATATATATATATATATATATATATATATATATATATATATATATATATATATATATATATATATTGATAATAGTTACTAAGTTTTTAGTTTTCCTTTTGATTACACCAAAACAGTAGCGTTAATCGTTATCTTTATTGCCATTATTTGCATATAATTATTTGCAAAAGAGATTAATTATATTTAAAGCACGTCCCTCCTCGCTGTACTTTGTAAGTTAATATTTTTTATGGCAATTATTGGAATTGGAATGTATCAAGATTATTTTCAGTACTTCACGTGTACATAAAACTTTCTTTTTAATTATACAAATGAAAAACTGCTTACAACTGTGTGTTAATTATGTGTTAAAAGTTTTAATTTATAAATGTTGTTTGAAAGTTTAAAACGAAATTATACAGTAATCCATTCTGTAACTAAACAAATCTCATGTTAATACGGCAAGTTGGTCAGCAGAAGCATCTGGTGATATAAAATACCGAGATTGAATTAATTATCCTGCAATACGATCTAGCGAATAGAGGAACGAGAATGCGTTTTAAAACAAGTCTCTCTACATCCCCGGTAATTGAAATGGGTAACCGCTCAATGTCTGACCAGCTGCTCTTGAAACTATAATGAATGACATTGTCAAATCGATTTCTACTACGTTTTCTAGATTGGTTTTTTTTTTATTATAATCTAATCAAGTTTACTTGAACCATGCCTTTACAAAGTTTCAATGCATTTATTTGTAATGAGAATTAATTCCAATCTTTGCAAATGTGGTTTCTGAAACCAAAAGAATAGATAGCCTTTGTAATATAATTTTACATTCTCCCATTTGATTTAACCATATAATTATGTTGTATAATTCCAATATAATTTAAAGGTATTCTATGTAGTTTCAAGTACTTTCAGGAAAATGTACGGTTATTTTTTTTATCGTTAGAAGCCAGTATTGAGTATTTTTTAACTACAGCACGTGTAAATCTGGTCTGTTGATTTTTATGATTATTTAGTTTAATACCTTTAGTTTATAAATATATAAAAGTATATAAAATCAGACTACATCTGACTAAAAAGAAAGCAGCACACTTTTTATGTGTAGCAGCAAGTGTGCAATTATCTATTTTCCCTTTATTTTTAAAACTGCATAAAATAATTTGGTGTGCGTATATATTCTAATATTGGTTATTTTAAAATATAAATTACTTTGTAAAAAAACGTAAAATTTTAATAACTTTATCAATGTTATAGGTTATTGCGGGCGCCACCTAATATTTCATGGTAAACATTAAGACATTACATTAGTCTAATTGGTTTTTAATTACTCTAACATATTCTTCACCCACATTTATTTTATGCCATAATAACTCAGTTAAAAGTTTAATTAATATACCTGTATTTTTATACGTGTATTTTGTATTTATCTTTTATATAAATTTAAACACGTCGATAACAATTACATGAAATATGAAAACGCAAATATAAGCCTGCTATTCATATTAATATTAATTATTATTAATATTAATAACAAGCTTATATTTGCCTTTTTATATCTTATTAGTTTATTCTGATACCTTAATTTATTTTTAAAGCTGTTACCATTTACTGTGGATGATAACTGTAATTGTTAGCGAAACGTTAAAAGAGGCACGATTTAGTAACAACTTTAATTAAGTGTGATAATCACGAAAGTTTACATTTTCGTTTAAAGTTTATATTTTATCAATTCACATTTTTAATTTATACAATAAGTTGTATTTTTATTTACGGATACTTTTATTAATTTTGCGCAGATTTCTGGCGTCTTGGATTTATGGGGGCAGATTAGAAAAAATTAACAAATGTGATTTATTTTAAGACAACACCCTGTATATCGGAATTTTTAAAAGTTACCTCAAATGTCTTCGGTAGTTCCTAATTTAGTTTTGTTACGTATGGTTTTGAACGAAATGTAAATATTTCGATAATATGGGTATAAAATTTAAAGAAAAATATGTTTTTTCCTAATTTTAAGTTTTTGAGTTGTAATTAATAAAATTATTACCCTTTTTCTTATTCGCTTGGTTTGTGGGTCACAACCTTAATATAAAGTGTATTTGGGAGAAAATGTTAACAAGTGGTTCAACTGTAATCAAAAGACATTCGTAAACTTACTAAAACAGGCAGAAATGTATCAAACAAAATAGTGGCCATTTTGAGCAATTGTTATGAATATTTATTTATTTTTCTATTTTTATAGGGATATATTTTGAACAGTTATATATTTTTGGTTTCTAGTTTTTCTGTTTTAAGTTTTGCAAACTAAATTTGCAGTTTTTTCGAGATATGAATGTTTTCTCTTTTTATTATGTGTGTAAAATTCATTATATTTACCAAATGTTATTATAATCTGTTATACGTCCAAACCGCACTAGGCATCGTGCAGGCTTACCGAAATAAGCGGGTTGCCAAACCAGCTACAGTAGAAATCGGCGGGGCCGATATAAGGAGTAAAATGATTGAAAGGTAGTTTCAAATTAATCTTAGGCGGTTTGTTAAATTAACCACTATCTAACTGTGGAAGATAGGATTGTAGTCTACTCAGTACAACCATTCACAAGTCAAAATCAATCGCTCTTAAAAAGGAATTTATCCAGCAGCTTAAGAAAATTTTGAAATACACGGGTCGTTGTAAACTTATTTGAACACGCCCTGTACATACGAAAATTCCAAGTCATAAAACGTTAATCTGAATACCTTCGAAGTATGCCTCGTATACACATAAATTTATATTTCTAACTGTTATAAACTATGAATTAAATAATCATCACCCAGTTTAGAAACGAATCAAAATAAAAAGTCGGTTTAACATTTTTTATATCAACAAAACATTGGTTTGTTTCCGAAAACAATCAACAGGTTTAAATTTTAATACTTCAAATCTGTAATTTATACTTAATAAAAATAGTCTGTTATTCGTGTTGTGCACAAAATATTTAAAATAAAATTTTGTAATCGATCTGACTGATTACGCAATTTCAGATCGATCATTAAGCTAAAAAAATATTCAAAGTTCACTTTCAGTTACCAATAGATGTAACCCGTTAGGTAAATTTACTCAGGTTAATGCTAAAATTTTATCACAGATGACACAAAGAAACAACAAAAGTAAATCAAATAATGGATATATATTGACCAATTTGTAATTGTAAATATTTACAAACATGCGGCTTCAAAGAATCACCACAAAGCCAATTCTTATATATCAAAAATTCCCCCAAAATGTTATATACTAAAGACATCAAAATAAAGTTCGATAACCCTTTTTCTTATAATCAGAAATTATTAACTCAATAAACAAAAATGAAGTTAAGCAATAATCGTACTTGCATCTGTTAAACAAACCTAAAACTATGTTTTACAATTTACGTTAGTTAGTCCTTTATCCGTGATATAGTGAAGCCCATAAAGTGCGCTTGCAGTAATCCTTTTTAAATTTGTAGCCACACTGTCACAAAACACAGAGACAACCGTATTCGCTAATCCAATAGGCTGTAAGACTCGCGAACACAATTGTCTGTCGTTCACTCGCGCGCAATGCACATGTGCACCTGGACAATCCGATTTATTATTTGTCCTTCACATAAACATTTGTCACAATAAAGAATGTTTACTTCCACTTGTATAATAGAAGTCTTGTTTCCATTGTACGATCGATTTGTTATTACTAACGACTGTACAAATGTACTTCATTCAATGTCAATGATGACCACAACTCTTAACTAAATTAACAAGCTTGTAATTCGTTTACTTAAAGGGTTGCGTCAGGCTTTCTTTAATTATCGGATCACGCGCTTACTGAAGACTTAGGTGAATATTTTGCTGTTTCATTTTTAAATCTGCTTTTGCACTTTCCTGAATTTCTTGAAAGGAAACCACTACTATCTCCTTTCAATTCACACTTAAACTATTTATTTATCAATGTCTATATATGATTTATGTGGGTTATTGCAGTCGCTTATGTACGTGCTGCTGAACTAAAACAAAATCCACACTGACCATTCTAAGGTCCCTTCAAAAACGTCGCGCGCGCGATCTTTACTTAAGCTCTAACCGAAAACGATTCCCCCATTATCCCTTCCTTCAATTGGGCTCTCTCTTATATACCCTCTGCCCGCCATATTACCATACTTTTCCCGCTAATATCAAAATTCACCAATTACAATTGAGATCTCACGCACTTCTTTGCCGCATCGAAGTCCTTCAAGCGTAACAAGATGCACTCGATGCGAAATAAACGTAGCCATCTTGAATTTACTCTGTAAATTCTCTCACAACTCTCCGAAAAAAAACCATGAATTGTAATTATATCCACTCTGTACATTATTCAGACCATAACTCAACTTTCTATGAAAATTTCACACGTGGTCGATCTCTATTTCCACACAATTCAGGCAACTCCATCACATTCTAACGACTTTATTCTTGAATATGCATTCAACTTTCCATTATTGCACAATGTAGTGAGTGCCGTCTCAGTAACAATTTTCCCAAAACACTATTTTTCAACCAAATTTAATGCTTTTAACATAAAAATGTCTCTACAACATTCAAGTATTCTTTCATATGATATCCAATGCGTCATTAAAAACCTTACAAATTTCGTTACACATACAGGGCGTTTCAAACTTAGCCGTTTTTGAGGTTGGCATTTTCTCCCATAACAGATTTGCATTAAGATTATGACTCGCAAATTATGAGAATAATAAAAATATTAATAATTTTATTGATTACAATTCGAAAATTTATTAATTAAGATCACAATATATTTTTTTAATTGCTAGCTAAATATTTAAGCTTGAATCGAAACAAAAATGTATGCGAAAATACCAAAAAAATTTAGAGCAACCTAATGTTTTCTACTCTATTCAAATACGCAAGCAATTTTCCAGTATGTACGCTATACAGGGTGTTGTTTTGAAACACAAATCATTTGTTAATTTTTTTAAGTTCGAAGCTGGTTTTTGACATTTTATGTTTTCCGTATTCGTAGCCACCTTGGCCGAAGAATATATGTCTTGAATATGAAAGATGATATAGGATGGTTCGTAAGTGATCGAGAATTAAAGTATTGAGGGAAATTAATAAATCACCCTGTATTCTGGTTATGAAGAGCTTAAATCCATTTAAAGTTCGGTTAGGTTAAATAGAACTACCTTGTCGCCTGTATACCCCTGATGTATGTGCATTTCCCAACTAAACACCCTGGATATAACTATTTATAATAAAGCTTTATGATTCAACTAAACCCTTTAAAAAAGATCATGTTAAAAGGATATTTTATATTGAATATTCCAAGTTTACTTAACACAATTTTTGTAATTAAAGAACTAAAAGTTTATAATGAATCTCATGCTTTTGTTCAAATATTGCTTAGTGTTCATAAGAGACTGAACCCAACAATTTATACTAGTTGCTTATGAAAGTAAATTTGAAAATGTTTGCTAATTAACAATCAATCAATTAGTCTTGTGTTCAGATTACCAATATAACACACAACATGGTGTCCGACAAAATGAAGTAACCGTTTCTCCTTTTTAACTCAGTTTCAAAAGACAGATTACTTCATGACAACGTCAAAATAAAAGCATAAAATTTGCGTCCAGATACTGAACATACTCACTACAATATCCTTCAAACCCTATGCACCAAAATGGATTAAAACTTTGAAGTACTTACTATGAAGTTATAAACATGAAACTCGTTACAGAATCCTTCTACTCTATAAGTAAACCCTCTTACTTCCTAACTGTCTTTTTAATTTTTCACACAATCTTAATAGTCTACAGGAAAACATTGCAGGTATTTCGTTATACTTACACCATATCGACGAATGATATATGTAGTTCTAAATTTTAGGCATAAGGAAAATTTAAATACGTTTTCTTTTTAATTCAGATTTATTATATCCTTAAAAATTATTATTATTTTTATTAAATACATAATTAAAAATTTTACCTCGAGTAGGATTTGAACCTAAGGCGTGTACTTTGCTAGAATATCGCTCTAACCAACTGAGCTATCGAGATACGAGCCCCAATCGATGTCAATTTTGTCTTTATGTATGTAAAACTTATGTAAATTCTATATATAATGAGAGTACGGTCAAATTACTTATATTAATGGAATGTCAGACTGCAAAGATTCACACATACCAAAGCAACTGGACTAATATTAAATTATTATAAGGTTTGTTATGCACGAATAAATTCAAAAGTAAATATGTAATTAAAAATTATTATTAATTTTATTTTATTATTAATTATTCAAAGGCTATAGGATAGAGTAGTGAAATATTTTTTGTATTGTGCATATGTGTGCAGGAAGCCTTGTTTAAATATTTACTTTGAGTCCATTCAAGTTAATTTTTTATATAAAGAGAGGAATCGTTTCTTAATTTGAAATTAATAGGTATTAAGTAAGCAAATAAGTTTTATTAGTATTTACCTACGAAGATAAAAATAAAAACCCGTACGCTTTAGATAGTGTTTGTTATAGAATATAGCCAGGAAAAACCTATATAAGCTTGTTTTGTGGAATTTAAGCGTTATTTAAATAGAAAGAAGCTATCGAAGTATAGGTTAATTTAGGGTATTTCAGCTAGATTCTGTAATATAACGTGTATTATTTCACGTGCAAACTAGATTAAGGGAATTTAGAACTGGGTACTGAAGCGAAAAAATTTGGACCGTTTGTGAACTGGTGAACTAAATGGAAGGTTATAGAATTGAATTAGATGAACTTACATTACATGTTGCTTATACACGGTTGGTTATTAATGCGTCAACGTCCATTACAGGTTTCATTATCTAAAAGTGGGGTAATTTATTTTACAAAAAATTGTTTTGTGATGAAAAACACACATTTTAAATACAATTTGATTTATACAGGGTGAGTTATAAAGCGGGGCACCTTCAATCTGGTTTAAATCCTCTTTTCGAAAATGCTTGAATTTTGGGTTTTGGATGACGCATTGTTGGGTTCACCATACTAAGTTCATGCCACAGTATTACGACCAGTTACGACAACATGTTTGGTAATTGTGCAGCCATACAGGCTATTATTTACGATGGAATTAATTTCGGGATTTTCTAAGTGCGTTTACTCAATTTTTTTAAATGAAACATCCTGTATATTATTGAATTTTTGGAATGACTCAATAATTACGCTCTATTTTAGTCAATAATGTATTATACCTAAAGTCAATAATTTCAGAAGTATTCTTACTTTTTCATTACAAATCGATAAGTTATTTGCTTCCCATTCGATCTAACGTATTGGTCAGGTTTTGATACGTCAAGCATTTCAACAAACAGAATCAAATAAATACAAAAGGTATCAAATTGTACTTACATTCACAATAAATTCTCAGTGCCCCCCATGTTGATTGGAACACATTCGCCGCCTTGTCCATTTACGTCTTGTAACATTTATGTGTATTATACGTTTTCCTCCTATCGTCTGCTGTAGTTGGAGGCGCCTGGTACTCATTATATTTATGTACCCCCATAAGAAAAAATCAATTTTCGTCAAGTCTGAGGATATAGGTGGCCAACTAATAGGACCACCAAGACCAATTCATCTACCTTCGAATTCTTGATTCAAAGACCGTTGTAATTCTAGTGCAAAATGTGGTGGTGCATCGTCGTGCTTAATCCACATATTTTCCCTCAGAGCTGGAGAAACGATTACAAATCGATAAATTATTTGCTTCCCATTCGATCTAACGTATCGGTCAGGTTTTAATACGTCAAGCGTTTCGACAAACAGGATCAAATAAATACAAATATTACTTACATTGTAGGTAATATTCACAATAAATTCTCAGTGCCCCCCATGTTGATTAGAACACATTGGCCGCCTTGTTCATTTACGTCTTGTAACGTTTAGGTGTATTGTACGTTGCCTCCTATCGTCTGCTGTAGTTGGAAGCGTCTGGTACACATTATGTTTATGTACCCCCATAGGAAAAAAATATATTTTCGTCAAGTCTGAGGATCTAGGTGGCCAACTAGTAGGACCACCACGACCGATTTATCTACCTTCGAATTCTTGATTCAAAAACCGTCGTAATTCTAATGCCAAATGTGCTGGAGTACCGTCGTGCTTGATCCACATATTTTCCCTTGGAGCTGGAGGAACGTTCTACAGAAGCTGAGGCAAGTCATAGTGCAAGAAACACAAATGTTGTTCACATTTAGACGTCCATAAAAGAAATGTTGTCCAATTATAAAGTTGCCCTGTATTAGTAAAGTTTTAGAATTTGTATCGGCCATCTGCTTTGTTTGCTTATTAATAATTTTAGCATTTAATAAACCTGAAGGATCTTAATGCTAATGTGTAAATGTGTATCGGCATTGTTATTGCTTGTCAGAATTAAGATATCTATATCTTTTTAGGTCAGGTCCATTTAATATGATCAGGTTTTTAATTATTTCATTTATGATCTGACGAGCTTCTGAAATCTTGTAGTATTGTATGTTTAATTTTTAATGCATTTTGGTATATTACACCTCCGCTAATGACGAACGTTGATAATCTATTTTTATCAAAATATGCGAAACGAGTTTGCCGATTCATTCATTACAAAACAAATGATTATTCGGGTTGTAATAGTAGTGATCTGTATACAGGGTGTTTAAAAAAGATTCGGCAATATTAAAGGGCGTGATTGCCCAGGTCATTTTATATAATAAAGTTCCTATAAACATAGGTCCGAAAACGCTTCGTTACCGACTTACAGCGTGTTGAAGTTTAATTTAAGAAAACAGTCAAAATTAGATTTTTCCAAAACGGCTTGAGATATCATAATGAAATTTTACGCGTGTCAATAGCTGTGGGAGACGCATACTTTGCAATACAACACGATGCTTCAGTTGTACCATTGGCGCGCGTATTGGCACGTCACAGGCGATTTTTCAAGAAAAAAGTAGAATTCCGCTGATTTTTCTAAAAATAAAAAATATTTTTTAATTCTTTGTTGAATTGTGAAGAAAAAAGCTCTCTTGACTTTTTATCATACGACGTACCGTTTTTGAGTAAAAAAAACATTTTAGTGCATGTCCATTTATTACAGAAAAAAGTTTTAAAAATCAAGGGTTTCATTCAAGGGCAAAAACGAATATTTCACCAAACCAAAAATTTTACCAACCAAAAATTACAAAAACTGTTCAAAGTGACCACCTCGAGCTCGGATGCAAGAATCCAATCTTCTCCTCATTGACTGGCGAACTCTCTCAAAAACACCAGAATCTGTTTTCATTGAGTTGCACCCAGTAATGATTCGATTTCTTAAGTCTTCTACGTTTTCCAATGGAGTAGCGTACACCAAGGACTTCAAATGGCCCCACAGGAAAAAATCAAGGGGATTTAAGTCCGGGGATAGTGATCATAAGTGAGGTTCACCCCGGCCAATCCAACGATTTCCGTATGCTTGTGTTAAGAAATCACGAGCTACTTGACTAAAGTGGGCTGGTGCGCCATCGTGCATATACCACATTGCATCTCTAATTGCTAATGGTACGTCCTCCAGAAATCCAGGGAGCAATACACCTCTCCGGTAAGTCTCCCGGGTAGTAATACCGATCCAATTAGGCAGTCACCCACAATACCAATCCAAACGTTCAAAGAAAACTGATGTTGAAAACGATTTTCAACAATTTCATTTGGATTTTATTCACACCATACATGGTTATTATGGAAATTCCGTATTGCATTTCTAGAAAAACTCGCTTCATCGGTGAACAGAATCAACATCAGGAGTTGATGGATTTGAACCATTTTGTGCAAAAGCCATTGACAGAATCTTTTTTTTTTATTATTGTGGACCTGAACGGTCTAAATTAGGCCTATCGTGCTAAAGCACTCAGGAACACTTAGGAGGATGGATAGAGGGATAATGAATTGAATTAAAAAATATTTTTTTATTTTTAGAGAAATCAGCGGCATCCTACTTTTTTCTTGAAAAATATCCTGTGACGTGCCAATACGCGCGCCAATGGTACCACGGAAACATCGTGTTGTATTGCAAAGTATGCGTCTCCCACAGCTATTGACACGCGTAAAATTTCATTATGATATCTCAAGCTGTTTTGGAAAAATCTAATTTTGACTGTTTTTTTAAATTAAACTTCAACACGCTGTAGATCGGTAACGAAGCGTTTGCGGACCTATGTTTATAGGAACTTTATTGTATAAATGACCTGGGCAATCACCTCCTTTAATATTGCCGCATCTTTTTTTAAACACCCTGTATATTAAAATGGCCTCCTTTTAGTTTATGAATTACACGTACTCGAAGGAACTAATCTAAAAAAAAATTATGTTTACATAATGTAACAATTATTTCAATACTGCAAATGTAAACTTTCACGATTATTACACATTTTAAAATACTTAGCTTTTTTTGGATTTTTTAAGGTTGTATTTTTGTATCTATGTTTGTACAAATCTAAAGGTTTCGATATCACTTACAATTATCGTCCACAGTAGTAATAAAATCTTTTAGAAATGTTTAAGATGTTGAAACAATCTAATGAAACATGAAAATTAAAACGAAAGCTTAAGTCTGCTGTTAATATAACAGTTTAATTAACATATAAAGGCAACTATGGAGTAACTAAGATCCTTAATCAATTAAATATTGTTAATTGCCTTGAAGATGATAAATCAAAGCACCCTCTAACTATCGAAGGTAATAGTGAAAAATGACATTTAAACAAAGAGCAAATTTAACAAAATTTAATCAAATTACGATGGAAGTGTAAAGTTGTGAAATCTTTAATTTGAAATTAGTAAAAGCATTCACAAATAGAACCTTGACATCAATTAAAGATTCAGTTAAATCTAATAAATGTTAGTCTTGTTTTACAATGAAAACACAATATAGTACGTCTAATATAATTTTTAATTTCAATTGCATTATTAAATTATAGTGCTATGGTAATTCAACAAATAATTGGTAAAAAATTTAGGTCAAGACCTGGGAAAAAACAGCAAAAAACCTACACATACCAAAAGCTAAAATTAAAATTAAACATTCCGAAAAGATTTTATTACTACTGAGGACGATATCTGTAAGTATTGCCGACATGCTTGGATTAGTATAAACATAAATACAAAAATACAGCATTCAATATCCAAAAAAGCTAGGTATTTTAAACATGTTAATACTGTATTGCCAAATGAAGAAAATGTATTAGATTTGATGGGAATGTCGTCCAGCAGTTTCTATAAACAATAGGAACGATAATAGGATAAGATTTAAATACAAAAAAGGAAGCTTACGTTTTTATCCTTGTTGACTTCTTCATCTGTGACTTAATGTTTGATATATTGACAATTTACCATTCCTACTCCCAAAATTTGAACAACTTGCTGCGACCTTGATGTGTTCTAAAAATGCCTAATTGTTCATGTTATACAACTGAGGTACTACTATTTTCAACGACAACAAAGCTAATTCTTGACTGGCGATGAAGAGATTTGCGAAGGTGTGGTTAATTTTACTTAATTCTACATTTTCAACGAATACAATTCCTATACAGCTATATCATTCTTCTGTAATTACTGCGTGCGTCGATGCGCACGTTGAATGCAAGTGATATAGAGGTAAATGCCTGTGATCAGGCTACGTGCCATTTTTTAAGATTTAACAGTGAGTTAATTTTGAAGATTACAAGCTTAACGTTGTATAAGTTTGAAAATCCTTGTATCTTAATGTTATATCTAGTTTCGTCATACTAAACTAGATCTGTATAATATGTATTGATTTAACAAATATCCACAGGGCGATTAAATAAAATTTAAACAAAGTGAAATCTCACTCTTCTTTAAGGAAATCGTTTATCAAATGTGCTGAATACTGTGCGTTTTTTTTTTTGCGGGTTCTAAAGACCTACGGATAAAATCTACGTAAATGACTAATTTAAATAAATGTAATTTCGAAAGTTTCATCATGTATAAAGGATGCTTGTTGGAATGAGTGTGGCGAGAGCAAAGGATTAGTTTTTAAAATAGTTTCTGATCTGATTCTACTTATTTACCTCAAAAAAAAAAGTAAACACGTCCCAATACTTGTAAGTTGCACAAGTCAGCTTTTATGGAGTTTACAAACAATTAGACGAGAGGTATTAAATAGATATGCTACTTAAGGGCAAACTGTATTATGGTTTAAATTGTTAAACTCTTATTTAACCTCTCGATTAATATTTACTTACCACGTTCCAGTAAACGTCTATAATCCAACTTCAACATTAAAACGTTAATGTACACGTTGAATCTTATTCAATTAAAAAATATACTTTAATATGTATTTGAAATTCCCTGAAATCAAGTGTCGATGTGTATATTTTAAACCAAAAACGTATAAAAGCAAATTTAAATAAAATTGATGTAAATCAAATATACCTAAATAAAAATTCTAAATGGCATTTAAAATCCCACCCCTTTAAAAATATCCAGCACATTTCATTACACTATAAATCAAGAATAAAATCCAACTTAGACCAAAAATACCGCTCGTTTATTTCCTTTGACCTAACGTCAATATTTTAATATTACAGAACTGAAATATTACATAGCGGAAACAACGATGTGGTTTAAAAATCAAAAATTCACAATTTTTATTTTATTACTCTCCCAATTCTGCAATTAACTGAACACAACTCTTATTTATTTCATTTTGTTTTTTAACTCTGCACTAAATTTTAACCACACCTGTAAAAATACAGCACCGCTTGAGATCCCAATTATTTTTCAATTCGGTTTTATAATTTTATAGACATATTAATTACGGTTAATTTAAGTGATACTTTTCGATTTAGCATTTTTTTATAACCATTCTTTCTTTTACAGGAGCAGTTGGAGGTGATGATGATTCCGATGATAAGGAGAAAGAGGAAGAGGCCGAAAGAGAACGGCTGGAAGCAATACGCGAAGCTGAGGAACGAAGGAAAGAAAAACATAGAAAAATGGAAGAGGAAAGGGAAAAAATGCGACAAGAAATCAGAGATAAGGTAAGTGTGTAGTTGTTTTACGTTCAATATGCAAATAGGTACATTTATTATATTGTACGTGTTTGCTATAAGAAGTTAAACATGCAATCTGTGGTTCACCGTCTAGTGCATAAATGCATAGGATCGATAATGCACTTTATTTCCATTCCATTAACCTTTCTATGTTGACTCACCCTATATTTCTGTTGACAAACAATTACAAGTAACACATTACCATGTCTTTCATCTTTTTTAGTAAAACGCGAAGGTTTTCTAATTATATTTGATTAAGTAATTATTCAGAAGCAGAATAAACATTCCTATTTCACAATTTATAAGCAATTAGTTGGCGTTAATATCATTTTATTGTATGAGAATAGAAATGCTGAAAATGTACTAATATAACGTTTTATGTCTTTTCTATTACGGTGTTTAATGTAAAAAGCGTCAACGATCTTAGAAACAATTAAAGTTAAAACTAAACGGGAGCGCGTAATAATCAATTTTATGCTTTTTACAATCAATTTTTTATTTGCTTATAAAAACAAAGGCATTGCGAATATTATTAATTTTAAATATAGTCGTACGCTTTTATAGGTGTTAAAATGTCTGGTAATTACCGCATTATTTACAAAAGAAACGAGTATTATGTATTTGACAATCAATTTTTTATCTGCGTATAAAAACAAGACATTTGGGAATATATCAATTTTGTACATGACGTCGTGTAGGCTTTATAGGTGTTAAAATGTTATAAGTAATTACCACTTTGTTTAACGAACAAATTATCTATTTATAAAACATGAATTTTTATTATGGGGTTTTAAACTTTTGATGTAATAAATAAAATGTAAAAATCAGTTTTTAGCTTTACCCAATGTATCATTTTATCGAATTCTTTGACAGAAGTAATTTTATGGCTACAGTATTTAGTTTTTATATATAATTATTTATATATTATTATTTAATTATAATTGGAACAATTCAATTTATTTGAGGAAAACTGAAATTCGTTAAAATTTTCAATCAACGTTGTCTCGTTAGTTATTAAAAATACAGTAAAATCTCAAGGAGGTTTTTAATAGGTAATTTTACGATTAATTAGATTGACTACTCAAAAAATATTGTAATTGCTGCTTTTTGAATTACAACCTATACATTGAGTTACACCTATACATATATATATATATATATATATATATATATATATATATATATATATATACATATATATACAGGGTGGGACACCACCAACGCGTCGGTCTCTAACACCCAAACGACTGATTTTTTTCAAAATCTGTTTGGGCGAGAATATATAAGCCTTCTAGGACTACAATCTAAAATTAGTTTGATTTGTACAGGGTGATCTACAAACTTGTTACTTATCAAAGTTATATTATTTTAAATGGAATACCCTCCTTTTTAATTTTCTTTTTTGAAATAAGGTGAAAAAATAAGGTAGACTTTCATTAGAGTTCCCTATGGCTAAACCATACAGTTTCCGAAATATTTAACATTTTTTGAAAATGTTGGGTTGTCAAAAAATTCAAGTATTTTTCGATTCAGAAAAGATGAGACAATCTAATCTAGGTCATCGTAATAAGGATATTTAGAAATACGTATTCTGTTGTTTATTGTTTCAAATCATAATTTATAAAATACAAAGAATAACGCGTAAAGTTAACAAACTTAAAAGTTAAATATCTTTGTTATTTTAAATACAACGCCCAAGAAATTTTTATCGGAATGGAATAGTCTTTTGACAATAGTTCGAACTGTATTAGGGTTCCCTTTACCTAACTTCAATACTTTTCGAGAAATTAGTGTGTTTGTTAGATTTTTAGAAATTACGCCATTAACTCATGTCGATTAGTTAGAATTCTGTGATTTACAAAGATTACAAATGTGTTAAACGGTTTTTGGTTTATTAAGGTTATCAAGGTTGCTGGTCTTGAAAAAGACCGTTTTACATTATGCACCGAGAGCCTACTGCTGGATTTGTCACTACAGTAAATGTTCAAACTGGTGACCGTCTTCTTGAATGCATAGTCTAATTCTTTCTTCCAAATTTTGTCTGACTTTTCTTAACATATCTGGAGTAATTGTGTCCACCGCATTTCTAATTCTCTCTTTCATATTGTTTGCAGTAGTAGCAGGAATATTGTAAACAATATTTTTAATATATCCCCATAAAAAGTAATCCATTGGAGTAAGACAAGGCGATCTTGGTGGCCAATGACATGGTCCGTTCCTTCCAATCCATTTATTAACAAAATTCCTAGTTAAATAATTTCTAACTCTACGATCAAAGTGTGCCGGTGCCCCATCTAATTGTAGCCACATATTCCCTCTAATGTTCAACGGAACGTTTTCGAGAAGTGTCCAAAAGTCTCGCTTTAAAAATCTCAAAAATTTTCTACCATTTAAATGGCCATTGAAAAAGTATGGTCCATTTACCTGATATCCAATAATTCCTGCCCATATGTTTATGCTCCAACGATTTTGGCGGTCAACAGTATTAAAAGCATGCCTATTCTCGGTATCATAATAGCGAAAATTATGTCTATTTACCAAACCGTTGTTATGAAATGTTGATTCATCAGTAAACAAAACGAAATTTAAAAAATCTTGTTGATCCCCTATTTTTTCAATTGCCCACAAACAGAAATCTATTCGTTGTTGAAAGTCATTGCCATACAAATTTTGATGAATTTCTATGTGATAAGCATGAAATTTGTGTTTTTTGAGAACTCTTCTCACACTTCCTCTACTTAAATCTGTTTGTCTAGCAATTACTCTATTACTAGTGTGGGAATTTTCAGCGATAGATCCTAATACTAAAAACTCACTATCTTCATTGCCAGTTACCGGTTTACCTTTATTAGGTTTTGGATAGGCAATGTTACCTGTGGCTCGAAATGTTTGTAAAAGCCTTTCAAAAGCTCTCGTATCAGGATGGTTGCGATCAGGGTACTTTTGGGCATAAACCCTGGAAGCCAAAAGACAATTTTCATGGCATTCTCCTATGGTCAACACCATATCCACTCTTTCTTGCACTGAATATTTCATTGTAATGAAAAAATCATCAATAGTTATAAACACTGTCGTATTTTGAAATACGTCAATATGACAGAAATGTTCATAAATCAAAGAATTCTAACTGATCGACATGAGTTAATGGCGTAACTTGTAAAAATGTAACAAATACACTAATTTCTCGAAAAGTATTGAAGTAAGGTATAGGGAACCCTAATACATTTCGAACTATTGTCAAAAGACTATTCCATTCCGATAAAAATTTCTTGGGCGTTGTATTTAAAATAACAAAGATATTTAACCTTGAGGTTTGTTAACTTTACGCGTTATTCTTTATATTTTATAAATTATGATTTGAAACAATAAACAACCGAATACGTACTTCCAAATATCCTTATTACGATGACCTAGATTAGATTGTCTCATCTTTTCTGAATCGAAAAATACTTGAATTTTTTGACAACCCAACATTTTCAAAAAATGTTAAATATTTCAGAAACTGTAAGGTTTAGGTATAGGGAACTCTAATGAAAGTCTACCTTATTTTTACACCTTATTTCAAAAAAAAATTAAAAAGGAGGGTATTCCATTTAAAATAATATAACTTTGATAAGTAACAAGTTTGTAGATCACCCTGTATAAATCAAACTAATTTTAGATAGTAGTCCTAGAAGGCTTACATATTCTCGCCAAAACAGATTTTGAAAAACATCAGTCGTTTGGGTGCTAGAGACCGACGCGTTGGTGGTGGCCCACCCTGTATATATATATATATATATAGCAATTTAAACTGAATTGAGGTCCTCGCTGATGGTCGGTGGTATTTGTATGCTGACTTTCTTGATCGAAGCCCTGGTTATTGGTCGTTGTGCTGATACTTTCACTTCTACTTTCTCCTTTTCTTCTCCTTTCTCTAACTGATTTCTACCTTCTCCTTTGTTCATGACTACGTGTTTTCTAAGAATAAGCTTCCAGGTAGATGGCAATCTTTGAGTGTCATCTCGCGAATTCAAATTTTGTGGTCATCTTTCGATCTCGAGTGCTTCTCTGATAATCCGGTGTGATAGGAACTGTGTGTTTGCCATTATCCTTGTGTTATCGACATCTATCGTGCGTGAGGTCTCCTTTACATGTTGGGCCAGTGAAGATTTTTCCTGGCCTTTTTGTACTGCGTTACGGTGTTCCTCCCTTCTCACATTGTCTGATTGTTTGACCTATGTATGTTCGTGAACAATTTCGGAATCTACGCGAAACCGAACCCGGAAGAATACCAACTTCATATCCAGCATTCGCGAAACCTGAAAACCAACATTGACCATTGTTGCCAAGTTTACGATTTATTTGAGAAAAACTGAAAATCATTAAAATTTTCAATGAACGTTGGCTCAATAGTTATTAAAAATACAGTAAAATCTTAAGGAGGTTTTTAATGGGTGATTTTACGATTAATTAGATGCACTACTTAAAAAAAAATTTGTAATTACTGCTTTTTGAGTTACAACCCTAACTTACCCATACAAGGTAGTGAGATTATTGCCATCCTGTATATATATATATATATATATATATATATATATATATATATAGGTAATTCGAACTGAACTGAGGTCCTCGCTGATGATCGGTGGTATTTGTATGCTGACATTCTTGATCGTAGCCCTGGTTATTGGTCGTTGTGCTGACACTTTCACTTCTACTTTCTCCTTTTCTTCTCCTTTCTCAACTGATTTCTACCTTCTCTTTTGTTCATGACTACGGGTTTTCTAAGAGTAAGCTTCCAGGTAGATGGCAATCTTTGAGTGTCATCTCGCGAATTCAAATTTTGTGGTCATTTTTCGATCTCGATAGCTTCTCTGATAATCCGGTGTGATAGGTACTGTATGTTTGCTATTATCCTTGTGTTGTCGACATCTATCGCGTGTGAGGTCTCCTTTACATGTTGGCCAGTGAAAGATATATATATATATATATATATATATATATATATATATATATATATATATATATATATATATATATGTAATGTACCATTTAAGTCCGCAACAAATGGGAATTTTCTTTATCCTCGGCTTCAGCATAGATCTGATTATCGCACCCATTTTTGCTTCAAATAAAACCAAAAAGAAGTATAGTAAATTGGTTTTATAACCGACGTCATCTGTCAAAAATTACATTTTTAAGAAAAAAATTGAAAAAAACGCATAAATTGGCCGAATTTCGGGAAAAATTATTATAAAAAGTTGATAATTTTGTGCTTTTAGACTTATGTACTGAATTTAAACAACCTAGTATGATTTTGAATTTTTGGCAGTTTTTTGACATTTTACCAATTATTTTTCATTGTGATTTGACGTAACCTACGTAAAATTCTTTATCTAATGAAAACTCAACATGTCAAGTCTATTTAAGTTAAAAACAAATTGGCTTTCAAGATTTTTTTTTAAATTATAAAAATTTATCCACCATCATGAGTCATGTTTGGTGCAAAGTTCGTTTAACTTTTGTTTTGAAGCAAAAAAATATTTTTTGCTTTTCTAGTTACATAGAAAACTCAATTCAAATTTGGTGGGGTATGTTAAAACAAGAGTTTTCTTAGCGTTGAATTAAAATTTGTAACAACGTAATGTTTTTTATTACAGACATAAATTTAACAATTTGCTGTTTTATCTCTTTCTTTTAATACTTCAGCTAAACGTATTTCTCGAAAGGATAAATTTGATTTATTATGATAAATAACACATTTTACATTCTAATCAGAATCTGTAATGGCAGGTACGTAATAATATATTTCAGTTAAAAACAAAAGATAAACGAACTTTGTAGCAAACATTTCTTCTGATGATGGATGAAATTATATCATTTTTGAAAAATAACAAAAAACATTTTGTTTTCGGCTCAAATAGATTAAGATCTGCTGAGTTTTCATTAGATAAGGGATTTTACGTAGGTTACATAAAATCAAGATGAAAAACAATTGGTAAAAAGTAAAAAAAACTGCCAAAAATAAAAAATCATAGTATGCCATTGAAATTTGACACAAAGGTTTAAAATGACAAAATGAACAACTTCTTTTAATATATTTTTTCGAAATTCGGGCAATTTATGCATTTTTTCCATTTTTCTCTTAAAAATGTAATTTTTGACTGGTGACGTTGGTTGTAAGACCAACCTACTATAGTTCATTTTTGGTTTTATTTGAAGCCAAAATGGATGCGATAATCAGATCTATGCTAAAGTCAATGTTAAACAAAATCCCCATATGGTGCGAACTTAAATGGTCACACTGTATATATATATATATATATATATATATATATATATATATATATATATATATACTGCAGATTCTAGAGCTGATTTTATCTCGATTTAACGTAAATTGCCTTAATACAAAAATACTTCCTAAGAGAGCTGAAGCTCTTGGAAGATGGAGCCCTAACATTTTGAAGATATTTGAATTTGAATTATCCAACCACCATCCACGTCAAAAAATTAGTGTAATTAAATCTTTAGTAGATCGAGCAAAACGAATTTGTGGCCGTGAATTTTTGAATGATGGATATAAATATTTAAGAAAATCCTTACAAGATAATGGATATTCACTTACGGATATTAATAATGTTGTTACACCTTCTAGGCGTAACCTTAAAGAAAAACCAGTTCTTAATGTTGGTACTGCTTTTCTTCCTTTTATATCTAACGTTACAAATAGAATTGAAAAAATCCTAATTAAATATGGCATTAGGGCTATTTTTAAACCTACAAGAAAAATTAAAGAGCATTTAAGATCACCTAAAGATGCGTCATCTTCTGGAGTGTATAAGTTATCTTGTTCATGTGGAAAGGTATACATCGGAACCACAAAACGTAGCTTTGATACAAGACGCAAAGAACATATGAGATTTTGTAGATTAGGTCAACCAAAGAGGTCTGCTGTGGCTGACCATGCCCTGAATAGTCTAAATCATGACATTCAATTTGACAATATGGAAATATTGTCAAGACAAACTCATTATTATGTTCGTTTGCAACGTGAAGCTATGGAAATATATAAACACCCTAATAATTTTAATAGACAAGAAGAAAATCTCCGTTTAAATAGGTTTTGGCATCTTATAATTAAAAAAAAGCATAATGATACGTCTTAATTTTGATTTTTATTTTAGCTTTTGGTATGTCTAGGTTTTTTGCTGTGTTTTTCCTAGACCTTGAAGTAAATGCTTTACCAATTATGTGTTAAATTACCACAGCACTATAATTTAACATAAGTAGTTGAACTTAAATTAGAATTAAAAATTACAAAAAACGTTCATTATGCTTTTCATTGTTAATAACAATTCCAATTATTGATATAGATATCTCTTTGTTAGATTTAACTGGGTTATTTTATTTGATGTGATGTTTGGATTTGTGAATGCTTCTATCATTTTGAAATTGAAGTTGTTCACAGCATAACTCGATTAAATTTTGTTAAATGTTATTCTTTACTAAAATTTAAAATTTAATTTTTATAGTTGCCTTTATACGTTTTTCAAACTGTTATATTAATAGCAGGCTGATGTTTATGTTTGAATTTTTCACCTTTGACAAAATTGTTTACATCTTTAACAATTTTTACAAATATTACTACTGACGAAGATAACTGTAAGTGTCATCGAAACGTTTAGATTGTATAATTTAAATACACCATTAAAAACCCCAAAAAAGATAAGTATTTTATTATGAGTGTTAATGGTGAAAGTTTACATTTTCATATTGTTACGGTATGTTCAATTTTTGCAAAATGTTCAAAATCTGTAATTTGCAAATGATTATATTTTACTTTATTTATTAAAACTTAGAAATATTGGTTTTGTTTTGAAAAAATCATCATAGTGTCAGTAATTTGTATTGTCTTGTTTACGGACTGAACGCTCGCTAGAACAGTAGCTCGAACAGATAAAGTACATATTAATTAATATTGCATTTTTGCAACTCAATCAAAGTGGAAATTGATAATCAGGGATAACTCTAGCGCCAATTGTGTTTAAATTTCTAACTGTGTACGTCATTAACATTAACTTGGAATGAAGCAGGAATGCGATAATCATAATTCCCGATAACCATGCGTAAGCAAAATTCACAACAAGACGTAAACAATTACGTTACTTGTCGTTCCGCTGACCACCAAAAAATTATGGTAGATCATGCACGTGGTCTTCCGATACAACTTGAATTAGAAATCGCAAAGAAGTAAACTCATTAGAAAAAACGGAGCAGACAATTCTGAAATCTAAATGATTTATTTTAATTAAGTATCGTAATTTCACCTAAGACAAATCACTTAAGTAAACTTAAAATTAAACATTTTTCCCTGGATACTAGGAAAGGCAAAACGACAAATAATAAAAATAGTTTAGTGCTCATATCGTTATAATATGTTCAATTTTTGCAAAATGCTCAAATTTTTAATTTGCAAGTGTTTACACCTTTATTAAAACCAGTTTTGTTTTCAAAAAATCAACATAGTGTCAGTATTTTGTATTCAATCTTGTTCACGGACACTAGAACATCAGCTCATATACGTGAACATGTACAAGTACATGATTATACGACACGATAATTTTCTAGCCTACAACCAAAAAACAATATTGGTAACACTACATTCAACCCATGAGGGCCAGCGCGCTTACCTATCTTCTACTGTGTACTGAGCTGAAGTGTCAAATTCTATCAGAAAATCATTCGACCGACCAGACTGTAAATTTAGAAAAACTGAGAGTCCCATTTTGTAGCCCCTTATGATTAGATAAGCTCCGGATAGCACCCCAAATAAATTTATACTTACAACCAATGAACATTAATTTTCGAATACGTTATAACAATACAATACGATAACAACTTTTTTAAGAGCGTAAGACGCCGTTAAGGCTAAAGAAAAAAAGGTTTCCGTCACGATAATCAAAATAGAATGCGCTACCGGACGTATTATAATAAGTCTCATTAATTAACAAACTTTTGACCAACTTCTTCAAAATATCGACGTTAAATATACCTTAAACAACTCCTCTACCCCCAGTGAATAATAATTAATTATGTTTTTAAAACAGAAGCCACAAATAGTTCATGTCCAAAAATTTAAATGGGGTTATTCAAATTTCATCCATAGGTCACGTATGTCAACTAGGTCACGCCAGTAGGTGGTCGCAAATCTTACCGGTCAACTGTCCACGTATTTTTGACCAGAGGATTATCAAGGATTAAGATCGTTTAGCATTTAGTACATTGACATTTATATATTTCTAAATAATCATGATACACTGCTGTTTTTGTATTAATTAAAAAAAAATAAACTAAACCTACAAATAACCTAGGCACTTTGCTGGCAATCTGCGTTTGAGTTTAGCATTTTTTTTATTTCCTAACTTATTTTAGTGTCGTGTTGCTCTG
Source organism: Vesta saturnalis (assembly GCA_036346205.1). Lineage (NCBI taxonomy): Eukaryota > Metazoa > Arthropoda > Insecta > Coleoptera > Lampyridae > Vesta > Vesta saturnalis. Next base: position 2,970,279 of record JARFJB010000862.1, read on the forward strand.
TTTGTATCAGTTAAAAAAATGTTGCAATTTGGGGATTATATCCAAGTCGTGGCCCAGTTGAACGACTCCGCCGTACGTGACAATTTTTTAAACTAATAATAAAATACCGAAATGTGTTTTATATACTCTACAAAGGGTGTTACGTTATAAAACATCTAACTCAATAATTTTCACATAATTCGTAGATTTTCTATACTATGCATGTAATTTTGTTGGATGTTTTATAGTTTTTATATCAAATTTCTCATAAATTAATAATTACTGTAGTTATGCGTAAAAGTATTAAGTTGTGTAACGTATTCACTACGTTAGGTATATTGAGCTTTAGTTATCTAGCTTTTTCGAAAAGCTAACTTAGAGCGTTCGTCCGAATTAAAATTTTTCGTTCCGTAAAGTTATGATTAAATATAACCATTGCAATATTTGTAAAAGTATAACAAAGTTTACCCAAAAAAAATATTTAAATATTTAAACATATGGTCAAGCCATGTTTTCAAACAGGTAAAATTAAGCACATGTAATTATAGAGGTAGACTACGTTTCCTCTTGTATTACAACATATTTAGCATAATTGTAATTAAGTACCGGCGCTTGTTATTGTCCATTCCAAATTTATAGGAAGGGTGGCGTTACACGAAAATATCAAATAAATTTCAGTCTAGCGACTGAAGTACACTCTTTTACTGCGTTAATTAAAAATCAAACTTGAATCACAGTTGAAGTTGTCGAAAAACAAAAATTTTGTAGTAACCAATCGGTAATAAAAATTTACAACAACGATCTATATCCCAAAGTTATAAACATTTATTTTTACTCCCTGTTTTCATACGTGCCAAAATTGTAAATAGATTTTATAATGTACTTTGAAAGCTACAAATTTTCGACAAATGGAACACGAACATTCTACTTACTATTATAACGTTAGTGTATATGACTCAACAACAGTACAGCGTTAATTATTGTTTCGTGCAGGAGTATACTTGGAGGTGAGTAATTACTATTTTTACGTATATGAGGTGAATAATTAGTAGTTAGTAGTTAAATATCGTATCTTAATGGATAATTTTACGTGATTCAATTACAAGATATGCAAGGTTGATTCAGTACCTTAAACTGTTAATGCATACCAAGGGTACGTTTAATAATCTGAAACTCCTTAATTAAATAGTACGGTCAGACCATCAAGTACAAAACATGTGGTTTTGTAACATGAAATGTGTATGTTCTCTACTAAACCTTAAAAAATATTTGGGCAAGACTATTGTTGTAGAAATCCAAAGTTGAATTAAACAACCCTTGTTTATTATTATAAATGCTTGCCTTTGGGGTTTTGAATTCGTGCATTTCAATGTAAATTACGCAGTTTGTATACGTTTCTATAGCAATCGGAACTATCGTTATTAGTACAAAATAAAGCGATTGATATCAAGTAATTGAAAAATCCAAAAACGCAAAGATTAAGCCTGTTATGCTAATTAGATTTCACACTTTACTGAAGACGGTACCTGCAATTTCTATCGAAGCGTATAAAGCTTGCGCAAGTAATGAATATGTGCATCAGTTTTTTGTACACTATTTGTTTGTACACTTTTATTATATTCGAATTTTGAATATTTTTTTATAAATCGATTACTAATCACTTGTACGTGATGGTCAAACTGTACGTATACTCATTACTTCATTTACGTAATTAATAATAGGACATTGAAACAGATCAGGTAGAAACATTTATTAACACTCGCTTTATAGTTATTGGTGTAATTAATGAAAATAGGACTTAGAGCCAATGCCTGACCTTACCTTGTTTTACTAGTTGTACAAACGCTTACTATAATAAAATTACTTCAAACAAAATTTTAATTAAACTTTATACTTCGTTAATTCAAGCGCAAATGTTTACATAAACTGATAAAATTTACTTAATAAATTCAAAAATATTATTAAGTGCTTAACTACATAAACTCTCAATAAGTATCTAAAAAATTAACCTTTCAAAACAAACCAAATGCTTGAAATTGGATAAAACTTAAATAATTATAAATATTAATCCAAAATTTAAGGACGTAATTATTTGTTCAAGTGAACATGTGAGAATATATTTTATTTTACTTATTGAGCGTGACATTTGGTGGTTCTGCCCGGCGCCTCCACCAAATGTCACGCTTGGTATTTTGGGGGCGTAGGGCGTGACGTGCTATTATAGCATTTCAGGATCGTTTGTTTAGTTAGTTGGTAGAGTCGGTACAGGTTCAGTAAAGTATGCGTAAAATAAAGTAATATAATAAAAATAAATCTTACATCATACTGCTGCTGGCCATCTTGTGGAACACTCACAAATAATATACTGTTAATAACTAACGGGGAACAACTACTACTCTGTACCCTAACTATACAGTTATATTTCTATAAATGACAATGGTCACAGTAATAATTACTATGTTGTATCTATGTCTACATATATCTCTATATATCTATGCCCATACATGATCCATACCTACTATTTATATGGAGATGAGTGGTGACGTCCTTCCTGTAGAACCAAGGCCTAAAGATGATGAAACAGGCTGCGCGTGTCAGGGTCTTGGGTAACCAATATCCGTTATTAGGGAAAGTACTTTGAGGAAATGTACTGATAGTGAATTAAGTTTCTCTAGAAAACTGATGTAACTTCGCTTAAGTTGTGGATAATGAGTAATACTTACGTAACGAGTAATATAGCTATGAATATTGAATATTGATATAATATTGACAATTAAATCATTATTGTGAATATATATATATATATATATATATATATATATATAGCTCAGTGGGGCAGAGGGTCGTGGGCGTGTTTTTGAATTTAAAAATACTGAAGGTCGTTTGTCGTATTGTCGAAAGTCATTAATAAAGTTGAGTCGCGACCGGGAAAAAGTTCATAAAACAAAATCGGTAGAACTACACCTGATCACGTGTAGATAAATCAGCCCCTAAACAGAGACGAGGTCTCACTTACCTTTACGTTGGCTACCTCCTGGTACACGAAGAGGTGCTCCGAGAACTATCGCTATAAACAAATCTGAAAATATTCACACTCCTTCAAATAATAACCAAGCGTGCGAGCAAATCAGTTGTTGGGGTTTAATGGCTTGTAGACAAAATACACAAAAAACGAGGCTAAATATTTCGCTTAAATATTGCAAAGTCAAAATTCAAATACTAATCACCATTTGAACTCAAAATAAAATAATTAGACATAAACTAAACAAGCGTCATTAAAAATTCTCTACTTTCTTACCTTAAACGGCAAGACTTTTAATATCCAAAATAAAATACTACATGAAATTAAATACGACAAATCAGGGGTTCCACCAGGTCGCTTTCGTATCAAATCAATAAAATTCTAGTCAGTATAATTCACTTTACTAAAGTCCTTAGTTTTAAACTCTAAAATACCAATTTTCGATGGTTATTGGTTTCGCTGCTCGGGAGGGGATTACAAATAATGCTATTAAATTAAATTAATTATTCATCTATTAAACAAACTAAGTAAAAAACACAACAACGATACATCTGCTAAGTTTAAGGCCAAACTAATTTGTGGCCGGTTATTTTAAAAATTTCGGACAGGCGAAAATGTACCACCCCTATTTCTAAATCGGTCCAACTTGCAAGTTCGCCCTCTGCCTTAGTTTAAATTTTAATGTGAATGTTACCTAAATACTGCTAAAATTTAAAATCTTCGCGTAAAAAAATGTTCACTCAAAATCATTAATTTTATAACAGAAAATTTTATACACAACAATCACATTCAAATCAACATTTTAAAAAAATATTTAAAAAAAGCAAAGGAAAGTAGTTCGTTAAACCTTCACCATAAAAGTACAATGTTAGGTTACCTTCTAAAAGTTCTCTTGAAAACTTCTCCAGGTTATAGCGGAAACAATCTGTACATAAACAGCTTCCTCAGCGAGGTTCTCAAGAGGAAAGCTCCTAGTGGCTTATAAAGACAAACAAATGTAGGGACTTCCCAAAAGCAAACTCGTTAATGTTGTATTCGTAATTGACTGAATTCGACGATGTAAAGTTTATGTACACATAAAGATTTTACGTACCGTCTTATTTACATAATATTGACCTAATAAGGTAGCTTTATTTACAAGTCTGTTTATGTTTAACGTAAATATTTACAAATTTATGTACAGTGAGACTTGGTCTATTAAAGGTTGTTTTAGAAGCACGTAAATGAGGTTTGCGGACACAGTACTCCGCCATAAACAATATGTAAAATCCACAAAAACGATTAAAACTCCGTAAATCAGGAAGCACTTGATAAATAACAGTCCTAATTTTGGAAACGATAAACAGATCTAGATGACTACGATAAACCACATAAAGTTCGCCGACCTGGTGAACCTCCAACAAAGCCGAAAAGGATGCATTGTCCTGCACGATACGTTCGTAACGACCGGGAACGTTGACTGTAAAATTTGTGTCCTGAAACGAAAATATTGCGTCATATTTTTGTTTGAATCCCACGCTTTCCCATAGAAACTGCATTGAAAAACTTTTCAAGTAACCAACGACTATCTCACTTTCGGTGCACATGCACTTAAATTTTACTTAGATCATATTGTAGTTCAGATAAATATTGCAGTCTCCTATAATGATAATTTTTAACTGAAAACGAATCGGTATGCTTTTTCACGAAAGAATCTTGGCACCATTTCTCAATGGACGTTAATACGAAAAACAACTTAGAATTTTATATCTTGTTTGTCTCGAAACCCTATTGTAATTACACTCAATAACAAATTGTGTTTTAATTGGGAAAATTTATATGATTTTTACGATTTTAATTTAAATTAGTTCTAACAAAGAAATCCATTTTAAATTCAATACCACAAATTCTAATCCTAAATACAATATAAAGCTTTACAACATCAATAGCAAACGATATATAAATCTAATTTTAAAAAAACGTAATTTAACCCTTCAACTTACGAAAATTTCTAAAACTTAAAATAACGAGAATGCTTATTTACACAAAATTATTCTAACACTACTGTAATTGTAATGCAAGCATCACCTGTTGATGAAACGTAATTAAATCTTGAATTAACATTAGTGGCAACAAACAAAAAAACCATACAGAATCGAAATTCCAAATTCTAACTTGTAATAAAAAAAACTAACATCCTCAAATAGCAACAACAAAACAGTTCAATTCTTTTGCCTTTTAAAACCAAAATTTTGAAAAACGAGACGAAAAAAAATTATCTAAAGTAGTTTGCTTAAAATTTTTACACCCGGTGACAGGCTGTGCCAGAAACTACACTGCGTACTTCAATACACCTAATAACAGTTTTCTGTGCAATAAATACTTTTGACAATGTTGAATTACTCCATATATCGCATCTTTGAACCAATGTTTGCATTATACATATATGGTTATCAACTGTTATTTGTTTAGCACAGATTTTAAATTACGTAAAACACATAATCCTTTTTGTAAATTACGAGACCTAAAAATCGAACAATACTGAAATCAATTAACTCATCGTTATTAATTTTAAGGTTTAGTAACTTACATTCTTTTGACGATAGTGAGACAGGAGAAATTGAGGTTTATCAGCATTTAAGTACAAAAAGTTACATAAAAATTAAAGACTTAAATTGGGTAACGTACTATGGGATTTTGAATTCATAATTGTGTCATTCATATTAGATATTAACACAGCTGTATAATCGTCGTACAATACAGTACCTGAGTCGCATTATACATTCTCAATATCAATTATATACAATAAAATAGAATAGGTCCAAGTATTGAGACCTGAGGAACACCTGCACTGATATGGCTGTTTCGAGCACATCAGTTGCACGTTATTGTTAATGTAATATTTTAAAGAAAACTGTGAAAGTGTTATTAAATATTGTAGGATATTGTTCTTGATTGCCAATATACGAGGATATATCGAAAAATTTCTAGAGCAAGACGGAAAGAAACAGCTTTTTGGGGAAAATCGTATTTATTCTTCTACGTAGTCTCTTTTCAGCTGTACACATTTAGTCCAACGTTTTTCAAAGCCCTTCAACCATTCACAAGATCAGCTTCGATGATTTCAGTGTTCGATGAAAATTTATTTCTAGCTAACCATTTCTTGAGATTTGGCAACAAGAAGAAATTCGACGGAGCCAAGTCTAGCGAATAGGATGCATGTTCAATCAACTGGAATCGCAGTTTCGTCATGGAAATTGGCGACTTGAGGGATAGAGCGTTATCCCGTTTTCTTTGCCAAGAGAGGCCTTTTAGCTTTGATTTTTTTTCTGTCTGACTAATAACGACGCATAATATTCGCCCTTTACTGTTTTCCCGTGTTGCAAGTAATCAATAAAAAATATTCCCCATGAATCCCAAAATACGGTAGCCGTGACTATATCAGAAGACGGAACCGTCTTTGCCTTCCTAGGAGTTGGGTCTCCACGTTTTGTCCATTGCTTTGACCGCTCCTTGGTCTCCGGAGTGTATTGCTGAATCCACGCTTCGTGAACAGTTATAGAACTTAGCACAAAATCCTTGTCATTAACGTTCGAACATGTCTAGACATTGCTGAGAAATGGTCATTCGAACTCGGTTTTGGTCGATTGTCAGCAGACGCGACACCCATCTAGCATTAAGCTTTCTCATGTCAAAATGTTGATGTAAGATGCAATGTACACGGTCGTATGAAATGCTTACTTTCTCCGCTATATCTCTCAACTTTATTAGGCGATCCTTCATCACGATTTCGTGGAGTTTTTCTTCATTCTTAGCTGTTTTAGGTCTGCCAGAACGTGGTATATCCACTATGCTTGTACTACCGTGTTAAAATTCAGCAAGCCAGTTTACAACTGTTGCATACGAAGGCGAAGACTCACCATGTACTTCATCTAGCTTCGTCTTTATTTGATTAGCATTTACGCCTTTAAAAAAGAAATGTTTTATCACTGCACCGAACTCATTTTTATTCCTGATTAAGAAAATGCACAAATTGTTTACTAGTATCGATAGTAACCGCATGTGTAAAACGCAGAATGCACCTGAATCTATTCCATGAATCTAATTTGTATAAATTGACCCTTAGTATATTTATGGTGAAATTTCAGAATACGTAAATGTGTATAAGTTCTAATCTATGTGCTGCCAGTAGGGCAAATACTGATTCAATTTATTTTTGAATGGCTGAAACTATAAGTTTCCAATCTAAAGCATGAATGCTGCAAAATTACGAGATTTCACATCTAAAAGTCCGAGTTGTATAGGAAACTTTTAAGTGAAAATGGGCACTACAAACTTATCATGTAGCTTAATCAATTCTAGCTGGAACGATTAATTTTACTTAATTTAACTTCAAGTAAATCCCCTTAAAATTTAATCCAATTTAATCAAATCCTATCTAAACTTCAAATTGCTTTAATTTTAGTAAACATATTCCATTAATTTAAACGTAAAAAAAGATTCAATGGTTGGTAATGTAAAATTTTGCAATAGTATAAGCTTTGTTTTCCCTTAATAAAAATTCGTATTATAAAAAAAGAAAACTTCCGGTTTCTGTTCGAAACAACGGTAGAATACGTTTACTTTTTGTTACAATGCAAATTTAATTTTAAATTCGAACTTTGTATTGCATACGAAATGAATGTTTATTTTTTATAAAAATGTTTCGATTATAAATGCACTGAAATTGGTGAAATATGATCAATTAAAGATAAGTAATTTTATGTATAAATGCAATTCTATTTTTTTTTGTTTAAAACAAATTTCGAACATAATGGAAATTAAAAAAAAACATGGCATGGTTTTGAAAAGAAGGAAGTTTTGCGTGAAGTCACGTTTTCAGCCCAACTGAACGCAACCGTATTTCATCGGGTTCGCGGTGCATAAATTACCACTAAGCACGCTTTGTTTGGATAATTAAGGAAATCCAGGATTGTACCTTCATAATTTCCAAGTAAAAATCTCTACCTTTGTTCTCTAAACGGATCCTGTTCATAACAATAATTAGATTAAAATCCAAAACACGGTGATTTCCTTTTATATTATAATAAAAGTCATCAGAAGCAAACGACGCTACCGGGGAAAACCAATAAATGAGGAAATTTCCAAATATCAATAAAATACACTTTGTTTTTTGCTAAATCATTATACCGTCATTTGAAAAGCTGTCCAATACTTTTTCTTCAAGAAAGTTAATGGTAATCGTTTAATGAATAAGCTGACTTGTGGTATGTTACTTTTTGGAGGTATTCATTATAAATGTCATAAAACAAATTTGAGCAAAAGGAAAAATGTCATAAACGTCCCGGATTTTCTTATTAATGTTAAGCTCATTTTCTCCTCTACATTAATTTCATATCTTTTATAGAAAGGTCAATGAGTTTGTGCAAACGAAGTTCTCAGTTCAAAATAGCAGATGTATATATATATATATATATATATATATATATATATATATATATATATATATATATATATATATATATATATATATATATGTAAGCATATACATACAAGGTTGCTCATTAGTGTGTCAATGTGAATTTGCGGCTAAACTGTGCATAGTAGAAAAAATGTTTTACACAAAAGTTGCTTGAATTCAAGCACTATATAACCTAAAAATATTGTGGTATATGCAGTATTCGATAACAGCGGTACATAACCTATCTTTCTTATTTTAAATGGTTTTGCTGCGGTTCTGGTTTCTACTCTAAAAAATATCCACTTTCTATTAAAAATGTCGTAACACTTAACCGTTTTGTAAATACTCGTACTTTTAAATAAAAAATTATCATTTTCCGTCGTAGTTCAAAAATTTATTTTCAGGTTACTACCAAATTTATCTATTTGTAACTCCGCATGTAATTGGTGCAGACATTGATCTTTTAAGACATATTATGACTTATTTATTTTTTATACAGAGTGTACCAGAATGTATGGTTTTTTTGTTTTAAATATAAAGAACTATCTTAAATACAACACCCGTATATTATTACATTATTCGAAAGAAAATTAAGCCACCTACATTTTTTGTAACAGGCAAATTTTGTCTATCTGCAACGGTTTTGAAAGATTTTTATTTTAATTCTTCGTGGTATAATAAATGTGCGTGTGTAGCCTATATATATTAGGTATATTGACCAGAAGACGATCATAACTGTTGCCATACTTGTGACGTTCGTGTACAAATCAAATTTCTGGTAGCCCTTTTGAGCGTTGAGACCTCAAAGGTCGTGGTTCAAATTTCTTCGCTATTTTGTGGATAAATAATTATTAGGATGCATTCAAATTAAACAGGCTTTATTTAAGATAATGATATAAAATAAAAAGAATACTAAAATATTAATAACAAATAAACTAAAAAAAGACTCCCGGTAAATAATGAAAGAAAATAAAATATAATTCTGGTAACCCTTCCGGATCGGAATGGCACTGTCCAGTTTAAACGCCGCTGGATACGTCCTCTTTGTTTGTAGCTGAAATTATATGGGTTAATTGTAACAGGTGGTTTTAAATATAATTGAAATGAGAAATGTTAATTATTTCGGTAGTTATTAACTATGTGTATTGTGTTTCGGGGTCATGGGCAGCAGGATTAATTATGTGTGGAAATCAGGTGAGTATAATTTTAATTTTATTTTACTTTAGAACTATCCTGACTTATTTTGCAATTTACAGACCAGATACCACTATTGACTAGAGGTGGTCGTAGAATGAATAAATTCAATATCTCGTAAAGCACAATTTTTCAAAATCGCTGGACCCGTCGATTTTATATTTTTAGGCATATTTTGGAAAAACAAATTTACAGTGTCTAAAAGATTTGCTAAAAATTTTTTTCAAATTAACCAATTTTTATTGCATTTTGGATTGACTTACAATTCTAAACATTTGTCATGCAGCATGTGCTATACCTAAGTCCAAGCGTTTTGGAGTTATTCGCATTCAAAGTTTAAAATTGAAAAAGATCATGAAGAAAACGAAAATAAAATAATTTTTATAACGTTTAATTATATTGAAAACAAAGATTCGTAAACTTAAAATAATTTTATTTCAGCAAATGTTCGAAATGTCCTCCGTTAGTCAACTGACAATAGCCTAATCGATCTACAAATTCCTGCTGCACATTTCGAACCATTTCGGCGTTAATTGACTAACGGAGGACATTTGAACATTTGCTGAAATAAAATTATTTTTAAGTTTACGAATCTTGTTTTCGATATAATAAAACGTTATAAAATTATTTTATTTCGTTTTCTATGATCTTTTTCAATTTTTAAATTTTGAATGCGAATAACTCAAAACGCTTGAACTTAGGTATAGACATGCTACATGACAAATGTTTAGAATTGTAGAAGTCAAAATGCAATAAATTGTTAATTTGAAAAAATTTTTTAGCAAATCTTTTGAGACATGTATAAAATTTGTTTTCGCAAAATATGAAAAATATAAATCACGGGTCCAGATTTGAAAAAATTGTTTTACAATAAAGTGATAGTTATAGTAGATAGTATAGTCAAGGAGTACGTTGGTATTTGGTCTGGTAAATAAGTACAAAATAAGTCAGGATAGTTCGAAAGTAAGTAAAATAATAATAAACGTGTGGCTGGGAATCTGGTATATATAGGGGAAATTGAAGAGTGGGAAACAGGATAACAACTGATAACATTTTTAAATAATGTGATAAGAGCAGTTGTGGAAGTAACTAGGAACTAAGGTTTGATAGGACTTATTTCTAGGAATGGAAATTTTGTAAAAATTCTGGCAGGATCATTACATACTTAAATAAATGGTAAAATGTATTGACTTTTGTTATTTCTCTCCGTCACGTGTTTATAATATGAGCGCCCCACGTTTTATTTTTAGTCGTAAAGATTTTTGATCACATCTTAGTGCAAAGGTAAAAAATGTTTTCTCCTTTTTAGTGCACTTTTTTCGCTTTTTAAAAAAAAAGTTATTTTTTCATAGTATTATTTTTATATCTATTAAAAGTTTTTATGAAATTACATTCTTACTCACATACGTAATACAAAAGTCAATACCATTTATTTAACTATGGCAACGGTTATGATCGGTTTGTAGTCAATATACCTAATAATATACAGGGTACACATTTATTATACCACGAAGAATTACAATAAACATCTTAAAATTGTAAATAATTCAAAAACAGTTGCAAGTAGACAAAGTTTGCCTATTCAAAAAAAAACGTAGATCTTGCAATTTTCATTAGAATAATGTAATAATATACAGGGTGTTCTATTTAAGGTAAGATAATTATTTACATTTAAAACAAAGAAACCATAAATTCATATCCACAGGGTACTATATAAAAATTAAATGTCATAATATTTCTTAGATCAATGTCTGCACTAATTACATGAGGAGTTACAAATTCATAGATTTGGTAGTAACCTCTAAATAAATTTTTGTACTACGACGAAATATGATCATTTTTTATCTAAAAGTACAAATATTTCAAAAACAGTTAAGTTTAGCTATACGACACGTTTAATGGAAAATGGTTGTTTTTCAGAGTAGAAACGAAATCCGCAGTAAAAGCTATACCATTCCATTTAAAATAAGAAAGATAGGTTATGTACCGCAGTAGCGGTACACTGTATATGCGAAAATATTTTTAGGTTACAGCGTACTTAAATTCAAGCGCCTTTGAATAAAATATAAAATATAAAAATATAATATATATATATATATATATATATATATATATATATATATATATAGTCCGTCAGAAAAATGTATACACACTTACACAGATCATATCTGTGAAGTTTGTCGAACTTGGATCGGCTTACTGAAAAACGTGTAGTACTACGACGAAATATGATCATATTTTATCCAAAATATTACAAATATTTCAAAAACGGTTAAGTTTAGCTATACGACACGTTTAATGGAAAGTGATTCTTTTCAGAGTAGAAACGAAATCCGCAGTAAAAGCTATACCATTCCATTTAAATTAAGAAAGATAGGTAATGTGCCGCAGTACTGGAACACTGTATATGCGAAAATATTTTTAGGTTTTATATATAAATATATATATATATATATATATATATATATATATATAGTCCGTCAGAAAAATGTATACACACTTACACAGATCACATCTGAGAAATTTGTCGAACTTGGATGGGCTTACGGAAACAATGTGTAGTATGATGTTTCATTAAAAGATGTCGTTACTAATATGGCTGTAGATGCAACAATGTAAAGAGTGCGAGTGTAAAACAAAACGAAACAAAATGGCTGATGTAGAATTGACATTCGATGCATTCTGAAGTAGTTTATCAGGTTTGATAATTCTGTTAAAATGCAGCGTCAGTGGAAGCGGGAGTTTCAAACAGATCCCCCAACCCGCTTATCAATTAAATGCATAGTTGACAAGTTTGAGGGGCGTGGAACGGTTTCTGATATTCACAAAGGAAGATCGAGAAGACGGTGTACAACTACAAGTCATGAATCGTCGGCTCTCTTATTGGAAAAGTTTGTTGTTTCTCCACAGAAGTCTGCTACGTAATGTGCACGTGAAGTGTGGATTAACCAGGGCAAGTGTACGACGAATTCTGAAAGTTATAAGTGAAAATTTTACATTCCACGATTACTACACGCGATTAATTATGACGATCCTGATAGTCGAATGCAATTTTGCGAATGGTATCAACAAATTGTAACTGAAGATCAACAATTTGTGACGAAGGTAGTGTGGACTGATGAGGCCGTTTTAAACTTAAAGGAACAGTGAATCGGCATAACTGCGTGTACTGGGCACTGGAAAAGCCATATGGCGGTCAATCTACCTAGGGTTCATGTGTGGTGTGGACTATCATCTAGGGGCTTAGTAGGACCCTTTTTCTTTGATGGTACCGTCACTGGAGAAATTTACCTGGAAATATTACGCTCATCAATTTTGACAGGTGTACTTGCGCTTTGTGGACCTGATGAAGAGGTCTTCTACCAACAGGTCTGGGCGCCACCACACCACCATCTAGCTAGCTTTTTTGGATGACAATTTTCAGGGACACTGGATTAGACGAAGAGAGCCGATTGAGTTCACTCCACGATCACCATCTATAACTCCTATAGATTTTTACTTCTGTGGAACTGTGAAAGATCAATTCTACAGACGTAAGCCACGCACGCTGGAGCAACTTTGTCGGAAGATTACAGCGACATGTGCTGCAATATCTGAAACATTGACTGAAGTAGTTCGGCGACCGGTCGTTGTTCCGTTATGTGTCTAGCTGCCAATGGCCAACATTTTGAACATTTAAAGTAACCATGTGCTGAATTGAAGGCAGTACAACATGTGTGATCAGTATTTAAATGTAAAATAAATACATAAGTGTTAAAAATGTATACATTTTTCTGACGGACTCTACTATATATATATATATATATATATATATATATATATATATATATATATATATATATATATATATATATATATATAAGGTGACTCACAGTCAATGGTAGGTTAGATGTCTACGGAAAACGAGACATAAGATCGTTCTAAAAATTTGGTTACTTGGGGAATTAGCTCTGGGGGCCCTGTAAGGAAGAACTAGATCGTAAACTGGTCGGGTTTAAGATTTCGATAGACAATATCCTAGAGATAGATATAGCCGCGGAGGAACTTACAGACACGATTATCTCTACATAAAAAGAAAGATGTCCCCCAACCGTGAGGGTTCCAAAAAATCTCCATTGTACTTTTAACGTAAAGGAGGAATCTAAAGGACCTAGGCCCTCTCCTTCTTGGCGGCGAAATAATCAATATGTCGGGAGAGGTGAAGTATTTGGGAGTTATTTTAGACTCCCCTATCTGGAACCAACACTTTAAGAGGGTTATCAGAAAACCGGAAATTATTCTTGCGCACCTATAACAAACCGTGGGGTCTGAGACCAAATGTGGTGCACTAGCTATATACTATGGTAATCAGACCCTGAAATAACCTATACGGCTTTGGTATGGTGGCCAAAGGTGAAGTGGGACACCGCCAAACTAAAACTAGGCAAGATACAAAGACTTTCCTGTTTAGACATTACGGGGGCAATGAGAACTGCACCTACCACTGCAATGGAGACCCTATTGAGCCTGCCTCTTCTTGATCTGGTGATTAGGGGGGATGTTAGATTGAGGCTATATAGATTGCAGAATTCACGGCACGATTTACGTAGACACACAGCATACGAGGTTAATTGACAGTATTAAACGCACCATATTTTATTCGAGAACGGTCCATATAATGTCAAAACATCTCGTTGTTGCCTCTTCGAGGTAATAATTTAGGATGGAACGGAGTGGAATGAAGAGGCACACAAATCCCTCCTGGTAGTCTAATCTGGTGCACGGGCGGTTTAAAACCGAAACGGATGCTGGAGAGGGCATTCCTGGCAAGATTTTCCCATCCCTCTTAGCAGGTACTCCACTGTTTTCCAAAAGGAAAGATACGGTATATTTCAATGTGCGCGGGAAAATAGTAGAAGGGCCTACAGTTGAAGGCTTATCTTTATTTTATGACAACCAGACGGCCCTAAAAGCACTATCAAGCTTCATCTAAACTGGTCTGGGAATGTTACGAAGAACTCAATGGCCTAACAGAGCGAACCACGGTAATTCTGTTCGTTCTGGGCCCTTGCCCATCGTGGGATCGAAGGAAACGAGAAGACACATAAACTCGCAAGACGCGGGACCCCATTATGGCACCGAACCTGCAATGGGAGTACCAAGAAACGCAATGCGCACCTATATAAGCGAATGGATCTGCGATCAACATGAAACACAGGATAAATAAACCAAGGTTAACTCATAGCAAGGCATTTGTAAATGGACTTCGCATAAAATGAACCATAGTACTGCTTACGCTAAGCGGGACACAGCTTAGATCCTTACCGGCCTCCTGGCAGGACATGCACCTGTTAAGGACCATTTAAGGAAAATTACGTAACTTAATAGATTCTGCGGCGAGGAACCAGGAATAGTCACACACATTATGTGTAATTGTGACTCGCTGACTGCTAAAAGACAGCGGATTTTCGAGTATCCACATATAGAACCGAAAAACTTAAACACACATTCCGCGAGCGACCTGTGCGCGTTGCTACAGGGTATTAAGGTCTCGTACTGGGTGTAACAAACCTCTAGGGAAAACACAATAAGCCTTATAGGCTGCAGTGCTTCCGGAACCAGTTAGGTAGATGGACCCGAAGGGATGAAATTGAATGAAATTGGTTCTGTTCTATCAATTTACAATATTCACAGTAATGTGACGTTTCCGCTTCTACAAAAAAAGTACCATCACCTTTGGTATATTAAATGGAACTCATCTAGCACTACGCATATACTTTTCTATTATTTTTGTATAATACTTACCTATACCTATCTTCAGTGATTTTCGTGAAATTTTAAGGTCAAAACATAGTTCCATTTAAATGTTTATTACTGTGGTATTTGAATTTATCAAAAGCTGAAATTTTGTATGTAGTTTACCAAGGTCCTGTGTGCCAATTCTGTGTAAAGGTATTTGCTATGAGTTGTACAAGATTTGTACAGATTATTTTGTACGATTACAAAATAATTTCATTAATTATGGGTCGAAACCGAAAATAAACTATTTTTAGTATAGCAAATCACAAATACAGTTAAACATCAAATAACAATGAAAATACAATAACAAGGTAACTAAAAAAAAACATCTACAATAGCTTTTCAAAGGGACGAACGTTGGTTTCCAAACATTTTAAAAACCGGATACTTACAGATTCCTTTGTGGTCCTCCGAGTCTCACTGACGTATAGCTCTTCAATGCAACTGATTACTCGATGGCGCAGGTTTTGTTTACTGCATACCGGTGTCATGTACACTGTTCTTTTAACTTACCCAAAAAGTCAAAATCAAGTGGCGTGAGATCCCTAAATATCTGAACCAACCGTCGTCGTACATTTTGTAGTTACTTTCCCAGTGAAATGAGCTGGTGTCCCATCCAGTTTGAATCAACAGGTACAATATTCTTCTAAAGGCCAAAAAATCGTTTACGACTGACACAATTTCAATATATTTGTTAGGTTTATCGTAAATGAGGAATCTTATTGAAACTAATCTTTCCTGAAATCCCGTTCCATTGACATCATTTGGATTTTGGTCTACCCAGAAATGCTCGTTTCTTCTATTACAAATCCCTTCCGTAATAAATTTAGCTTCGTGTGTCCAAATACCCAAGTAACAAAATTCTCATAACAATCCTATATCTCGTTTTCAGTAAACGTCTATCATCGACTGTGAGCCACCAAGATTATGAGTCACCAGCAAGACCCTAGTAGACCATTTTCGACTCTACTGGTTAGCCCTCTGGTGCAGCAAATTTTGTTATAGTGTGGAGATTCGCAGCTATATGTAACTCAAAAAGTTGCCACTGAGTTTGACAGTTTATGATTGGTGCCAAAATAGCCCTTGTGTCGACCAGAATATAATTTTTCTTTTTAAGGTTCCTACGTGTATTTTGACTAGCGTCTGAACATTGTGTCTTAAGCCCTCATTCTTTATCCTCCTTTTATAGCCTCAGTTTAACGTCATAAAATGTAATTACTGGCAAGTATATTAATATATAACTCCAACGTTTTCATTTCAAAACTTTACCTGATGTAGTCATGTTAACTACGAGGGCTGTTTTTTTTAATCTCCGATAGGCTGTGAAAGAAAGACGGGTGAATATAAAAAAATAGTTTTATTACCAAAAGTCATATAGAATCAAGGTTACTTCTCTATATAATCACCTTGACGATTGAGGCATTTTCCATACCTGTGAACACGATTTACAACATCGTCTTCATAAAATGTTGCCGCCAGTGATTTTAAGTCAGTTGTGAGGGTTTCTTTGAGCTCCTCGTCAGTTTAGAAGCGCTGCCCGCTGCCATTTCTTCAGTTAAGGGAAAAGATGGAAGGCACTCGGCGCTAGATCGGGACTATATGGTGGGTGTCTGAAAATGTCCTGTTGAAATTGCTCAAGGAGCCGCTGAGTTACACGAGCCCCGTCATAGGTCACAACAATTCCAGAATTGAGCATGCCTGTTCTTTTGCTTTAAATAACTCTCCGCAAGCGTCGCCAAGTTTCACTATAGGTACCTTCAGTAATTGTTATCCCCGGCTGAATAGTCTGCACAAGCAACACACGTTTTTGTTCCCAAAAAAATAGTTGCCATAACCTTGCGGTTGTGGAAGGTGTGTTTGAATTCTTTGGGTTTGTTTGGTGAATTTGTGTGCATCCATTGTTGTGATTGTGTTTCGAGCTTGTCATATTAAACCCACGTCTCATCACCTGTCACAATGAATTTCAAAAAACCTTCTCCACCAGTATTGTTATGATCAAGAAGAAACGCTCAGGCTTAAGCCATTTGGCAAGTTTTGTGGTTATCATTCAACATCTTTGGGAATGTCATCGACAATTCACCTACGAATTTCCTTAATCACTTGGTCAACTCTTTGAACAAGGTCATCTGTAGCGACAGACTTGCGTCCTTGACTCCCTTCATCATGCACATTAGTTCGCCCATCTTTAAGCTTTCAACACCAGTCACAAAAACACCATCACTTATAAAGCTGTCTTCACACACTGGACTCATTCTTCGATGAATTTCTGCGGCACTATTCCCTTCTACCTGCAAGAAACGAATAACACTTCGCGATTCACACTTGGCGAGAAAATGAATAGAGACAGCTCAACAAGAAATGGTACACCAGCCACCTGCCGGACCTTCACACTGTGCGATTGGAGGTTGAAAAAACGGGCACTCGTGAAAAGTAATTTTACTTCAACATAATTAGCATGACTTTCCTTACACTGATAAATAATAAATTTTAAAACTTAATATCGTCGATCTAATAGACAAAAGTTGTAAAAGCGTTACTTAAGGTGTTCAAAAAAACTAATTAGCGCCATGACAGTGTACATAATAACATTTCCAAACCTACGCCAGGACGTGGTTTAGCACTACCACTATGGTACTGAAACCCTAATTAAACCTAATAAGTGATTTTTACATATGGATGCTTAAAATTTCCGCAAAATTTTAGATATACCGGGTGTCAACTAAATCATTAAACATACCTTAATTTTGTTAAAACAAGAGATAGAAATTTGAAATTTGGGATGAAGATTTAGTGTAACACACAAAATACACCCACGTACCACACAAAATTAGAAAACACCGAACGCGTTTCGATAGCTACGCTGATGATGATAGCGTAGCTATCGAAACAGGTTCGTTGTTTTCTAATTTTGTGTGGTACGTGGGTGTATTTTGATTGTTACAGATCCTGCCACAGTTCCAGTGTTCCAGATTTTTCAAACGAAGATTTAGTGGATAAAAATACGTTTTTTGACATTAAGAACAGCTGCCTATCACTTCCGATTTTACTGAAAATTGCCTTTTTTTTCTTATTTTAAATACGAACCTACCAGTTTTTTTGTATCGAATAATACCTCTCTAAATTCCGATTCCACTGATCTATCACAAGCCGTCTTTTGTTTTCAAAGTAGCAGTTCAGGCTGAGTTTTTGTTGATTTCAATGTTCCGCCATTTGGAAGTAAGTACTCGTTATTTTACAAAATAATTCAATGGATAGTCCAAGAATATTGTTTATTTTTAATCTCTTCATTGGAATTTTTAAAATTCTGCTTAAACAATTAGTATTTGTGATTCTACGTTGTACGAAAATTACTAATGCTTAGAAAAAAATTTCACCAATATTTCAAATAGAAAGCACTAAATACTAAATACCCATAAGAAATTAAATTCATTTTACTGTCTAAAAACAACACAACGAAAATTAACTGCTAAATCAGCCGGTATACTACCAGGATATAAAAAAATTAAAATTGGACTTTTCTCTGATGTAATAAAAAAAACAATTTTTATGCCTAGGTACTCTACAAGGTAACGAACGATAAATATAAAGTCATAACAAGGGAGTGAAATGTAAAAAAGCTTACAAAACTACATTATTCTATTAATTATTCTATTCTTTAGCCCTCCTGATCCCGACATAATAAAACTCTTCTAATATTTTCTCGCAAAACATTTTCTAATTGATTGCTTGAAATACTTTCTATTGCTTGAAGATTTTTCTAGAGGTGCAGGTACTGTTTTGTAGACCACTTCTTTTAAGTAGCCTCAACTGAAAAAATTCCATGGGGTTAAATCAGGTGACCTAGCGGGCCACCTTATAGGGCCATTTGTTCCCAACCATTATTGGCCAAATCTCTGATTTAAATAATTATTCACAACTCATGAGTTGTGGGCAGGTGCACCATCTTGCTGAAATATGTAATTGTTTGCTGGAAAATTATCTAAAATAAGTTCAATTTCGTTCTGTAGCAAATTTAGATACATCTGCCCATTCAGGGGTAGATTGAAAAAAGTTGGTCCTGTAATATGGTTTCCAATGATTCCTAACCAAACGGTAATTCCAAATCGTTCCTGGAATGCTCCATCTCTTACTAACCGGCGGTTCTCTGTGGCCCAATAACTGGTATTTTGTCGGTTAAACATTCCCAGATTGGTAAATCTTGATTCATCCGAATAAATAATTTTGTGATGGAATCTTTCCTGTCGATTGTAATTTTCTAGAAACCAAATTGCAGTATACAAGTCTAGGAAAATCATTTTCATATAAATGATGGTGAATTTGGCACTACAAAACTTTTTTTTCTTATGCTTTCATGGCTAATATTTAAATTTAAAGCAGTCTCTCGCAAAAAATCCGTGCGATCATATTCAATATAAGCTAGTACATCTAGTTCACTCTCTTCATTTATAATAAAAATTTCATTACGTCCATATTTCAAATAATCTTCTAAATACGGAAAATAGGTAAAATGCGGTGCGTGGAGATCTGGATACCTTTCAGCGTATAATCTTGCTGCAGCTCTGGAATTTCTCTGACATTCGCCATAAGTGATCAAAATCTTAATTGGTTCTTCCCGAGTATAAAATGGCATTTTAAAAAAATAATTTGTACTTATATCTAGGTAGTCAATGATTTTTTAACAATTAAAAACTTTTAACAACGCGAATATGTCGCAACTATAACGTTTTGGAAATGAAACTATCTGACAATTATTATTTCCATTCAATTACTCGTATGTTTTTCCAAGCCTACTTAGGTAAATGCCTAGCTGATTTTTAATTGTGACAGTTTCGAATCCAACAGAAACTGAAAGTTTTAATGAGTCCAAATAATAGGTATGCCATACCCTACTTTTTTAACACTGCCAAGAGTTTGCATTCAATTGTTTTTTCAAAGCATACTGAATAAATGTAAACTGAATTTTATTCTAAATAAGGACATTCCTGAAAGAGCAGTATTTTATTTTTCCAACTATTTTATACTACACGATTTAGAAGTTAACTTATGTTGTGTTGTTTTTAGATAGTAAAATGGATTTACTTTCTTATGGGTATTTAGTAATTAAGAGATGAAAAATAAATAATATTCCTGGAGTATTTCTTGAATTATTTTGTAAAATAGCGGCTATTAATATATCAGTGAGATAGTTAATGGAAAGCACTTAAAATTTTTTTTCTTGGTACAAAAATTGTACGAAGAGAAAAAATTTTTTAAGTAATATCCTCTTAAACAACTTAAAAGACACATTACGTATACGATATGGTATAATATAGTGCAAACTAAGTCTAATAATCCAAGTATCTTCACAGATTAAGTGCGTTATGTGACTAACGAATATTATTGTTATTACTAGAGTGAGGATTTTATGCAAAATGCATATCGCTTATTTTTTATAGTTGAAGAATATCGTTTTGTTTTTAGACGAATTGCACTAAATGCAATCATTTGACATTAATTAATTTTTGCATATTTTGCATGTTTCGCCAAATACTGCATATATTGCAATTTTATGCATATTTTGCCTTTTTATTCATAATTAACATATATATTTCTCATTTTTTCTATATCTTCCAAATTCGCTTTAAAATGCATTATTCTAACTTATTTTAAATTTTGTTATTATGTCTTAACTAAGAAATGTATTTTTATATGAATAAGACAGGTTTAAAGAAAGATTATTACCTGCAGTTAAGTGCAACGTTAATACTTCCGGATTATGAAGTTTCAATGCCGCTATTTCGTAGTATTTGAAAATTCCAATGGTACCTAAGTAGATAGTTAAAGCAATGATTGAGGGAATTCTCGCAATCAAGGGTTAAAGTTATTTGGACTTTTTCAAGGTAAGTGTTTAGTTAGTTAATCCTTCTTGAAAATAATTTGAGAGTAACGGACAAAATGCAAAATTTTAAACATTCTTTGGGCGAAGACGTAACTGAATGGTACGGCTTTGTTAAGTGAACTTCAAGATGCCGAAAGTTAAAAATAGTTTAGTTCAAGTATGGATAAAAAATATATCCGAGCTACGTCTGGATGATGAAAAAGTGTTTTGCATAGCCTGTGGAAAAATAGTAAGTACCATTACATATTTTTAATTGATTTCGGAAATTAAACCCTTATTAATTGATGTAGGTTATTGAATTCACCATTTTATCAGTTTTTAAACGCAATTAGATACTTATTTTTAAAATTAATTTTTCCTTAGATCATGTGCGAAAGGAAATCTCAAGTTACAGAGCACATTGAAACCTCTCTTCATAAAAGAAAATTAGAAACATTTAAGAAAGAAGTTTGTCAGACACCTTTGCGCCAGTCGTTGTTTCAAGAAACGGCCAAAAGAAATGCACAAGAGGAATTTAATTTCGAATTGTGTAGTGCACTTGTTAAAGCCAATATTCCATTAAAGAAATTGCAAAATCCTAGTTTTAGGTCATTTTTAGAAAAAATTTGTAAAAAGCAAGTGCCAGATGAAAGCACGCTTCGAAAAAGGTATATTAATGATTTATATCTTGAAACTATGGGGCATATGAAGAAAATTACAAAAAATAAATATCTTTATTTTACAGTAGATGAAAGTACAGATTATTGCGGGCGATATGTTGCAAATTTAATGATTGGTTATTTAAGTGAGGCGCAGTCTAGTATATCATATTTAATCGCTTCCAAAGCTCTTGAGAAAACCAATCATACAACAATAGTTCGCTTTATAAACGAAGCTTTCATGCAATTTTTTATTCCTGATATTGTTGGAACAGATAAAATAGTTTTAATGCTGTCTGATGCAGCACCGTACATGGTAAAAGCTGGACAGCAATTACAATTATTTTATGAAAATTTAATACATGTAACATGTCTCGCACATGGTATTAATAGAGTAGCAGAAACAATTCGTAATCAATTTCCATTAGTAAATAGTTTAATAAGTAGTATAAAGAAAGTGTTTTTAAAAGATCCGTTACGAATTCAATTGTACAAAGAAAAGTTACCTAATATTCCTCTACCACCAGAGCCTGTGATTACGCGTTGGGGTACTTGGTTAAATGCAGCTCTTTTTTATGCAGATCATTTGGAAAAAATAAAGGAGTTAGTTTTAGAAATTTCTGATAATTCAAGTACTTACGTTCAAAAAGCTCAATCCATTTTAAAGAAAACACAATTGCGCAATGAGCTGGCATTTATAAAAGCAAATTACTATTGTGTAAGTACAACCATTGCTAAATTAGAAACGGAAGCATTGTCATTAAATGAATCTATGCAAATAATTAATAAATTTCAACACCTGATTTCTGCTGTTTCAGGAAATATTGGTAAAACTATTTCTAATAAATTAAATGAAATGTTACAAAAAAACAGTGGATATCAGTTGTTACTAAAAGTTAATAATAAAGTTTTGAAACTTGAGGAAAATTCCGATGATCTTGTTATAAATTTAGATTTGGCCATATTAGCCGCATTAAAATATGCACCCATAACTTCTGTGGATGTAGAAAGAAGTTTTTCTTTGTACAAAAACATACTATCGGACAGACGCCAAAATTTTTTGCCCGAAAACTTGGAAAAATATTTAGTTATAAATTGTTTTGCAAATAGTAATGAGAGGGTGTAATCTTTATAAATCTATAGCGTATAAGTAAATATGTAATTTTTAAATAACACATAATTTTAAAATAATGTTAAAATAATAATTGCTTTGTAAGTAGTAATGACAGGGTGCAGTTTTTATAAATGTATAGTGTATAAGTAAATATGTAGTTTTTAAATAACACATAATTTTGAATGTTAAAATAATAAGTTTGTATGCAATTTATCCTTTTCCTATTAAAAAATTACAAACATATATACTTTTTTTATATATTAATGTTATAATTTGGAATTAACACAGGTAAATAGAAGATTCAATATTTATGCATATTTTGCATATTTTGAATTAATAATGCATTTTGATGCATATTTTAAGGTTTTTAAGTGCATATAAATATGCACATATTTCGGCATTTTATAGTGCATAAAATCCGCTCTCTAGTTATTACTCTTTATTTATTTGAGTATGTTGAGTATGTTTGTTTTTAAATATAACCACACGAATTGTATCAGGTTTATAGTTCCTGATACCTTGCGCCAATCACCGATTGTCCGTGTTAATATGACACATAAGAAAGTAAATCCATTTTACTATCTAATAACAACACAACAAAAATTAACTGCTAAATCAGCTGGTATACTACCAGGGTATAATAGTATATTATGTTATTAGGAGTAAAAGTGATACTTTATGTAGCGAAGCTGAATGTTTATTTTGCCGAACGAAGTGAGGCAAATAATTCAGCTGAGCTACATAAAGTCACTTTTACTCCGAATAACATATACGTTTTTATCCGCAAACGTAAAAATAATTGGTAAAGATCGAAAGGAAAGATCAAACATGATTAGCAGGATAAAATAATTAAGACGGTTTGCAAGTAATAAAAGCATAGCAACGCACATTTGGTAAAAGTAAAAATGCCTAGGCACAAAAGTACAACTTTCACTCCATGTCTGAAAAGTAAAACTTTTACCTTTGACTTTGAGTCATAAAAGTGTCACTTTTGTGACGTTTACGGATAAAAAAAATTAAAATTGGACTTTTTTCTGGTGTAATTAAAAAAACAAGTTAATATGACACATTTCGCTTATAATAAGTACTTACGCTTGGCTCATCTTTAACTTTAACTTCAGTATTGCTTAGTCAATTACGTTTTTATCTTAGCTTTAACTATTAACTGTTTATGTTACATTATTTACAGTATGTCAGGAAATATTCCTAAGTAGATAATTAGGCATTTGCTTACTCAATACTGTTACTTTGAAAATCTATTTCCAATTAGCTTCTTAAGGGGTCCTGTGTTCTAAAGCACGAATAGGTAATGCTTATTCCATTAACCCAAGTCTGTTTATACGTTATGAATTGATTTAAAGGGTTATTATGCACCAAGTTTTCTTACTTACTATTTACCATTAATTTACATCTTAATAACCGATTAATTAATTTTTTATAAATTCTGTGTAAAAAAAAATAATCGAGACTTTGATAAATACTGGTACTTTCAATGATGAACAGCTTTTAAAATTGAGAAACAGATTAAATGCGTAACTGCCACACAGTTGAGAAATATAAGTTGACAGAAGAAAATTTCTCAAACTACAGTTAAGTGTCATGAGAATTGCTCAAAACTCTTGCTAAAGAAGATTGTAATCGTTTTGATAATTAATTATGACGATTATTTACCTCTTTTACAAATTTCTTCCTTACACGTTTTCATTAAAAGATATTACAAATCATTTCTTATATTGACGACAAAGGAATTTTCATAAATCCTGCCAAAAATGAAAATTTATATTGCTGCCTCAAAATAAATTTCGCTTTGTGGTTTATTACGAGAAATAAGTACAAGATTAATGTAAAGAAACGTGCATTTTTCATTAATCAATAATAATTATTATGCTTTATTCATTCCTTATTCTGATTTAAATCATTTCCAATTAAGATTTTACCGTTCCAGTTACGTTTGTCTTCTCTTTTAATGCTCAAAGACAAAGATTATTAGAAATTCTAAAGGGAAAATATTTATTTTCTATCTGCGTAAATAATTCACCTTTACATAAACCCTATTCCCCTGTTTCAGTTGTGAAGAACGTTCAACCTATTTTTTTCTGGGTAGTATCGAATCGGGTACGGTTAATATCGATTTTTGTATTACCCCTTGCTCATAAATAAGATCAAAAGATTCATTCATTTATTTATTCTAAAAGAAAACAATTGGTTAATGGACATTCCATAAGCACTTTGTCCTTTTGTTTTTAACATAAAAAACATTCACTTGTTTTATAACTCTCGTGACCTTCTTTATATTTTTTTTTCGATAAGTTCTATAGATATGTGTGTATAAATTACAGTACATTTTGTGAAATATTGAAGTAAGTGCGTGAGTGCAATTATGCAAAAGTTTATTGACGTGGTCGTGTTCACGTTATCGCATTTTAGTTGAAATTCGATTATTACGCTGAAGTACCGGAAGATAATCAATCAAATGTTATTACGAAGAATAGTGCATTACTTAATATCATTAGTGTTTCAATACAATTCCACAATATATAAATTATATAAATATTTAATGCATTACAATACAAGTATCATTAAAGGTCGAAATGTTATGAAACAAAATATGTCATAAAATATTCAGATAGATACACTATAATATATAAAAAAAAACTCAACATTATGAAAAATTTGAAAAAGTACACTTTTAAGAAAACACATGATTAATATAAAGCGTGTACTACTAAACAATACTGCACAACTTATATAAAATATATTGGCAATCAAGGACAGTAGTTAGTAAATAAACAGTAAATAAACCATCAAAGTTGTTTAATGTTGGCTACGAGCGAAAAGGGCAGTAGAATTGGAAGTAACATATAAGAGAAGGGGTGCCAGAAGCTCGGTGGAATAAATGGGTTGGCCATGTTATTAATTTTATAATTATGATAACTCGTAATACAAAAGGCATAGTACGGGGGGGTCATAAATTATAGGCGTCATCTTGAGTGTTCCACATCAAAGTTCAAAACAAACAAAAACTTGCTTACCTTACGTCGCATAAACCAGGTGAATCGGTAAATAAAAGCCTTGATTCGGCGGTTCCTGTAAAGCTTCAATAAATTTGCACGTAATAAAATGACGTACTAAAAGACGTGATAGGTCATCAACCTTATTTACTCTAATTTTAGTTTACGTTAACTCTTATCATTGACGGGTCAGTAACATGAACGTAATCAAAAGAGTTTATCTTCTAAATGTTAACTAGTAATCTTATATTCAATAGCGAAATAATGCGCTCAAGTTCATTATCACTATCTATATATTATGATAAGAAAATAAATAAATAATCAAACGGTGCAGTTATCATCAAGCCAGAAGCAAATAAATTTACTCCCAGAAGAAAGTAAAGCGCGATCTTTTTACGTAAAATTTTAAATATTAATTCGGGAAGAATCTTGCAAGATTCAGAAGTACCACCTTATCGGTATAACGATGACGTAAAAAACAGAAATCTACCCAATTTTCGTGATATAAGGATTGTTATGCAATGATGAGAATAAAAAAATAACACACTTCGGTGGAATTATCTTAACCGTCTGAAGGGCTTCTAAGCAATGTTTTACACTAAGAAAGCGTAGTCATCCGCGTAAACAAATACAATAAACAACTTCATTAAAATCACCAAAAATAAACACAAAAAAGTAATTATCTTGATTCGTACAAAATTGTTCAATCTAATTTTTTTCTTTCCGTTTCACAGCGGTGAAGGCAGTTGCTGTACAATTAGCCCTTGGTTATTTGATCGATCGATACCAATAACTCCTTAATCTCCTTCTGCGGACACGACCTTGTAGGACGGCAACTTGTCTGTCGTCGATTTCAACTATCCGACTATTTCTAAATTACATACACACGAATTCAGTGGCGAGAATATTTAGACCAAGACCAGGTGATTTAATAACTGCTTCACATGGCTTTATCTACAGTAACATTACTTATTCACACATTTTTTGTCTTTTACATGCACAAAATTTATTATAGCTATATATATATATATATATATATATATATAGGTGTCCACAAACTCTTTCCCCATGTAAATACGTTGGTTTAGAGTCGATTTTCCAAAGTTTAGTGGCAGCGAAAACATGTTACATTATTTTTTTTCGAAGTACCTTGAGGGTGCAAGATAATGCTAGTAACGAAATTTTCCCAACACGGTTCCCGAAAATCTCGTTTTTACAGCGCTTGCGATTTAAAGGATTTACTTTTTTATGATTGGTGATTTGGCGTGAAATGTAGCATGGCGAAATATGTCAAATTCGTAAGCGAGTCTAAGTTGAGCTGTAGTCAAGGAAGTTGGCCGCCGAACGCGTGATGTGATCTTGGGACGTACTGAATTTGCTTATCTTCTACCGGGGTTATTTGAAATTGTCGTAGGAAGAGTTTTCCCGTTCACCTTTTGTGGATTTTAAATAATATTCACCCCAGAGACCTTGTTAGGTTGTATATCGATAGTAGTAGTGACATTTATACGTTTAATAGTAGTGCTATTTCCTCATTTTTCAATCAATTGTACGAGAAATACTTATACTGCTGTTCAAAGGAAAGGAGATGATCCAGACTAAATATATTTGTGCAAATTATGGTAATTACTTCCTTCTGTATTTTTTGTTTTGCTGGTAACTTTAATAGTGTTTTATTTTTATTCGTCGGGCGGATAAATACGCTTTCTTTTCTTTATAGTTTTCAGGTGTTTACATTTAATTTTATTACATTTTATCGCCCCTAAATCGTATCATTACATTCTGTGCACTATTTTTATTATATTCCGAGTACTGTATACTACAATTCATACTACGAAAATTTGTCAAATTTATGTTTTAGACATTATTATTCCTTTAAGGTGTTTATTAAAATTAAGTTACTTAAAGTATATAACTTTGAGAATTTCAACCTTGCAAGGGTCAACCCGATTTAAGTATTATAATGTGTTTTAACAACTGTATCAATACTCTGATTAATCTATTTTTTGTTATTGTCATAATTTACGAATAGCGTTAATGAATTGAGGGTATTATTTTGTACAGAGTGTAAAAGAAAGTATGACCTGTGATATGTTGATTACGTTCAAATTACCGAGAGGTTTATTTATTTTGTGGAAATTTTGATGTACAACATTTTACAGCGACAACGTTCAATTATTTGGATGATAGCTTTAACGTAACAATTTGTGAGTTTTCTCTATTAGATTATTTGTTATTTTTTGTTTTTTTATAATTTCATTTTAAGAGATAAAGTTTTTGACGTACATAATAATGAGTAAATAAGATTGAAGACCGATCAGCTGGTCTATTAGAACGTTATTTTATTGCGATTACGTGCAGACATGTTTGCGACAAAGGGTAAGCAAGTTTTTTTGTTTGTTTGAAACTTAGCTGTGAATTTATCGTATGTAGGTATTACGATCCCTTTATAGATGTTTGTAAACATTCTGGTGCCCATATGGTTCTTGACTCACCTTTATTGTGTCTTACGTATATGGAGTTATACTAATCGCAAAATTAACAACACGCCCACCCCCTTTATTCCACTGAGCTACCGACCGCTTCCTTGTCTGTTACTTTCGTAACAAGCCATGATGAGGGAATCTTCCCGTTCACCTTGTGTGGTTTATAGAAATGATTCAATCATCCCGAGGACCTTTTTTGTATTGCTATTCGTTGGTCAGGAACGACAATTTCGTTTCCATTGAAGAGGAATAGTATTTACATTAGTGCTTTCTTTATTTTTGGAGTAAAATCAAGCTTAAGCAGATTGTGATATCTTGGAGTTTGGTAAATTTGTTTGTCCATCGAGAAAGCACATTACGACGCTCCACAGATTGTTCAGACAGATAACAGTTTGCTATTATATATATATATATATATATATATATATATATATATATATATATATATATATATATATATATATATATATATATATATATATATATATATACACACTGTATATATAATATACAGGGTGCCCACAAAAACTTTTCACAAAAGAAACCTGCTGATTTTATGTCGATTTAACATAATTACCTTAATACAAAAATACATCCTAAGAGAGCTGGAGCTCTTGGAAGATTGCGCCCTAACATCGGTTTAATTCAAATATCTTCAAAATGGTTTCCCTTTAAATGATAGCGTTCTGTACATTTATTTAGTGGAATATGCCCAATCTTAGACTCCCTTACGAATTTGACAGATTTCGCCATGCTACATTTCACGCCAAATCACCAATCATAAAAAAGTAAATCCTTTAAATCGCAAGCGCTGTAAAAACGAGATTTTCGGGAACCGTGTTGAGAAAATTTCGTTACTAGCATTATCTTGCACCCTCAAGGTACGTCGAAAAAAAATAATGTAACATGTTTTCGCCGCCACTAGACTTTGTAAAATCGACTCTAAACCAACGTATTTACATGGGGACATTGGAAACCGTTGGATATTCAAATTCGGTTAAATGGAAGGTTTATTTTATTTTAAATCGTTACCGTTACGTAGATATAGGGTGGAAACCAAAAATGTGCATTTTCGGAAAACCACAGTGTTTTCTTTATTATAAAAGCTAAGGTCATCAAACTTTTAGTATATAAGTAAGAGGATACAGCGATTTTAAAAATGGTATCAAACGAATTCTACTCCTTCTATTTTGCGAACTGTCAAAGTCAAATTTTGTTTTTATTATGGGCGCCTTAATTGAATTTTGTGCGTTTTTAAAATCCTCATTAGAAATGGTCTTTAACGATGTATAATATCTGCATGTTCGGTCAACATAAATAATGAAAAATAACAAAATTAAGATTTCATGGTAGTCGACTTTGATATTTTTATTCAATGTTCTAATAGTGGGCTTTGCGTTGCTGGCTAACTTTTAATTATATAACTCTGAAAGTAAAATTATTGTTACTGTGTGTGCAGTTAATAAATTGTGAGTTTTACTAAATGAATAAATTTTCAAATAGTGACAAGTATGGTACGTTGGAGTGTTGTATTCTCTGTCGCAGAAATGCTACGAAAGCTGAAGAAATGTAATTGAATAAATATCCATAAGGACGAGAACCTTGCAGAGTTATGTTTAGGCGCCTGATAGACAATATAGCTTACGGGAGTTTTGCAAAAGGTAAAGAAGAACAAAGATTTAGACGAAAATAAAGACAATTTAGTTCTGTAAAGCGTGGTTGAGACACCTCGTACGTCTTAACGTTAAATTGAACAAATAGCAGGCGTCGTTCGGTGAATGGCGCGTAGCATTTTACACGGTCATAAATATTACCGCTATCGTGGCCTCTAGAATGGCCTTGCGATAAGAAGAATGGCATTTTGTCAGTGGTTTATTCGAAAAAATAATGAGATACCAACCTTGTCATTAAAAGTCCTTTGGGCTGATGAGAGCCGATTTACTAACTGTGGGCCATTTAATCGTAAGGATACTTTTTTTGGTCAGATGTAAATTCACGACTAGTTTGTCAAGTTATACACTAAGTTAGGTGTGGATTTAACGTCTGGTTAGGTGTTTTTTCAACGAAAATTTAAATTCCGCGAGATATATGTACCTCTTACAAATCAACAAGAAATTATGAAACCTCCACTAGCTACCCTGCAAAACATGTGTTTTCAACAAGACGGCGCTCTGCAACATAATGGACAAATTATCACGAATTTTTTGAATAACGAATTTCCAAGCAAGTGGATAGGCAACCTTGGACCAGTATGATGTCCTGCGAGATCCCCTGATATAACACCTTTTATTTTTTGTGTGCGTTCACAGTCTCACTCCCCAAGTGTACAATCCTATGAAGCAGTGGCCATTTACGTTTTGCGTGCGAGAAAACGGTGGCTTATTTTAAGACCTTCTTTAATCTTAAATTGCTGTAGTTTCGTCATTTTGAATGTAAAGAGAGTTTAAACGTTTGTACAACCCTTTAATCGGTTCTTGCTAAGTTAAAGTACAATTTAATCAAAGTATCCAATCCTACTACCATGAAATCTTAATTTTGTTATTTTTTATTATTTATCTTAACCGAACATACATGGTTGAAGAGCATTTGAATGAGGATTTTAAAAATGCAAAAATTCAATTTGGCGCCCTTATGCAAAACAAAAATTTCGCAACATGGTAAGCGTAAAAAATTTTTGATACCAATTTTAAAATCGCATTTTGAATGTTTGATGACCTTAACTTCCATAACATTATGTCTAAGATCTAAAGTTTATATACAGGGTGTCTCTAAAAGGTCTGTACAAAATAGTAGGATAAATTCCTGAGACTAAAATATGAGGATCCAGGCAAATTTACCTTAGTCCAAAAGTTTCCGAAATACAGGGTGTCAAAGTTATCATTTTTTTAAACTCTTTTTTAAATATCTATCTTAATAATAATAATAGGATTTACATGTAATTTGGTACCTAGAGGTTTTCTATGAAGATAAATTCAGATTTTATCATAATTTTGATGTTTCCTCCAGAGGGCGCTACCAACAGCCCTTTGTCTACACTTTTTTTGTCTCGGTATATCAAATTTCTAGTCAGAAATTCTTATTCCCTGATATGTTTTCGTCAAAAAAGGTATACTTTGTAGATGTTGATTCGAATTGCCGTTTCGGTGATAATCGAATTAAATATTTCATTGTGTACTAAAATTCATCATAGCCCTCCTTCACACTTTATCTAGGCTTAGGACTGGCCCAAGAAGTTTGTGGCGTGTTTAAGGACCAACGGCCAACAACAACAGAACTTTACACAACAACATAGAATGTAAGAATGAACTGGCAGAGAACAAGAGGAATAGCATACAAAGTCAATAACAAACGACAAAAACAGCAAATTTTTATTAAATTATAAATTGTTCAATTAAAACTAAGTATGTACACAAAGATTAATTCTACGGAGAGAACTGAACTACGCCCTATCCATCATCTCTGCATTTAACCGTGAAATATCAACTGTTCTCTTAAAGTTCTGTTAACCATATCCTTAGAAACGGCAAATTCCGAACCAATGTCTCTGGTGCTCAGACTCGGATCATCTTCAACTCGTTCTAAAATTTCTTCCACAATGTCTGCTGTTGTAATGGTAGGATTCCGTCCGTAGCAGGAGCTCGAATACGCCTTTCAACAAAGACAAACGTTTGATAGTTTGGAACGGGTCTATTTGGAAATCTTGCTTGGTACACTCTGGCCGATTCCCGACCATTTCCCTGGTAATAACTACATACTGATATCATATCGGTCGTTTCTGCGTTAGTGTAGAGTACGGCCATAGCGAAAAATTGATGAAGGAAATTAAAATTACAATAAAAATTTGTCAGACTGAATTGTGTGACAATATTCTTTTGTAACTAATTACAATACTTAATAATGTTTAGTCGTTGATATGATGGATTTTACTACGTTATGAAACATTTAAATTCGATTATTACAGAAACGGCTGCTCGAAGCCACATCTACAAGGTATCACTTTTTTGAAGGAAACATATAAGGGAATAAGAATTTCTAACTAGAAATTTGCTATAACGAGGCAGAAAAAAGTTATGGAGGTTGAAATGTAGCAAAAGGGCTACTGGGGGCGCCCTCTGGAAGATACATCAAAACTATGATCAAATCTGGATTTCTCATCATAGAAAACCTCTAGGTACCAAACGTCATCCAAATCCTGTTATTATTAAGATGATTGCTAATGTAAACTCCCCAATTTTCATCTATGTTACTTCACAAATAACTGAGATAATTGAGCGGTACCAAACTTTTATGACGTATATATATATATATATATATATATATATATATATATATATTATTATTTATTTATATATATATATATATATATATATATATATATATATATATATATATAGATATACATCATTCTATCATTTTGCGTCTATCTATTTGGCATTTACCATCAATCTGGCTACACTTTGCAAAGTGGCGTCTGTATATGGACGCAGATTACAATCCTTAATAATTTTCTTGGTATGAGTGTTAGAGAAGCACCGTTGATAAAAGACAATTCTGATAGAATCCTATAATACTCATTCTCAGTATGGGGCCCATTCCATACTCCTACGTTGAGATTTTTTAAAAACTTGTCGACGCCAAAATCGTGTAATTCGTAAAATTGTATACAAACTTAGTTCAGCACTTTGCCGTCACGGCGCTATTTCTAAATATACTTTTATTGTATTTATTCTGTACATTTACAATCTTTCAGGCGTCTTTAAATGGCAACACTGTAAAACCAATTTCTAATATTCTTTCTTATTTAATTTTATTACATTTTATCGCCCCTAAATCGTATCATTACATTCTGTGCACTATTTTTATTATATTCCGAGTACTGTATACTACAATTCATACTACGAAAATTTGTCAAATTTATGTTTTAGACATTATTATTCCTTTAAGGTGTTTATTAAAATTAAGTTACTTAAAGTATATAACTTTGAGAATTTCAACCTTGCAAGGGTCAACCCGATTTAAGTATTATAATGTGTTTTAACAACTGTATCAATACTCTGATTAATCTATTTTTTGTTATTGTCATAATTTACGAATAGCGTTAATGAATTGAGGGTATTATTTTGTACAGAGTGTAAAAGAAAGTATGACCTGTGATATGTTGATTACGTTCAAATTACCGAGAGGTTTATTTATTTTGTGGAAATTTTGATGTACAACATTTTACAGCGACAACGTTCAATTATTTGGATGATAGCTTTAACGTAACAATTTGTGAGTTTTCTCTATTAGAATATTTGTTATTTTTTGTTTTTTTATAATTTCATTTTAAGAGATAAAGTTTTTGACGTACATAATAATGAGTAAATAAGATTGAAGACCGATCAGCTGGTCTATTAGAACGTTATTTTATTGCGATTACGTGCAGACATGTTTGCGACAAAGGGTAAGCAAGTTTTTTTGTTTGTTTGAAACTTAGCTGTGAATTTATCGTATGTAGGTATTACGATCCCTTTATAGATGTTTGTAAACATTCTGGTGCCCATATGGTTCTTGACTCACCTTTATTGTGTCTTACGTATATGGAGTTATACTAATCGCAAAATTAACAACACGCCCACCCCCTTTATTCCACTGAGCTACCGACCGCTTCCTTGTCTGTTACTTTCGTAACAAGCCATGATGAGGGAATCTTCCCGTTCACCTTGTGTGGTTTATAGACATGATTCAATCATCCCGAGGACCTTTTTTGTATTGCTATTCGTTGGTCAGGAACGACAATTTCGTTTCCATTGAAGAGGAATAGTATTTACATTAGTGCTTTCTTTATTTTTGGAGTAAAATCAAGCTTAAGCAGATTGTGATATCTTGGAGTTTGGTAAATTTGTTTGTCCATCGAGAAAGCACATTACGACGCTCCACAGATTGTTCAGACAGATAACAGTTTGCTATATGTATATATATATATATATATATATATATATATATATATATATATATATAGACACACTGTATATAATATACAGGGTGCCCACAAAACTTTTCACAAAAGAAACCTGCTGATTTTATGTCGATTTAACGTAAATTACCTTAATACAAAAATACATCCTAAGAGAGCTGGAACTCTTGGAAGATTGCGCCCTAACATCGGTTTAATTCAAATATCTTCAAAATGGTTTCCCTTTAAATGATAGCGTTCTGTACATTTATTTAGTGGAATATGCCCAATCTTAGACTCCCTTACGAATTTGACAGATTTCGCCATGATACATTTCACGCCAAATCACCAATCATAAAAAAGTAAATCCTTTAAATCGCAAGCGCTGTAAAAACGAGATTTTCGGGAACCGTGTTGAGAAAATTTCGTTACTAGCATTATCTTGCACCCTCAAGGTACGTCGAAAAAAAATAATGTAACATGTTTTCGCCGCCACTAGACTTTGTAAAATCGACTCTAAACCAACGTATTTACATGGGGACATTGGAAACCGTTGGATATTCAAATTCGGTTAAATGGAAGGTTTATTTTATTTTAAATCGTTACCGTTACGTAGATATAGGGTGGAAACCAAAAATGTGCATTTTCGGAAAACCACAGTGTTTTCTTTATTATAAAAGCTAAGGTCATCAAACTTTTAGTATATAAGTAAGAGGATACAGCGATTTTAAAAATGCTATCAAACGAATTCTACTCCTTCTATTTTGCGAACTGTCAAAGTCAAATTTTGTTTTTATTATGGGCGCCTTAATTGAATTTTGTGCGTTTTTAAAATCCTCATTAGAAATGGTCTTTAACGATGTATAATATCTGCATGTTCGGTCAACATAAATAATGAAAAATAACAAAATTAAGATTTCATGGTAGTCGACTTTGATATTTTTATTCAATGTTCTAATAGTGGGCTTTGCGTTGCTGGCTAACTTTTAATTATATAACTCTGAAAGTAAAATTATTGTTACTGTGTGCAGTTAATAAATTGTGAGTTTTACTAAATGAATAAATTTTCAAATAGTGACAAGTATGGTACGTTGGAGTGTTGTATTCTCTGTCGCAGAAATGCTACGAAAGCTGAAGAAATGTAATTGAATAAATATCCATAAGGACGAGAACCTTGCAGAGTTATGTTTAGGCGCCTGATAGACAATATAGCTTACGGAGTTTTGCAAAAGGTAAAGAAGAACAAAGATTTAGACGAAAATAAAGACAATTTAGTTCTGTAAAGCGTGGTTGAGACACCTCGTACGTCTTAACGTTAAATTGAACAAATAGCAGGCGTCGTTCGGTGAATGGCGCGTAGCATTTTACACGGTCATAAATATTACCGCTATCGTGGCCTCTAGAATGGCCTTGCGATAAGAAGAATGGCATTTTGTCAGTGGTTTATTCGAAAAAATAATGAGATACCAACCTTGTCATTAAAAGTCCTTTGGGCTGATGAGAGCCGATTTACTAACTGTGGGCCATTTAATCGTAAGGATACTTTTTTTTTGGTCAGATGTAAATTCACGACTAGTTTGTCAAGTTATACACTAAGTTAGGTGTGGATTTAACGTCTGGTTAGGTGTTTTTTCAACGAAAATTTAAATTCCGCGAGATATATGTACCTCTTACAAATCAACAAGAAATTATGAAACCTCCACTAGCTACCCTGCAAAACATGTGTTTTCAACAAGACGGCGCTCTGCAACATAATGGACAAATTATCACGAATTTTTTGAATAACGAATTTCCAAGCAAGTGGATAGTCAACCTTGGACCAGTATGATGTCCTGCGAGATCCCCTGATATAACACCTTTTATTTTTTGTGTGCGTTCACAGTCTCACTCCCCAAGTGTACAATCCTATGAAGCAGTGGCCATTTACGTTTTGCGTGAGAGAAAACGGTGGCTTATTTTAAGACCTTCTTTAATCTTAAATTGCTGTAGTTTCGTCATTTTCAATGTAAAGAGAGTTTCAACGTTTGTACAACCCTTTAATCGGTTCTTGCTAAGTTAAAGTACAATTTAATCAAAGTACCCAATCCTACTACCATGAAATCTTAATTTTGTTATTTTTTATTATTTATCTTAACCGAACATACATGGTTGAAGAGCATTTGAATGAGGATTTTAAAAATGCAAAAATTCAATTTGGCGCCCTTATGCAAAACAAAAATTTCGCATCATGGTAAGCGTAAAAAATTTTTGATACCAATTTTAAAATCGCATTTTGAATGTTTGATGACCTTAACTTCCATAACATTATGTCTAAGATCTAAAGTTTATATACAGGGTGTCTCTAAAAGGTCTGTACAAAATAGTAGGACAAATTCCTGAGACTAAAATATGAGGATCCAGGCCAATTTACCTTAGTCCAGCAGTTTCCGAAATACAGGGTGTCAAAGTTATAATTTTTTTAAACTCTTTTTTAAATATCTGTCTTAATAATAATAATAGGATTTGCATGTAATTTGGCACCTAGAGGTTTTCTATGAAGATAAATCCAGATTTTATCATAATTTTGATGTTTCTCCCAGAGGGCGCCACCAACAGCCCTTTGTCTACACTTTTTTTGTCTCGGTATATCAAATTTCTAGTCAGAAATTCTTATTCCCTGATATGTTTTCGTCAAAAAAGGTATACTTTGTAGATGTCGATTCGAATTGCCGTTTCGGTGATAATCGAATTAAATATTTCATTGCGTACTAAAATTCATCATAGCCCTCCTTCACACTTTATCTAGGCTTAGGACTGGCCCAAGAAGTTTGTGGCGTGTTTAAGGACCAACGGCCAACAACAACAGAACTTTACACAACAACATAAGAATGTAAGAATGAACTGGCAGAGAACAAGAGGAATAGCATACAAAGTCAATAACAAACGACAAAAACAGCAAACTTTTATTAAATTATAAATTGTTCAATTAAAACTAAGTATGTACACAAAGATTAATTCTACGGAGAGAACTGAACTACGCCCTATCCATCATCTCTGCATTTAACCGTGAAATATCAACTGTTCTCTTAAAGTTCTGTTAACCATATCCTTAGAAACGGCAAATTCCGAACCAATGTCTCTGGTGCTCAGACTCGGATCATCTTCAACTCGTTCTAAAATTTCTTCCACAATGTCTGCTGTTGTAATGGTAGGATTCCGTCCGTAGCAGGAGCTCGAATACGCCTTTCAACAAAGACAAACGTTTGATAGTTTGGAACGGGTCTATTTGGAAATCTTGCTTGGTACACTCTGGCCGATTCCCGACCATTTCCCTGGTAATAACTACATACTGATATCATATCGGTCGTTTCTGCGTTAGTGTAGAGTACGGCCATAGCGAAAAATTGATGAAGGAAATTAAAATTACAATAAAAATTTGTCAGACTGAATTGTGTGACAATATTCTTTTGTAACTAATTACAATACTTAATAATGTTTAGTCGTTGATATGATGGATTTTACTACGTTATGAAACATTTAAATTCGATTATTACAGAAACGGCTGCTCGAAGCCACATCTACAAGGTATCACTTTTTTGAAGGAAACATAAGGGAATAAGAATTTCTAACTAGAAATTTGCTATAACGAGGCAGAAAAAAGTTATGGAGGTTGAAATGTAGCAAAAGGGCTACTGGGGGCGCCCTCTGGAAGATACATCAAAACTATGATCAAATCTGGATTTCTCATCATAGAAAACCTCTAGGTACCAAACGTCATCCAAATCCTGTTATTATTAAGATGATTGCTAATGTAAACTCCCCAATTTTCATCTATGTTACTTCACAAATAACTGAGATAATTGAGCGGTACCAAACTTTTATGACGTATATATATATATATATATATATAT
This sequence comes from Vesta saturnalis, assembly GCA_036346205.1. Taxonomy (NCBI): domain Eukaryota; kingdom Metazoa; phylum Arthropoda; class Insecta; order Coleoptera; family Lampyridae; genus Vesta; species Vesta saturnalis. The sequence continues at coordinate 3,008,644 of JARFJB010000862.1, forward strand.
ATATATATATATATATATTTATTTATTTATATATATATTATATATATATATATATATATATATATATATATATATAGATATACATCATTCTATCATTTTGCGTCTATCTATTTGGCATTTACCATCAATCTGGCTACACTTTGCAAAGTGGCGTCTGTATATGGACGCAGATTACAATCCTTAATAATTTTCTTGGTATGAGTGTTAGAGAAGCACCGTTGATAAAAGACAATTCTGATAGAATCCTATAATACTCATTCTCAGTATGGGGCCCATTCCATACTCCTACGTTGAGATTTTTTAAAAACTTGTCGACGCCAAAATCGTGTAATTCGTAAAATTGTATACAAACTTAGTTCAGCACTTTGCCGTCACGGCGCTATTTCTAAATATACTTTTATTGTATTTATTCTGTACATTTACAATCTTTCAGGCGTCTTTAAATGGCAACACTGTAAAACCAATTTCTAATATTCTTTCTTATTTAATTTGAAGTAATTTCATATTTACGGTCTACAGCCTTCTGGCGTCATTCTACCTAGATATACAATTGATATTACTTAACGTCATTATGAACTCACACATGCATTATTTTGTAAATCATTCTGAAGTCATATATTAACATATATACATACTGTTTATTCTAAGCAAGATTAGCTAGCTCATGCACCTCAAATACACCATTCTATGTACACACCCAGAAAATAATAAAATTTACAGATAAATGTAAAAAATTAAAAATGCAAATTGGTTAATATGTTTTACAGTTTTGTCATAGGTAGATAACTACGACGGTTGTTTGTATTAGTAATTTTGCTTGGGGCACCCAGTTGATTCGAACGTTACCAGATGATATAATCCAATGCAAAATTTACTTATTATTAACAGTTGAGATGACATTATTACCCTTATTTTAAAAGGGTGACTTTTTAAATCGCATTTCGGATTCGCTTCTATATTTGTGTATGTACAAATATAAAAAATCCGTTTAAAATTAATTAAATAACTTTGTACACCAAATTCATAGTTTTAATCGACACTTAATAGATTTAATTTTGAATTAGTATTTGTTTCAATTCTTAGAGGTAGATAGTTTAACCGAAAGTTTTACCGCGAAGTATATTCATCCTTGGATTTTGCTTAGTAAACCTCTAACGAACTGCAGAATGTAGATTAAGAAACAAGTGTCTTAATTTTGAATTACGTAGTAACTTGTTACGATGAGACCGTTTATTTATCAAAATTATTTTTTTTAGTGCGACCAAGTTAAATTAGTACCGTTTAGGGCGTTTAGAAACCAGTTCTATTATTAACCTCGTGTCTGCGCATGCGCGCGTCTGTGCTTGTGCGTCAGTACATGTGCAAGCATAGGTGCATGTGTGTTTATTGTTTATCAGGACGTCCATGTCGCTGGCGTATTTGTACTTTTAGAACTAAAGTTGAGTACTTTGTGTTATACTCAGAGAGGTATAATGAGTACGACACCCATCCATGTCCATAAACAGCACTACTAGTTCCTAATAATAGGGCGACACACAATGCTTCCACTGAACCTGTATCATTCTTTTCCCTGTTGAAAATTTTTATTGACTTTCAAAAGGCGGGGTTTTATGCAAGGCTGCTCTACATCTAGTTCACTATACTTAAAAAACGAATGTACGAAAAAAGGTCGCGGACAATTGGTCGCGCGAAAAAATGTCGCGCACATTTGAACGCACATCAAAAGGTCGCCAGCGAAAAAAGGTCGCGGACAAATGATCGCGTGAGAAAATGTCGCGTAGAAAAATATAACTATTAAACATTCCTCCACATTTTATCCAGGCTTAGGACTGGCAGTTAATAACTGCCATTTTTAAAATTTTTTTTTTTATGTTTTCATATTTTATGATTTTTTTTTTTTTTTTTTTTTGGTTCTTGCTTTTCTGCTTTTTATATTTGTACCTCGAAGTTATGAGCAACCGCCCTTAAATACTCCTAATGTGGATGATTGGCATATTATTGACAAATAGTTTTCCGTCGCTGCGCCGTATCTTTACAAATTTTTTTGAGTGGCTGTTCGTTTCCAGCTATGTAGTGTTCAATTTTCAAACAATGTAAACTTTCCTCTTTCTTTAACGAATTGATAAATTTCTACAAATTTAGATGTGCTGCATTTAATATAGAGGAAACACTATTGTGCCATCCTTCTGCAGAATAATTTGTATATGATATGACTTCCTCTATGAATTCAAAACAATTCCAAAGATTTCTTGAAAACTGCGGTTGTCGTCTCTGGTGTCGTCGATCCAAACGATCTATACACTCACCTTCAAATTTAGAGTGTACTGAGTGAAATCAACGCCGCGTCGCAGTGTTCCAGTCTGGTATTTAGATAATTGTTAACAAAAATTTAAATTTTTTAGTGCCACCATTTGTCCGCGATCTTTTTTCGTCGGCGCCCTTTTTTCGCTGGCGATATTTTGAGGCGCGCTCAAAAGTGCGCGACAATTTTTCGCGTGACCAATTGTCGGCGATCTTTTTTAGCGACACCTTAACAAACATCCACGGTTCGAACCAGGGACTTTCTTTGGATTGAATGGTGATGAAGATATTATAATTTTTAAATAACTAAAAAAGTGGAGAAAATAAATTCATCAAATTGTTTGTCTGATAATTAAAGTGGTTGAAATAGGCTGATTGTACCAAACTCAAAATTCTAGTACGCGCCCATTATTCACTGCTTTCCTGTACTTTACCCTTACTTGATAAATGTATCTCTTCTACATTGGGAGCTATTTAAATAACATAAGTATTGTATTGATTTTATTTGAAGATATATGAATAGACCTTGACGCTCATATGCTGTAATAATAACAATATGTATATCTTTAACTAAGACGTCAAAATGATCGGCTAGTTCTTTGGTGATAGAACATATATTTTTCGAATTAGATGAAAGCAGACCTAAAACTGATTGCACATAAACTATTAATTGCAATATGTAGACGCCAATATGTTTGCAACAAGAACATTGTGTATATTTTAAACTAAGACGCCAAAATGAAACATTCATAAAATTTTTGGATAATATGAAAGCAGACGTCAAACTGGTTGCTCACAAACTATTAATATAAAATATATTGACGCCTAAATGTTTGCAACAACAACATTATCTATATTCTAATCCGAGATGCCAAAATGATTGCTTTGTTACATTAAGAGGGCATGCAACGCAGCAAGGCGCCGTAATGATTTTTAGTGCAGTACTTTAATGTACGGGTTCCAGAATGATTGCCAAACGTACAAAAATTATGTATATAGTAAAAAAAAAGCTAGAAACATATGGAATAAACCATAGAACTTAGAAAAAATGTTGACCTATATACTTCAATAAAATATCAGAGAATACGTCTTGTTCTAGGTGACGCCAAATTAAGGAATTACGTACGGACGCAATAATGATTGCATGTGTGTATATATATATATATATATATATATATATATATATATATATATATATATATATATATATATATATATATATATATATTATAATGTGTCATAAAAGTTTGGTACCGCTCAATTATCTCAGTTATTTGTGAAGTAACATGGATGAAAATTGGGGAGTTTACATTAGCAGTCATGCTCTATCCAACTAAAAATTAAAAGCAACTTTGATAATTCAAACGGAATACCATGTATATTATTCAATTTTTTAATGCCCGGAATAAATCTAAATACATCTTACGTATGAAGTTCTATACCTATCTTCAACCATATACAAAATAATTGACAGACCATTTCGACACTTTGACAGGCTGTAAAATCTAAACCTTAAGAGATCAAGAAAAACGGTTAGCACATTCCTATCTTGGTGTTTCATAAGCTATCGATTGACAAACACAAAAACATGTCATCTTCTAACAAGGAATTAATTGTTTAAAAAATTACGAAACTATAGTCTGTAAAAATAAAGATTTTCTATTTCGGCTTAGCGCATTATTACTCTGAGACAATGGAAATGTAATCCTATTCCAGAAGTTACCAAACGTTTTCAACGAACTCAGTTCGGTACTGAATTCAATATTCCTCCATCTCAAATACTTTTCCAGATATTAAATTTCGAAATTATCAAATTTTATCTTTTTGATAAGGCCAGATTTTTTTTATACTTTCGTTACGGCGGTATTCGAAGTTCGTTTTCTAAAAAGATTTTGAGGCAATGTATTATTTTGGGGTCTAAGTACGCAAATAGCCACCTATTATTACAGATTAAATAATGAGGTATTGATTACCACTTTCATCACTTTCTACTAAGTATCCCATTAGGTATAAGTGCATTCCTATATAATATTTGAATGTACGTTATGTTCTGCATGTACAATTAATGTCACTATTAGTAAACAATAAAAACTGGTTTATGCATATCAATTCCTTTTTAATTACCAATTAATGATTTCGTTGTTGCATATTTCAAAGTAAATGAATTATATTAAGTAATAAACCTCTGCATCCACACACAAAAAAAACTTTGCAACATAGTTAAAATTAAAAATCGTTCAAAACATTTTATAACTTCTGGAATAGAATTAAAATTCCATTGTGTTTACCTCTCGCGAGCGGTCTTAAGTCATTGAGCAGGTCATTTACGCTTTCACTTAAGTCGCGTACGTTTCTATTGAAACCCAAACGTTAGAAAGAAACGGCTGTATATTCCCAATGTCTCAGAGTAATAAAGCGCTAAGACGAAATAGAAAATCTTAATTTTTACAGACTATATCTACTATGTACTATGTACTAAATTAAATGTTCAAAACGTTTTCCTGTCACTTCTTGGCAACTGGCTAGGTGGTAGTAAAATTTTTCCATAACCTTGTGAACCATATCTTCTGTAATAAGATCAGACTCAATTTATATGCGTAGTCTTAAATCATTGAGGTTCTCCGGTTTTGTAGCGTATACTTAATTTTTTAGATTCTCCCAGAAAAAGTAACCCAATGGCGAGAGGTCGGGGGACCTGGCTGGCCACTCTATAGAAATCCATCTTTCTATGCATCTGTTAGGAAAAGTTGTATTCAAATATCTCCGCTCTATATGAGCACAGTGGAGAGGAGCTCCATCCTGCTGAAACAATGTACTTTTGTAGTTTGGGCCAGACAAGCGTTGAATTTCAGGAACGATAAAATTTTGAAGCATATCCAAATATCTCTCAGTTTCAGCTGTTAAATTCCCTTCTTTGAAAAATGGCCCCATAGTGCAAGTTCCATACAAGCCTGCCCAAATATTTATTTTCTGAGGGTGCTGGGAATGCCCTTCTCTCATGCTATGCAGATTTTGATCGGGCCAGTACCTATAACTATAACATTTAGTATAAATGTGGCTTCATCAGAAAAAAACAATGTTATTGAAGAAATTATTATTTACGTCCCACTTAGCAACCATGCTCTTACAAAATTCGTTTCTTCTACCGAAATCATCATAGATTTTACAGCCTGTCAAAGTGTCGAAATGGTATGTTAATTATTTCGTAAAGATAGGTATGGGATTTTATACATAAGATGTATTTAGATCTATTCCGGGCATTAAAAATTGAATAATTCCGTTTGAATTATCAAAGCTGCTTTTAATTTTTAGTAGAAGTGGCATCACTGCATTACTGATAATATTTTTGGTGGAACAAAGCATGATTGCTAATGTATACTCCCAAACTTTCATCTACGTGACTTTACAAATAACTGAGATTGAGCGTTTCCAACCTTTTGGGACACGCTGTGTGTGTATATATATATATATATATATATATATATATATATGGTAATTATATTTCATATAATTATACATCATATAGTGTATCATATAAAAATGAATGAATTTCTTAGTAGGTGAAACAAAGGTATAAAGAAAGAATTAAAATGTCCGTAAAACACAAAGTGATTTATTAATTCAACAACTTTAGTTCCGTCTCTTATATAATGGGTATCAAAAAGTAAATTACCTCCATAAAGCGCTTCTTAATGCCGTTTCAATTATAAAGAACTCAAGAATATAATAAGTCATTAAAATGAACTGTAACGCGAGAAAAAAATACGACAGAATGATAAAACAAATCAACCCGCAGTACTGACTACACCAGAACATTTTTTATACTAACATTTTTTTTATTATAGTTGCAAGTAAAAATTTGATCCATTTCTAAATTAAACTTTCGCATGTTTTAATTAACACCATAATAATTTTCTCCTTTTCGACTTTAACGAAAGTAAAACGTAGGGGTGTTGTCTGCAATTAATAACCAAAACCGCTCAATTCGATATTGAAAGGGTGTTCCATTAGCCAAAGTGCTAGAAGTATGGTTCTGCACAATTTGGTTAAGCTATTTTTATTATTCCCTAATTAATTAAAATTTTGGTTATTTATGATTTTCTTGTTAATTAGGTACACTAGTAAAAGTTGAGAGTTGCTAATATTTATCATTACCTAAACCTTTGTTCTTTAAGGCAGTTTCCAGTTTATGAAAACTAATTAATTTTCGTGGTTCAATAATTTGTAACAGATTGCATAAAGGATAAGTTTTATAAGGGTGTAAAATGTTTACAACAAGGTAGAATGAAGGGTCGATAGTTTTAATTTCTAAATATAGAGACTATTTCTTCATACATGTAAAACAGTCTACGAGTAAATCAAGTTATTGGATATATAGTAATATTGGATTAGGGAATAAGGTTAACAAAGTATGTTACTACGCTATTAATATTACATTATTTAATAATTAGGTCAAAATTGATTCTAAATTAATAAACTTAAAAGCTATTAATACCTTTACCGAAGGTGTATACAGCGCGAAAGCGCATTATACAATGTTTATGGATTATGCAGTTTAAATGTTATTTATAAATTTATAAAGTTAATGCACAAATTAGCACCACACTGTACTTAATTACAAACAAGTAAGTAAGTAAATTTGGTGCATAAATATTGATTTTAGGCATAATTTAGCCCAAATACTAACCAACACTAATGGGTCTCAAAATATATATTGGTAAGGTTATTTTGGCGCATCGCGTATGTGTAGTATTTTGACAACGTATGTTACGTGTTTTGAGTGCAGCTGAAGTGAGTTTGCGTGAAAAGAATTTTTTTCTGTGTGTGCGTAATGTAAGTGGTGTAAATGATACGCCACTGGATTTATGATGAAGCCATAGTTATCATATGAAGGAATATTTGAATGTTATAAAAAGATTTCCGCGTTGAAAGCGTTAAATTTGGTTGAGAAATAATGTTTTGACTAAATGTTTATTGATACGACACTGGTAAAACTACTGGTTTTTTGTTACCGTGTATGAAGGAATTTGAACTAAAGGAAGTGGTTGTAGACGTATGAGTGAGTGAGCTGTGATATATTGATATTTTTATGAAGTGCAGTATATGTATACATATTTTTGATTGTAGAACTTTTTGTAATATGGTGCAATAATGGCAAATAAATGCATGTTCAAGAATGAAGGTGATAGAATGTGAGGGAGTTCGTTAGATTTTGCGGAAGTAAAATTCGCGCATATATAAGATATGTATGAAAAGACGAAGAGCGACCTGGTGAATATACTGAATGAATGTGGTCAGGATAGACTTCCAGGAGATTTTATTAATTTTCACGTAAAATAAAGATGGCGGCGAGTGTTGTATAATTTAGTCCATATTGTGAGGCGATGTAGACATGCAGTGAAATGCTCAGTTGTGATAGGTGAATTTTAATCTTAGCGCGAATTTATTGTGACGTGTTGGCAATATGGCGGGCAGAAGGTATATAAGCAAGTGCCCAAATTGGAGGAGTAGGAGCTGTAAATTAGCTAGATGATTAGAGGTACGGGTTGCGCGCGTGATAACTATCAGAATGGTTAGTTGTTGGAGTTTCTTTGTGAAAGTTAAAGTTTAGTAGGGCCTGTTTAGCCACTGCATTAACCCTTAAGGAGATAAATCGTATAGACATTCATAAATAACAAGTGTAATATATTGTGAGTTGAAGGAAAACATTGGATTTTCTTCAAGAAATAAAAAGTGCTTAGGCAGATTAGAAGTTAATACAGAGAATATTTTGTTATTAGTGTTCGATTGTGAGACGCGTGACCTAAGGTTATTATAAAGAGACCTGGAGGTAACCATTTTTTCTACCGAATAAAAGTTTGTGAAATTTAGTTAAAATACTGGTAAGCATCATCAATATTGAATGTGTACAATCATTAGCAATACCAAGGTGATTGTATAAAGGCCGATAAGAATTTTAATGTGTTTATATGTGGAGGTAACCATTACTTTATTGTGGTTAACGTTTTGAAGGGCAACTATCACAGTATAAGGTGATGTATTGTTAGGCTAAAGAGCCGCTATACCAGGGCGCGAGTGAACAAACCATAGACGTTGCGTTAGTGAGTACTATAGCCGAGCGCATAGGGCGAATACAGCTACCTCTCGCGTTTGTGCTTAGTAGGCAGATCATATAGACTACAACTACAACGCCGAAATGTATTAATTAATGTGATAAGTAAGGATTAGATTTAAGAATTTTATTACAAGTACGTTTGTCTTTTAAATATACATTTTTTTCTTTTCTCTTTCTTGTTATTGTTGTATTAATTACGGTTCATTCATTAAAAAGGTAATCGAACTTTAATCATTTTGTTGTTTCTAGTTTTAAGAAAGGGGAAATTTTAATCTTAACGTATTTATGGGTGGGTGGTTTCTGTCAACCACGCCATTGTATATAATTTACATGCAGAATTTGTCAATCCACGGTTTGATTTACTTTGTCGTTTGTTTGTGTCAATCGTGTACCTAACTGGTTACAACTTCTGATAAGGATCGATTGGAAATTGCGTAATGAGCCACGTCGATCACAAAATTTCATTTTAGCTTTGAAGTATTAAAGCAGAACACTACTAACAAAGTACTTATTTTTCTTTCGCTATTCAGCCTACATTACCGTTTTGAAGTATTCAAGTTTAAACATATTAATGAATGTCTAAATACGATTTTATAGATAAAGTATTAATAAAATATAACAATTTTATTGATGATACAAGCACTAATCATTCTAACGTTGAATTATTCAGCAATTAACGGAGTTTTTTTTTTGAGATAACAATTCATTGTTGAACCGAATTCGTTTATTTTGTTTATAATTTTCTAAATTGGGAATATTTATTTAATTCAACGTATTGTAATATAACAAGTTACACATATTAATTTATAGATACGAGGGACGTTTTAAAAACTACATAAGTTAATGTTTTATTTTTCCATTTGTACATGGTGTGTGCAGTAAGTTATAACGACCCGTGTATCACTAAATTTTCTGAAGTTTTGAGTCGATTTGTTTGGAAGTGAGTTTGACTTTGAGAAGTTAGTGTATGAATTTACTGAGTAGGCATGAATCCTGTCTTCCACAGTCAGATAGGATTAATTTACCATCTCGCCTAAGATGATTTATTCTAGCAAAATTTACGATTGTGGTGGCGCCAAGAGACATCTTTCCCGGACTGAATTGTATAAGTTGTGAATTTACGGTAAGTGTGAGGTGTTTGAGCTTGTTATTCAATCATTTTGCTCCTCATCTCGACCCCTCCCATTTCCACTGTGGCTGGCTTGGCAACCCGCTTACTAATGTAAGCATACGCGACACCTAGTGCGGATTGGATGTGTAACAAGTAATCAATTTAGTTGCGACCCCAAGGAAATTGGTGAATAAGTATAAATTTTGGGCAATATTTGGATTAAATTCTGGTTAAAGCTTATGTATCATAGAATTTAGTTTTTGATCATCGAAAGACTCCTTTTTTATTCTTAATAAATTGATCGGTTAACATAGATTTTTGGAAAAATTCAGCCGAAATGCTGACCAATACTCATGAATTACATAATTTAGCTCTTGGTCATCGATATAACCAATTTTGCCAAGACGCCAGCGAAATTGGACTATAAATATAGACTTTGGAAAAATTCCAACCCGAATGGTATCATATACCGAAAAACAGAAGACGGTGATGTAAGATGTGATAATTTTCTAACAGAATGGGAGGCCTAATTTTATTTTTTGGCGAAGGGGCGAACAGACAAAGCGTTCATAATAGTGAATTATTTATTGGAAAAATCGCTAAGAATTAGAGTCTCTGAAGACCCACAAGCGACCCCTTTGCTAATATAAATGATGGTTTCTTGGTGTGATATAATTTACGTCAGTACGACTCAGGATTGCCTAAATATTGAATATAATAAAATGAAATACTTATCTTTTTGGGTTTTTTAATGGTGTATTTTAAATTATACTATCTAAACGTTTCGATAACACTTACAGTTATCTTCGTCAGTAGTAATATCTATTAAAATTGTTAAAAATGTTGAAAACAATTTTGTCAAAGTTGAAAAATTAAAACAATATTGAATATAGCTATACTCGGTGCAACCAAATCATTATACATACCTTAACTTTGCTAAAACAAGAGACAGAAGTTTAAAACTTGCGATTAAGATTTAGTGGCTAAAAATTACCAGAAGTGGCCTTATTTTTCTTATTTTAAATAGGAACCTACCAATTTTTTTCATAGAACGATACCTCTTTAAATTCCCATTCCAATTCGTTATTTTACAAAATAATTCAATGAATAGTCCAAGAATATTATTTATTTTTAATCTCTTAATTGGAATTTATAACATTCTTCTTAAGTAATTAATATTTGTGATTCTACGTTGTCCGAGAATTACTAATGATTAGAAAAATGTTTTACAAATATTTCAAATAGAAAGCACTAAATACTGAATACCCATAAGAAAGTAAATCAATTTTACTAGCTAAAAACAACACTACAAAAGTTAACTTCTAAATCATGTGTTATAAAATAATAGTAATAATTAAAATACGGTTCTTTCAAGAATGTCCTTATTTAGAATAAGATTCAGTTTACATTTACTCGGTATGCTTTGAAAAAACAATTGAATGCAAACTCTTGGCAGTGTTAAAAACTGAAGGCATGACATACCTATTATTTGGATTCATTAACACTTTCAGTTACTGTTGGATTCGAAACTGTCACAGTTAAAAAAAACAGAATTAGTTGACATAAAATCAGCTAGGTATTTACCTAAGTAGGCTTGGAAAAGCACACGAATAATTTAATGGAAATAATAATTGTCATTTCCAAAAGGTAATAGTAGCGACATATTCGCGTTGTTAAAAGTTTTTAATTGTTAAAAAAATATTGACTACCTAGATATAAGGAAAAAATGTTTGTTTAAAATGCCATTTTATACTCGGGAAGAACCAACTAATATGTTCATTATTTATGGCGAATGTGAGAGAAATTCCAGAGCTGCAGCAAGATTATACGCAGAAAGGTATCCAGATCTCCACGCACCGCATTTTACCTATTCTCCGTATTTGAAATATGGACGTAATGAAATTTTTATTATAAATGAAGAGAGTGAAATAAGTGTACTAGCTTATATTGAATATGATCGCGCCGCTTCTTTGCGAGAGATTGCTTTAAATTTAAATATTAGCCATGAAAACGTAAGAAAAAAAAGTTTTGTAGTACCAAATTCACCATTATTTATATGAAAATGATTTTCCTAGACTTGCATATTCCAGTTGGTTTCTACAAAATTACAATCGAGACGAAACATTTCATCACAAAATTATTTATTCGGATGAATCAGGATTTACCAATCTAGGAATGTTTAACCGACAAAATACCATATATTGGGTCACGGAAAACCGCCGGTTAGTAAGAGATGGAGCATTCCAGGAACGATTTGGAATTAACGTTTGGTTAGGAATCGAAACCCATATTATAGGACCATTTTTTTCAATCTACCTTTGAATGGACAGCTGTATCTTAATTTTCTACGGAACGAAATTGAACTTTTTTTAAATAATCCTCCAGAAAACAATTACATATTTCAGCAAGATGGTGCACCTACCCACAACTCACGAATTGTGACTAATTGTTTAAATCAGAGATTTGGCCAACAATAGTCGGGAACAAATGGTTCTATAAGGTGGCCTGCTAAGTCACCTGATTTTCCATTTGGGGTTACTTAAAAGAAGAGGTCTACAAAACACCACTTGCAACTATAGAAAATCTTCAACACCGAATGCATCAAGCATTATAAGCTATTTCAAGGTATCAATTAGAAAATGTTTTGCATGAAAATATTAGAAGAGTTTTATTATGCCGGGATCAGGAGGGCCGAAGAATAGAACATTTAATAGAATAATGTAGTTTTGTAAGCTTTTTTTTCATTTCAGTGTTTTGTTATGACTTGATATTTATTGTTCGTTACCTTGTAGAGTACCTAGGCATACAAATTGTTTTTTTTTAATTACATCCGAAAAAAGTCCAATTTTAATTTTTTTCATACCCTGGTAGTATACCAGCCGATTAGAAGTTAACTTTTGTTGTGCTATTTTTACATAGTAAACTGGATTTACTTTCTTACGGGCATTTAGTATTTAGTGCTTTCTATTTGAAAGATTGGTGAATTTTTTTTCTAAATATTAGTAATTATCGTACAACGTTGAATCACAAATACTATTTATTTAAGCAGAATTTTATAAATTCCTATTAAGAGATTAAAAACTAATAATATTCTTGGACTATTCATTGAATTATTTTGTAAAATAACGAGTACTTATTTCAAAATGGCGGAACATTGAAATCAACAGAAATTCTGCCAGAACCGACATTTTGAAAACAAAAGACGACTTGTGATATATCATTGGAATGGGAATTTAGAGAGGTATGAAAAAAAATGGTAGGTTCCTATTTAAAATAAGAAAAATAGGGCAACTTCCGATAAAACCGGAAATGATAGTCAGCTGTTTTTAATGTAAAAAAATGTATTTTTATCCACTAAATCTTCATCCCAAATTTCTATCTCTTGTTTTAACAAATTTAAGGTGTGTATAACGATTTAGACACCCGGTATAGGTAAGAGGAGTTTCTCCAAATATGTACACGAAGTAGCAAGGTAATTGAAATATACGATTTTGAGTGCCGTTCCGATATTTTAGAAAGCGTGATTTAGTAATAGAGGTATTGAGTATTTATATATTTTTTTAATTTTTGTTATTTGAACCAACATACATAATTATTAAGTTATGCGTAGCATATCTTTATAATTTCGTCGATTTGATCCTACACGTCCATCCGTGTATTGGTGTCCGCGATTACAGAAAAATGACTCAACTTTTTTTTAAGTCTTCTGTCGATAATTAATAGCATACTAACTAAAGATGTGTGTATTCTTGTGGAAATTTTAAATATACGCTTCCTTTTACTAAACATACATGACACATTGCTCACAAATTGAGCTCATAAGTCTACATGCGTGTCCGCCACTACAAGATAAACAGTTTAACTTTGTTCAAATTGGTTTTCGGTAATTAACAGAATACGAATTAAAGATTTACACCTAATATTTTGACTTCGATGGTGTGACTCCTGAATCAAATACGGAAGTCAACAAAGTTTTCAATGCATACTGGTGTCATTCGAATGCATGTTTTGTGGACCTTTCAAATATGTGTTATTCCCGATTACAAGATTAAAGCTTACCCACTAAATATATGCACCTCCTATTTAGACCTGAATCGGGCAACTCTTACTAGGTAAAAGTTCAAGATCAACAAATTTTCACGGTAGCACAACTAGATCAGATTTAGAACGGTGGGTTAATTATATTGCTAATACTGGTAAAACAAGTGTATTTTCTTGTTAATTAAATTGAAACAGTTTTTCACAAATTAATAATTGTAATGAATCGTTGGACGCCTTTAAAAATAATAAAATATATCACAAAATGACTGTGAATGAAATACTTAAATCTTTTAACAATTACCCAGAAAACTCCATAGACGATTTAAACACATGTATTGATAAGCTCTCGAATCAAATAGATGACTGCAACTGAAATTAATACCAAGGTAGCACTAACAGCATTTTGTATAAATACAAGTAAGCGTTTACACTTTGTGCAAAAAATTAGATTCAATAATTATGTTATAGTTATTATATACAAAAGAACACCAAAGATAGATTTTAACAGTTATTGTATAAAAAACAAAAGAAATCATTTATTTAGGTGCACACACAGATAATTTAAATTAGAACTGATTCGAGTGCGAGATTAACCAAAATGCAAATGCAATTTTCTGTCGTGGCCAAACCTTAATCCTTTTGAATTTATTTAGATGTAGCGGTAATTTACCTTAATTAATTTTCTAGTCACATGTAAATATAAATGGCCATCACTTATGTTTGCACTCAACTGGGCACATTAAATTTTGAAACATGCTTAAATAAACAATTGCAACCTGTTGGTGTTATATTTGTAATTTTTCATTATACAGCTTGTTTTAGATGTGTAACCTTTACTACAAAGAGAATGGTGTGCTCACTGTGCTAATATAGTAGTACAATTTTACAAATTTTGATCACGTTTATGATACCGATTGGAATTGTTAAAATATACTAAATTAAATTGCGAAATAATAATGTTGTCATATTGCTTACAAATGCTCTATACATTCAATTTTGTGTGTAATATAATCTCAACCAAAATAATAATTATTAGTAATATGGATGCAATAATTGCATTTCTTTTGAGTTGTAATCAGTTACACGCTGGCGAAACTAGGTCGGGAATTTAAATGTGAACTCAATATAGCTCCTAGATATATTAACAAGGTAAAGTTTGACCGAAATAGAGAACGATTCCAGAACTTTGTTGCTGCTGCAAAATACCGGGATATCGCGACGAGGGACCGATGGAGCTTTTGGAACAGATAGAAAAGTTTGATCTTGGTATTTTAGTTAGCAATATTGTAATCATATTAGGTATATTTTTAACTGTCATTAGCGTTATTGGTTGTATTTTCTCAGCTTCAATTGATTATGAACTATCTGAGGTCAATTATGAGCGTGCTTCTATTAACCAGTTTGGCAGTTTTGTCAATTAAGCAGAATCTGACCAACGAGATTGTTTCTAATAACGTGATAACTGACTACTTTACGGAAAGCACACAGAATTAGATTGTAGAGAGTTATACTGTGATGATTTAAAATATAGTGTAACTTCACTGCTGTTTTCTAGATTTTTTTTTATTTTTCGTCTCCTCTTAGGGGAGTAAATAATTATTGCGCCTCGTGCGCCTGCAAAACACGCTACGCCACTGCAACTACATATGCAATTATATTCTCATCTATTCAAAGATTACAATAAAAAAATGGATTTATACACAAGATGTGCATAATAAAACATAAACAAACCTTCTAATAGATTCAACCTATTTATATAAAAGGAACTTAAACAATATACATCTACACTTTATCTTATAAAATTAATCGTTATTCAGATAATTAACATATTTGGTGTGGAACACTACACGACCTCCCAACCTACAAAATGGAAATTAAATGAAATGAAATAATTTTAATAACAATTTTTTCCGATAATTATGCAACCTCTTATATGAAGTTCATTACGAAAATAGGCAACATTGTAAACGCAAAAACAATCATCTATGTTAGAATGGCGTTTAAAACTTCATATCAGATAGAGATTAATAGACATAACACGTTAATTATGTAATTAATTATTAATTATTCATTCATAACAAAAACTTATAATAATCACACGTTAATGTAAAAAAAAATTCCAAAGCCGCTCGTTTCTATAAAAATATCAATAATACAGCTTCAGCATTTTCAATCATATTTGTTTAATTTTTACATTTAGTTTGCTTTACATTAAAAAACTTTTATGAATAAATTAAAAATTATTATTAATTTTATTAAATACATAAATAAAAAATAAATGCGATATTGCAGGGTCACATCCCATTAATATAAGTAATTTGATTGTTATCTCATTACATTTAGAATTTACATCAGTTGTACATACATAAAGATAAAATTTACATCGATTGGGGCTTGAACCTTGATGGCGCAGTTGGTTAGCACGGTACTCTAGCAAAGTACAGGTCGTAGATTCAAATCCTACTCGAGGTAAACTTTTTATTTATGTTATTATAAGTTTTTTTTAATTTTTATTTATGTATTTAATAAAATTAATAATAATTTTTAATTACATATTTACCTTTGAACTTATTCGTTCATAACAAAAATTTATAATAATTTTATGAATAAAATTTATGTAAAATTTAATTTTCTTTAAAAAATACATCTACACTTGTTCTTGTAAAATTAATCGTTATTCAGATAATGAAAAACCTTTAACACTTAAATTCTACCTTAGGAATTTTTTGTAGCTAATTATGCGTCATATCAAAAAATTGCATAGAACTTAATTAATCGATATGTTTAAGGTCTATATCTAGGTATTTTTATATCTTTCAAATATGCAGCTGTTTTAGAAATACTTGATAAAAATCAAAAACTGCCCGTAATAACCCCCTCCACCGCTGGATTTCTCCTAAAATCTAATCATTTCCAATCGAAATGAACACAAGCTTAAATAGAAAGTTTCAAGTACGTAGGTGTTTTCGTTCTGGAGTTATCGTGGGTACTAACATACATAGACATACACACATACACAGACATCCAGACATCATGGCCGATCTTGGCGAAAGCAGGCCAAGAGTTGTAAAATGAGCTAATAAGTCGATTTAGCGATAGTTTACAAAGTGGATATATATATATATATATATATATATATATATATATATATATATATATATATATATATATACAGGGTGTACCATAATTAATGGTACATCGAACCGTGGTAGAATCCTGACGATTTGCCAAATATGACCTTAATAAAACGTTGATAAGAAGTTACAGGGTGTTAAAGTTGAAAATTATTAAATTGTTAATGGCTCTAACTTTTTTAATACCCTGTACTTTTGTATTAAATTTGGTGTAAAGTTTTACTGACCTAAGACGCACCCAATCGTAGAACAATATATTAAATCGCTTTTGCCAGTGGCGTACAACATAAATAATAAACCCCTCCTAAATGTTACGCCACTGTGCAAATATCAAGTTCAACTATAAATTAATATTTTCCAATGTCTTGTACGTAAAATATCTATTCTTGTTAAGAACCCATAAAGTGAATAATTGTCGAGATATTAGCCATTAAAGAGGTAAAAACAGTACATATAGCAGTAAAAACCAAAACCATGTTTTATTATTATTTTATTATTCTGAATTCCTAACAAGAGTGCACAATTTTAATGTCAAAATAATGATTTGTAAACAGAGCAATCCTGGCCTACTACCAAATGTACTGTGGATAGGCAAAAAAGTTAAAGTTACAGTGAGTGCTTAACAAGAGTGTATATTTTACGTACAAGACATTGGAAGATATGAATTTATAGTTGTAATGGGGTGAAGGGGCTTATCATTTATGTTGTACGCCACTGGCAAAACGATTTAATATATTGTTTTACGGTTGGGTGCTCCTTAAGTCAGTAAAACTTTCCACTAAATTTAGTACAAACATACAGAGTATTAAAAAAGTTAGAGACTTTAACAATTCAATAATTTTCAACTTTAACACCCTGGAACTTCTTAATTAACAAACATTCTATTAATGTCATATTTGGCAAATCGTCATAGCTTTAGGTCAGGATTCTACCATGGTGCTATGTACCATTAATTATAGGACACACTGGATATATGTAGGTTGGAAGGTAAAAACATTTAGTTAAAATGTGGTTAAGTAATAGGAGTCCCTTCAGGTGTCATTAAATGTAACAAAATGTAGATGTGTCAGGTTAATGGTTAAGATATTTCATATCCATCTTTTACATTTAATTAACGCATAAAACATAAATGCTCTTTTGGATAATTGGTTTTTGTTATGATTTAAAATATGAAATAGTAACAGTTTATAAAATAAATGCATACGCTAAACATTAATAATGAAAACACATTACAATAGTCATTATCCTAATATAATGTTTTCGTTTAAAATAAACCATTTGTTAGGCTTTAATTAATACAAAGTATTCTATATTCTAGATGTAAAACTTTTGCTTTTGGTAAAATACTAAATCATTGCTGCTAAAGTTAGCGCTTTACTTATAAACCAATTTTTGCAACCCTTGTTTCCTATTTACCACACTCACTCGCAATTACAACTTTAAACTCGAGTTTCATTTAATGTTTTTTTAACTTTATTACAAAAGCTTTAGCTTTAAGACAATAAAACTGTAAATAAACACAATTCTTTACAACGTTCTACTCGTTATAAAAGAAATATCAATAGGATAAAAGTTAACGTAAACATAATGCTTCTCCTAAACTTTTGGCTTGGATTTCTTTTTTTGGGGCTAAACATAAATATAACTACGATCGAAACTTTATTTATGTGTTTTGTACTATCTTTAAAAAATTGATATTAATTTTATTTTATTATGACTTTAGTTATAAAGTAAAGTTATATGAGAACGTTTTTCTTTTGTTATTATGTATCTCTGTGATTTGAATATTGATGTATTTAACTTTTAATAGTAATAGACAGAAATAAAGGGAAATCATGCATTTTTATACTTTATTTTGTAGAATGTAAAATAAAATTAAATGGAATATCGTACCTTTCTTCTGATTTATATATGGGTTAAGCTGGTATTAGTGTTAATGCTGTTTTTATTTCAAAAAAATGTAATCAATTGGTATAGAAGGCGAAAAAATTCACACTTTTAAAGTTTTTTTTCAAAATTCTCCAAATTTTCATAAAACCGTATTTAGTAACTTTCTTGAAAAGCAAGAAAATGTGTGAATGTCAATCCATCGGCTAGGAATTAGAATCACTAAAATATTTTCGAAATTTTGATGGAAGACTAAAAAAATTGTCATAGTTTGTAGCGTGCCAATTTTTGTATCTATGGCTCTTTTACAATACCAGAGAACAATTGTGACTAGGAGGCTTTAACCCAGCGCAATCTAGCAAGTATAACTCAGCAGGTAGCGAAGTAATTAAAGCACTTTGAATGTGTGGTCAATTGTTGGTAAGCATAATCCTTTTTGGTAGCAAGGTGTCATGAACTTTCTAAAATACAACCCCAAAATTTCAAAAAGGAAGTAAGGGGGGGAGCTGAAAACAAAATTAGCACATATACAAAAATAAACAAATCAAAACAAGAGATTAAGTTATTAAAAATTCGTATATTCAATAAACATAAAAAAAGAAATCAAATTTTAAGTTACCCAAATTATTGTTGTACGCAATAACACACAAATTAATGTAAGTTGTAGATTTCTACTGCGAATATTAATTTAGAAAACGATACATGAAGGATAGTCAGACTACCGAAATTTTCATTCTGCAGAAAGCAGTAACACATCAAAGTGATTTAACGTTATTGTTTAGTCAACGCAATAATTGTAAATAAAACTGAAACAAACGTAAACCGTTGAGTTCAAGGATTTATGTACAATGTACTAAAATATGAAAATGTAAACTTTCACCATTATTACAGATTTTAGAATACTTATCTTTTTTGTTTTTTATATGATGTATTTGTATATTTAAGTTATACAATCTAAACGTTTTGCTAACACTTACAGTTATTTTCGTCGATTGTTAAAGCTGTCGAAACAATTTTGTGAGATTTGAAAAATTGAAAACGTAATAATAAATGTATAAAGCTAACTTACAAGCAAAATTAAAGAACATTTAAAGTCACCTGAAGATGGTTCAATCACTTCATCATCTTACGGAGTGTATAAGTTATTTTGTTCCTGTGCAAAGGTATAGATTGGAACCACAAAACGTAGCTTTGATACAAGATATATGATGTTTTGTAGATTAGGTCAACCAGAGATGTTTGCAGTAGCCGACCATACCTTAAATTGTGCTGTTTTTCCTAGACCTTGAAGTATATGATTTACCAATTATATGTTACCAGAGCACCATAATTCAACTTATCGATTAAAATTAAAATTTAAAATTACATAATACGCACTATATTTTTTTTTCATTGTTCATTGTTAAATAACACTTGCACTTATTGACAATTCTATTTCTTTGTTAGATTTGATTGGATTATTTTAATTGAGGTCAAGCTTCTATTTGTCAGTTCTTTTAACAATTTCAAACTAAAGTGTTTCACAACCGTACACTTACATCATAACTTGATTAAATTTTGTTAAATTCTGTTCTTTGGGCATGACATTTTTCACTGTTGACCGTTAGAGGGTGGTCTGATTTGTCATCTTCAAGGAAGTTTAACTATATTTATTTATTAATGATCTAGTTATTCTTTACCAAAATTGTATTCCATAGTTGGCTTTATACGTTAATCAAACTATTATATTAATAGCAGGCTTATGTTTACGTTTTAAATTTTTCAAATTTCACAAAATTGTTTCAACATCTTTAACAATTTTGAAAGATAATATTACTACTGACGTAGATAACTGTAAGTGTTATCGAAACGTTTAGATTATATAACTTAAATATACAAAACACCCAAAAAAAGGTAAGTATTTTACTACATATGTGCTACATTGTTAGTAATTTTACCTAAAACAATTCAGTCTTGGTGTGAAATGTTCTGTATTTAAAGTTAACAATAAATAAAAATAAATGCTAGTGGTACAATGTCTGTATCCTAAATGAAAGATAAATACAATACAAAATGGAATCCCATTATAAAGTTTTTTATACATAATTCTAACTAAAGTGGAGGCACCTAAGACAGTTAAAAATTCAACGGTACAAGGAACATTGCTCTATTTTGTCAATGTAAACTGACAGTTAAAACAAATAAGAAAACAATGGTTAACAATTATTATACACGGTGTACATTTAGTACTCCGTTCTTCTGTGGTGGTGTTATGTCAAATCCGTCACAAACATGACTTAGAAAATCATTAATGAGGCAAGCTGGGGTACTTTAAGAAATTATTTTCAAATATACAGGGTGGTCTAAAGAAGCGTGGCAACAAATAGTAAGATTTTTTAAATGACACCCTGTATATTATTACATTTTTAGATTCATCTAGAATTTTACTTTACATTGATCTTATGTTTCTGGACTTACTAATAAGAGTTTTTAGGTTAAAGGCAAAAAACGGTATTTTGAAAAAAATAGCGCTCACCTAAATTATGGCATTTTTACAAAATGACAAATTTTTGGAATATGCGCTTGTAGTATAGCCTTTAGTAAAGAATAACCTCTTTAAACAATAAATATTTGAAGAAAAAAAATTATTAAATTAATTACTCAAAATGTCTCCCATTTGGTATTAAACATTTTCTTATGCGATCACAGAATGATCTTCTAGCACCATGTAGCATTTCTGGACCAATATTGCGCAAAGATAGACCTATTCTTTCCATCATGCCTTGTCTCGCTGTTACAGCTTCTTGGTACATTTGAGATTTAACATTTCCTCACAAAAAAAAAACCTCAGGGGTTGTCAGGGAATCTTGCTAGCCATCTCGTTGCTGCACCGCGCCTATCCATTTTTCAGGAAAACATTTTTCAGGGTATGTTGTCTAAATTGAAGACTAAAATGAGCTAGAGCTCCATCCAGTTGTAGCCACATAGCTCTTCTTATATGTTCCAGAATGTGTCGAATTAAACGTAGTACATCTTGGCGAAAAAATTGTAATGATATAGGTCCTGTTAAACTGTCTTCAAAAAAATGTGGGCCAATAACGTAATCACCTATTATTCGACACCATACATTCAAGGTCCATTATGTTGATAGTCTACAACATATGCAATTTGCAATTATGACCATTCGCAAAGACACTTTTGTAAAAGGTAGATTCGTCAGTAAATAATACGTGTTTGATAAATAACCATTTCCTGTAATTTTATTATCAGCCCATTCGCAGAAAATCACTCTCCTTACATAATTATCTTCAACCAATTCTTGATGCAGTTGGACGCGGTACGGATGGAACTTAGTATTTAATATTTTAACTTTTACTAATTTCTCTAATACTAACATTTGGAATTTCTACTACCGATAAGGTAACCGCAAGCTTATTGTCTTCATTTAAAAGTCTTTTGTTTCTGGTTTTTCTTCGTACAGTACGCTTCCTGTTCGTTTAAACCTTTTTTTTTTCATATTTTGCAGACCTTTTATCGGGTTGTTTTTTATCTGAAAAGTTTTGAGCGTATAATCGGGTTGCAAGAAGGCAATATCCATCACTTCCATCAATACAATATATCACAGAGGTTAATCCTTCCAAAGATTAATTCATGATTGAAACAAATTAAATTACAACGACGATAATTAAAAAATATTAATTAAGTACAAGGCAATATTACAAATGTAGCATAATAAATGCAAAAGCCTACTTTGATTAAAGACATTACATAATTTATGTTATAATAAATAACATAATTTATATTATAATAAATGGAATTTATGTTAAAATTACAATAGGACAGTATGTACGAATTGCTGAAATTCATAATAACAAACGTAGTTTTAAATTTTCATATCACAGTCTACTCAAAAGTGAATACAAAATAAAAATTTGTATTGGTTTAACACGAGTTCCTACAAATTTTTCCACAATTTTCAAAATAACTCACTTGCAGTTAATTTTATGATACCTTATGTCATTTTACTATAGTTCAGATAAAGGCTGTACTACAAGCGCATACTCCAAAAAATTGTCATTTTGTAAAAATCCCAGGAGTTATGAAAGCGCTATTCTTTTGAAAATACCGTTTTTTATCTTTAACCTAAAAACCCTTATCAGTCAATAAACATAAGATCAGTGTAAAGTACAATTATGGAGGAACCCAAAAATGAAATAATATACGGGATGTGCAATTTAGGAATCTTACAATTTGTTGCCACGCTTTTTACACCACCCTGTATATTTTAAAATAATTTCTTAACGTACCCCAGCTTACCTCATTAACAATTCGTTAGGTCATTTTTGTGATAGGTTTTGACATAACACCGTCACAGAAGAACGGAGTACTAAATAGACATCCTATACAGAAGTTACACACATATGTGAATATAGAAAATGTAAGTAAATTTGGTTATAATTGTTTCATTTAACTGAAATCAATATATTCAATATAATAGCTACAAAATTTCCACTTGTGCAAACAGGAAGTAGATTGATGTTGTATAATTAGTTATCATAAATGTATTGACTCGACAACCAAGTGAAAGAACGTAATTGTAGATTAACCTGTTTTGATGTCCTCACACAGACAAATGGCAGCCAAATATATCGACAGTATGTAGATGATGCAAATAAGAGTATCATCAAGTAATCTTGAACGTAGTTTCAGTAAGAATCGTAGCAGTTATTGTTCGAAGTAAACACAATGACATGACCATAATGTTGCCATCATCACTGTACAAAAAATGGAATAAATTAATTTACTCGCTACATTGCCTAACATATCACGAAGAGAAACTTTATTTCCGAGACAAGCTCGTTGAAAAAGGAATATATAATAATCCTTATTCAGTAAATAGTGCGTTGGATGAAATTTCAAATTAATTTGGGTCATTTAATTAAAATTAAACAATGACAAGTCCATGCACGTGTTTAGCAATTCATATTTTTTATGAAATTTATATAATTATGTCATTCAATTAATTTCAAAGTAGAAATAAATAAAATATATAAAGATATATAACAATGACTTCAATAAGTATTATCCCGAAAAATAGATAATTAAAATTTATATAGGAAATGTGAATAATATAGAAATTTTACCTAGGGTAAAATCATGTATATTACACAAAATTTACTACAAAATTCTGAATGTGGAGTAAAATACCCAACATCAAATTACGCATGTCGCAAGTTTCATTTTCGTTTATATTTCGAAGATGGTACAAGATCGGATAAAACTCGTCAAGGTACGAAATCTAAGCAGCGTTCAATCGTAAACAGTACAGTATTTATGAAGGCTTTTGAGAAATTTACCAAATAGGAAAATCCCATTAACTTGGGGTCGGCTATCGAAAGCACGGAACAAAGTTCACTTGCTCCGGATGATGGAGAGATTTGGTGTTGAGGTATCTGTTGGTGTATGTGACTTTCCTGTAGACTGTGTGACTAAAGTGTCCATCCTTCTTCTTGTATATCAGCACGACCAGGAATAGCATTGTTATCATCCTCCACTTCCATTGTAAACTCGTTTTTGTTGTGACGCTGTGTAGATGTGTCAAAAACTTCGTGAGCTGTTCTCTACCGTGTGGTCATATAAAAAGGTGTCGTCGACGTATCTCAACGAGAACTTCGGTTTGGGACGCGCGGTGTTTATAATCTCCGTTTCCAAGTGGCGCATGAATCGTTGCCTGTCAGTAGGGATCGCATTGGTGCTCCATCGACCTGGTTGTACCGTTGACCCTCGTAATATGATTCGCAATGTAAATCGCATATAATCTCTTCCTATGGAGATGGCAATACTAATAACGGCATTACTGCAAAATTGATTTACAATGAAAAATATCCGAAATGCCTCAAGACTGGCAAAATGAAGGAAACCCACAGAGGAGGAGGAACCACCAGCAGCCAAGATCACTTTTCCGTATGTATAAGAAACAACAGACAAGAGTACGAAAAATCTCAACAAACGCAGCATAAAGGCAAGGTTTAACTCCGACAGAAAAATATCTTCAGTACTGCCAACACTGAAAACGAAAATTAACTTGGAGAAGCAAGGCTCTCCATCCCTTGTGGCAAGGTTACATAGGACAAATAATCCAGAAGATTAACGTTAGACGCGAGAAACACAAAATGGTTGTGGAGAACTAGACATCTACATCGTCTTTAGCGCAGCACGTCGGTATTACATCACATACGATAATGTTTGAAAATGCCAGGATGATAGGTAACATATAAAACGCTACAAAAAGGACCATCCGAAGTGACATGGAACTTGAGAAACAGGAACAGAACTTCAACGTAAAAGGCAAATCTCAAACATTGACCAATGCATGGAATTTAAAACTCGCAAAACATCGCCACACAAAGGAACCTTTACCCGCTCAAGAATCACCTACACCAACAGCGTCAATCAATACCGAGAAAACGTAAAAGGGGAAAGTAGCCGAAGTGAAAGTGGTGAAAGTACACAAACCAGATATGAACAGTATACCGTACAGCAGGACATCAGTGCGAGTCGAGTAACACGTAGCCGTGCCAAGCAGTTCTAAAATCTATACCACATCTCGTTTGGTGCAAAACGTGTTTGCTTTTGCGTTCTCATAGATAAAAAGTTTGTATGTGTTTATACACACTCTACTCGTATTTCTGTTGTTTACCAATTAATTTTATATAATTTCTACGATTATTTAATTCACACGGAAGGTAAAAGTAAAAAATAAGTTTTATCACTGAAGGTGCTAATTGGTTTAATCTGTTATACTCGGGATTTAAATAACATTTTACAGATGCTAGAATCAGCAATGTTAGTCACAAACTAAACATCTTGTCGCTTTCATTACTTTTAAAACATTCAAATAACACGCACGTAATTATTAATGTTTTCATTGCTAAAGCAGTATTTATTTCAAAATACTAACCTAAATTACAATAAAATTACTTATGTGTGAGAGGCGTCACCGACTTTATAGCACCTTTTATTATGTAAAAATTAACAAGTGTAAGTTAAAACATGCGTTTTATTCATTTTTCACCATTAAATTATAACGAGCTTTGTAAAAATGTTACAAGAACAACTTCAACATTCAGGTCATAAAATACAAAAAAGCTTAACCAACAAAAGAAATTAGTTTGAAAGCATTCACGTTGTTTTAAAGAGAAACTCACGAAACGAACTGATGATTATAAATTATATAGAAAAAGAGGTTTCAGCGGGCATAACGAAACAATTACGCCGTTAAAAAAATAAAATTAATTGCATCTTCTTTTTGTTTTTGTTAACACTGAATATATACATTGCTTTTAAAGCAAGTATAATTATTGGTTTAACTAGGATTTTTTTAGAGAAAATTGCATTAAAGCACATTTTTTCCAGAATTCTGCTTTCACATTTTTTTGACAGAATCCTTTCGTATAAATGATGCGGTATAATTTCAGCAGTACAACGTGTCTTTATTTTTGGTTTGTCATTTTAACAAATTTAAGTCATTATTTTATATTTAAAAAAAAAAAAAAAAAAAATATATATATATATATATATATATATATATATATATATATCTGAAAGAGATGAGTAGCTACACAAATTGGAAATTTGCCAGCTATTTTAAGAACTGAAACTGGAAGCTTTTTATCCTGATTTCGATGTACGATCCTATTTCATGTATTAGACGTTAAAGAAAGTAGAAGTGTATTGGACATCTCAATCATTATTTACATTATTCAAAAGTTTTGAATCATGTGGTGTACCGAAGGGTGCGGTACCTGAAGAAACGCATAAATATGCTTAACTGAATAGTGATAGCGGAAACATTGAACAAAAAGTGAGTAGACGTTCAGTTTTATTAACATTTTAATGTCGCGAGCTATCGCTGATCTTTAGATATAGTTTAAGAGCTGGCTACAGGGAGTGCAACATACATATGTCCATGAAATATGTTACCTGGGAAAGGTTCGATTACTGCCGGCAAAGCAAAAGCCCGACTGTCAGAAGGCGCGCTGGAAGCTGAGAGCGTGGGGGGTCGATTGAACGTGTAGATTTTCCGAGAAAAAAACTGTCGATTAGCACGGCTGACAGTTTGCATACGTATCGAGGAACATGAGTAAAAGCAGGGAAAAAATTGTCAGAAGAGTAAGTAGAAGATAAAGGCTTGTCATAAGATGCCAAAGTTGCGAAAAATGATCTTCGTCGCTATCGTATTCGGACGCCACGGCATCAACTGAAAATAATAAATTGTTAAATAAAATTCATGTATCCAATCAAAAGTCGAGAATTGAAAATTACCTTCGGAATCTTCGTTATCCAGAATGACATCTTTAATAGACGGTGGCAACTGTAGACCTTCAAACCATATTTATTTTCTGTTAATATCCATCCTGAAGATTCGCGCTCGAATTGGATTGGATCCGCTAATGTAGCATTATTCCACAAATGTGCAATATAGTGTGCTCTTTTAATTCGCTGTAGAAGTTCCGTGTAGCAAGGTGCCAAGCAGGAAGCGTCGAAGTTTCCCTTTACACTCGAATTTCTCATGAACGCTTCTACTTTGACTTCGGATACTTTGCAGCTAGGTTATTCTATACTTAAACAATATAAATGCAAAATGTCAGAAGTTCCTTTAATATGTAAATTTTCAGTCATTTTTCTCAACTTTGGCATCTTCTTACAACCCTTTAGCTTCTACTTACTCTTCTGACAGTTTTTTCTCTGCTTTTACTCATGCTCCTCGATACGTATGCAAATTTTCAGCCGTGCCAATCGACAGTTTTTTTTCTCGTAAGATCTACACGTTCAATCGACCTCCCACGGTCTCAGCTTCCAGCGCGCCCTCTGACGGTCGGAATTTCGCGTTGCCGGCAGTAATCGAACCTTTTCCAGGTAACATATTTCATGGACATATATGTATGTTACATCCTCTGTAGCCAGCTCTCCGGCTAATATAGTGGTCATGTTTGCTATATTACGTTTTATTAAAGATTCCCAAATAAATAAATAAATAAATAGAATAGTAGATTGACATATTTTAAATAATGGGTGAAGTGAATTTTTAAAGGGCAAAGCATTGTAATATCAGTTAAGCAATCAAGGAGGCACGATTAATCAATTGTTAAATTATAGGAAAGATTAAAAAAGCAACTAATTACTAGGTGAAGAATTGCTTACGAATAAAAAACATGTTTACTTAAATTATAATGTCTTTGCCAGTTTTTACAAATTAATTGAAATATTGTGTAATCGCGCTTGTAGAAAACGGGTTCTAAAATGAGACATTTAATAGAAAGTGCTTCGGTGTTTATAGTTTATTTAACGAATACTGCAAATTTTTAATTGGTAAAAGAACCAAATTGGGGACTGCAGAAACTTGGGAGGATAATAAAAGAAAGCGTATGTAGACAAGGGTAAGAGGGAATGATTAATGGTAGAGGGAAGAAGAGAAAGCGGAAAGACAAAGGCATTTGGAAAAGGGAAGAGAATAATACGGTCACCAGATATAAAAAAGACAGGGGTGGAAAAAGGTGGGAAAAGAGATATAAGGGAAAGCGGGAAGAGGAAAGAAGAGAAAGAAATTGAGGAAATAAAAGAATTAATTCGAGAGATGAGGAATCATATATAAGGGAATAAGAAACGAGATCAAAGAAATGAAAGAAGAAATGGGGAAAAGGGAACAGGAATGGAGGAGAGAAAAAGAAGAATCGTTGGAGAAAATAGGAAAACTAGAAAGAAAAGCGGACAATGAGGAGAGGGGGAACAAGAAGAGCAACATCGTAATAAAAGGGTGAATAAGCAAGGATCCACGAAAAGAGTTACAAATGATGATAGAGAAGAAATTAAATGTAAAAGTAGAAGTGAAAAATGTGACAATGATAAACAGAGAGAGGAAAAATGAGGTAATGGTGGCGGAAATGGAGAGTTCAGAAAAGAAGCAGAAGGTGATGGCAGATAAGAGAAAACTTAGGGGCACAACAATGTACATAGACCACGACCTAACAAGGGAAAAAAGAAGAGTACAAAAAGAATTAGTGAACAGAGCGGTGGAAAAAAGAGAGGAGTGAAGAAAAGTGTGGGTAGGATACAGAAAAATGGAGATAGATGGAAAAGATATGTATGGAAAGAGAGAACGGGAGTGTTAAACAGAGAAAGACCGGAGAAGAGGGGTAATCAAAGGGCAAAAAACTAACACGTGAGGGGTGAGAGAAAGTGGAAACAAAGACCAAGAATTCTGTGAGTTCATCAGTGAACAGGATGTGGTAGGATTGCAATAGACATAGTTGGAGGAAAAAGAACGGGAGTGGTGGGAAAAAGAGAGTCCATGGGAATTCTCATGGGTGGTGCAGTACGCGGAAAGGGAAAACAGAAAAGGAAGAGCAAAATGGGGTGTACTAACGGGAACAAAAAGAAAATGGCTGAAACAAGAAGAAAAAGAGAAAATGCAACAAAGAAAAGGAATTGTAGAAAGGAATATACAGTGGGGAAACGTAAAATTAAAATAAATGACGATATATAGCAGAAAAATGTAAGAGAGAGACAAAGCAGAACTTAAAATAGATGATAGACGAATGGGAGAGGGAATGTTAATCATAAGAAGGGACTTGAACGTGAGAATAGGAGAAAGGTGATGAATACAAAAAAGTAAAGGCGCGGGGACCGACAAAGGACAGAGTTCTAAACAAAGAAGGAAGGGCACTGCTGGAAGTGTGCAATGAAAGGGGATGGTAAATAATGAATGGGAAAGAGTAAAAAAGGGTATGGGGGAGTACACGTACATAGGAGGAAGGGGAGAATAATAGACTATGTAATAGCGAATGTATAAGCTGGGAAAACGGTAAGGGCATTCAGGGTGGGGAGAGGGTCGAATCAGACCACCAACCCTTGGAACTGATAATGAAACGGAGAGTGAGAGAAGGTTGGAAACAGAGGAAAAGAAATTGTTACGAGACAGACAGGCAGGATTCAGGACAGGAAAAAGAACGATTGACAACATATACATACTGAAACAGATGTCAAATAAGGAACCATAAAAGAGAAGGGGGAAAATTGTGACGGTATTTGTTCATCTAGTGGCAGCATTTAATAGGGTGAACAGACAGAAACCGTGGGAATACTTGAAAAAAAAGTTTAATGAAGTTTAATGGATGAGACTTTTAGGGGACAACAAGTGGGAGGTGTGGTGGTGGGGAACATGATAGTGTGGACGTTGGAATATGTAGACGACATAGTACTAATAGCAAAGGAAGAAAAAGAAATGAAGGAGATGATAAAAATAGATAAAAAATTAATTGAAGATTTGACTGGTATTTTTCCGATCAATTAACGAAGGGTCAATCGTTCAAGAATTCCTGCCGCTGTGAACTGGAAAAGTTAAAAATTTGTGCAAATTTAATGTACTGTGTTTTTGTAATTACATTAAAAATTGTAGAACTGTATCTGAAAATGCAAATGAACACGCTTTCTTTTGTTTTTTAGTACAGTATAGATGCCCTTCCGGCTAATGTATCAATTACCAAAGCGCCTTTGTGTTCTTACGGTCTTGTGTATTTTTTTGCATTGTGCACTGATATTTACATTGTAAAATTTGCCAAATTAATGTTTTTGTTCAATATGATAATACACGATATACTTAAAATTAAGGTTGAAGAATATTTGAATATTTATAATTGATTGCCCATTACTTCCCTTCGAAAACGAATTTATTTGTCATTTTTTAATAATTATACAATTTACTGATTTTTTTAATTATTACAATATATAGTGTTAATGAACTTTATGCGTCTTGTTTCATTGATGTACGTAACATTATAGGTGATTTTTACCTTATCTCATAGTTTTATCATTATTTACTGTTCATATAAATTAGTAGACTATAATAGTTTTGTTTACGTTCTTGTTGCTTACTATTCTAATGGTAATTTTTCCAATTAAGACAGGTTTGCAGTGACGACGACTTCCTTATTGCTGTTTATGATTTTAACGAAAGCTTTTAATGCTGCACAATTAATGAAAGATTTCACTGTTTGCTTTTTGCTTTTTTGTATTAAGAAGGATTTTACAATACACCCTGCACGTCAAGCCTTGTTACACCCCACCTCCAACCACTGAGCTGCCAGCATTCACCCTCTTATTTGTAAACCCTGTTTCTACTGCCTTTTTTACCAGTAACATCTCTATGTATAATCTGCCAAAAGATACATATTTATATATATATATATATATATATATATATATATATATATATATATATAATACATCCCGGGTATTTCACGACGAACGACACGGACTGTAGCGCTTAGACGCTACCGATTTTCAAAATTCTTTCAATGCAATATGATATAGGATCATAATTTTCTAAAACTATTTCTATTTATACAGGGTGTACCAAAAAATGGTGGCGTATCAAAGTTATGTGTTTTAAATGGAACACCCTGTATATTTTTACATGTTAGAATTGTACGAGTAAAATGAATCTAAGTTGCTGTTATACTGTGTATACGTAACCCTTACCCTTTTCAGAATATTTGAAATTTTTTAAAATTGTAAGGTAAATTTTTATCAATTGATACCCCGTACTATAGTACAATGATAAAATAACCATTGGTCACTCTGAATAGTCAACAAAATGAGCTATCAAATCGTATATGACTGGTTGGAGGAAATCTATACAAGTATTTAAAATAGTTAATTCTTTTCTTTCTGAATTAAATATAATTAACTTGCTTAATTCAAACGGAACACCTTGTATATTGTTTCAATTAATGGAGAATTTAATTATCTTTGAAACTGTGTTAGGTTTTCTGGTACCTAAAATCAATGGTTTTGCAGTTATTCTCATTTAATTGAAATGTTTAGTAGTGATCAAAATTTTTTTGAGTACGTCTTATTTTCGGACGAAGCGACATTCCACAAGAACGGTTTGGTAAACCGTCATAATTGTCATTATTACAGCACCGAGAATCATAATTTAAATCGAACAATAGATAAGCAGCATAGGTGGTCTTTAAATGTGTGGGGTGGAATTATGAACGATTATGTTATCAGGCCTTATTTTTTATGCTCATTTAAATACTCAGCAGTTTCTACAATTCCTTCAAAAAGAACTACCGGCATTATTAGAAGACGTCCCCTTGAATATGATAGAACGTATGTGGTATGAAATCTTTTAATTGAACGATTCCACGATAAGTGGATTGGAAGAGGTGGCCCCTAAAACTGACCCGCAAGATCTTGATGATGATTTTACGTGCTCCGGCTATTTTTTATGGGGCTACATCAAAGATATTGCTTATGTCACTTCCCCGACGACAAAGGATGACATGATAGGACGTATCCGTTACGCTTTTTCTATTGTAACTCCGTTAATACTTGGGAAACAATTCGAGCATTAAATGAAGAAAGCTCACGTATAGTATATTTTCCTCCTGTTAGAATAGTTAACAAAATTACAAAACAGTGAATGGAAGTGAAGCATGCATATTTTATGAAGTACTTCAGTAAGGTTATTGCCATTGAAAGAAAACGTATATCATGTGAATATTTCAATTAAATGGGAATAACTGCAAAACCATTGATTTTAGATATAGGATAACCTAATACAGTTTGAGAGATAATTAAATTCTCCATTAACGGAAAGAAATGTATATAGGGTCTTCCATTTAAACTAAGCAAGT
The DNA here is from genome assembly GCA_036346205.1 of Vesta saturnalis. Lineage (NCBI taxonomy): Eukaryota > Metazoa > Arthropoda > Insecta > Coleoptera > Lampyridae > Vesta > Vesta saturnalis. Next base: position 3,040,915 of record JARFJB010000862.1, read on the forward strand.
TAGTTATAGTTAAATAAGAATGAAAAGGATTAACATTTTTAAACACGCCGTATAAATTTCCTCCAACCAGTCATATGGGATTTGATAGCTCATTATATTGACTATTCATAGTGACAAATAGTTATTTTATCATTGTACTATAGTACGGGGTATCAATTGATAAAGTTTACCTTACAATTTTGAAAAATGTCAAATATTTCGAAAAGGGTAAGGTTTTCGTATACACAGTATAACAGCAACTTGGGTTTATTTTACTCTTGCAATTCTAATATGTAAAAATATACGGTGTTCCATTTAAAAAAACATAAGTTTGATGCGGCACAATTTTTTGGTGCACTCTGTATAAATGGAAATAATTTTGAAATGTTGACATTATAATCATATTGCATTGAAAAAATTTTGAAAATCGGTGGCGTCTTAGCGCTACAGTCTGTGTCGTTCGTCGTGAAATACCCGGTTATATACAGTGTGTCCAAGAAGTTCTATACAAATGGAGATAAAGTTTATCTTACATTTCACAAAAAAATATATTCTTGATAAAAATTTCTGCACGGCTTGTAGATCCATAATCAGGTACAAAATTTTTAAAACTTTGGCTGGAATACAGAGACAATAAAATAATGATTTGGACGAAGAGCAAAATACGTTCAAACTGTAGTGGAGAGCAAAATGTTGATTGAAATTGTGGTCTGCCGTTTTAAATTTTTTAATTTAATTTATCCTTAGCGATCTTAAAAACCCCTAATACCCGACCTTCAAAAAAATCGGTTTGTAAATTAAATAAACACTATAATCCACCATTTTTGATCCGTCATTTTGAAATTTTTCAATTTTGACAATTGATTTATACTTAGCAATCTTAAAAACTCTCAATACCCGACTTTCAAAACAATCAGTTGATAAATTTAAAAATGCACAATTTTGTACCCTAAGAAGTGTGCGCCACTGTTTATTATATATTTTTTATTTTGAAATTATATTAAAAACGTATTAGTTTGTTCTTTAATTACGTAACTTTTTAAAACTTGAAGCACTGAATTTTTCAATTTTCTAATCCCCTAAAAATGCCCCGCCACTGGTTGGATTTTGGCCATTAACAATCTTGACCCAGATTTTTTGATACTTAATCACAATTTCAATGAACATTTTGCTCTTTTTTTTATTTTTTCTGTATTCCAACCAACGGTTTAAAAATTTTGTACCTGATTATGGTTCTACAATTCATGCAGAGATTTTTATGAAGAATATATTTTTTTGTGAAATGTAAGATAAACTTTTTCTCCATTTGTATAAAATGTCTATATATATATATATATATATATATATATATATATATATATATATATATATATATATATATATATATATATATATTGGATTACTCAGAGGTTCAATAGTAAATAAATCCGATTTGTAAGTGTAAGATTCCTAGGTCGCATCCGATAGTAGTCTATAGCTTGGAAAAAAGTAAATTCGACTCAAGCGCGAAAATAGTCCTTACCAGGACTAAGCCTGATGAGGGAAGCAGAGTTTCGAAACGACGCGCTGGACAAATAAAAACTATTGAAATAGGCCAATCAATTCAACTAATATGAGAACAGATTAAAATAGTCTCTTTCAAAGTAACTGTTGAAATTTAGGCTAAATTGGTGCACATATACAAAGTAATTATTTCACATATACTCTTCGTCCCGTTGAACGAGCTCCCTTGAATAATTCATTATATTTGTACTAACGTTTAAATGTAGAAATTATGAAAATGGGACATTGATGTTTAAAAAGCTTATCTTTTGGTTTGAAATCGGTTATCTTTATTTATATATTTTACTGTATTTAAACATGCCTTATTATATTTTATAATTTGTTGACATTGATGTTTGTTAACTCATTTATTGCTTTTTACTGAGGATTATAGCTGTATTTGCTACTAAAATGTTGAACTATTACGAAAAAGATATGAATAAAATATACGATTTCAACCTAAAAGGTACGCATTTGAAATGTAAAAGTTGTAATAAAATAATATTGTGCTAAACGCTAATACTAACAATACAATATTTAACACGTGGCATAGGTTTATTTACGATAAATTTATTTGCACTTGTAATATATAAAGCATCTTATTTCAATTTATAACTAAGGATTATCTCCAATGTAGGACTGTATTTAGGTTTAACTATTTTTCCTATAATCTTTTAATTCAATATGGAAACTTTCCTTAAACCATAATACCAAGTTATTTCAGTTTTTTTTTTAAATCTGTGTTTATTATTCGTAAATTTAACTAACGCTTAACGATTGTGGTAATTAATATTCTGTGTACGAATCTATTAGCGGCAATTTATATTTTTATGCACAGTAGTCTTATTCTTTGAAGGACTTAATTCGGATTCCCCATAAATACGAAAATTTCCCTTTTTGAAAATCACCAATCATCCAGAAGGTTTAACATCTTAAAAGATAACGAGTGAAAATATTATTGTATATTAATGAAAATGAATTCTTTGAAGTAATGTTAATTTTTACTCCTGATTAAGTACTTCATTTAGTAGATATATCGCTTTAATCTGCTTACCTTTTAAAATCTACAAAGAAAAGAGAACATGATAGCCCCGTTTTTTTTACAATAATCATAAAGCGTCGTAATCCAGGATTTAAAGAGAAACAATTTTAAAATGCATTACTTCTGCGTAACCTTTATCCTATTTCTTGTATTTTATCTTATAATATAGATGAAAATCCGTCGGGAATTTCTTTTCATTCGTAAACTAACTGTAAAAGAGCAGTTTATCCTTCCCTAAATTAGATTTGCGTAGAGCAATGCCTTAAAAGTTAGTAACGTAAGCTGACAACTAGCAATTTACATATTCAAATAAAAGTTCCAATATTTGATATTATTTTGTTATGTGTGACTTTCTCGCATAATTGCGCCCAAAGCGAGATTAAAGAGACACGTTTGAAATTAGTAGGTGAATTTTCGTGAATTGGGAAATTAAGTTAAGAGACATTTCCTTTGACTTGTCTGTATTTAGCTTTTATTTAAATGAAATTTTAATTATCTTATATGATACTTAAATTTAATTTTACGGCCATTACTATTTTCCCCTCTTTTAATTCAAATTAGATCTCGAAAAGACCTTTAATGAGGAAGTCTTTAAGTGTAGTACCTACACTTGCTCTTATTTAATTATTTTTAAATTCAAGCACGATTTCAATGTTAGTCTAAAAATAATTTGGAAAATGCTTTTTGTGTAACCTTCTACATTAATTAAATTTACTGTGGGCTTTTATTGGCAAAAGGACGGTTTTAAAACTACAAACTTTCAACAGGATCAAAGAAGAGAGAAAAATTTAGGTGAAGAGGAGATCGGGGATCTTAATCGGGGTCAAATTGACTCTAGTAGGGAGTCCGTTAATTTATAGCGACTCCCTAACGGAGTCAGGTTGACTCCCTTTGAGGGTTTTCTGCATCACAAATCGTCACTTTTACCAGGCTTTAATTAAATGTTTGTAAAATGTTATTTTTAGTGATGTAAAGAAGTTTTATAATAAATTTATTGTTGCATGACGCTTTTGTTAGTTCTAATCGAATTTCTAGATTTACGGCTCTTTGTATCCTATAACCCCTTCTTTTTACACATTGAAAATGTTACCCTCGCTTTTCCCATTGACAATGTGTACACCGCTCGATATTTTCTATTATTGTTATACATGTTTTTTATTTTCCCGGACACAGAAAACTATTTTGTTTTATACACTTTTATGTTCCAATGTAATTATATTTTTCATTAAGAACTTTGATTATTATTCACTGCTTTTGTGGTCAAATAATCTAATTTGTAAACCCTCTTGCCATTTTGATTATGTAATGTAATTAAAAAATAAAAAAAGTAAAAATTGTATTTTTATGTTCAATATTGCAACTTTATACTGAGGTGCAGGTTTTTGTTAAAAATTATCTGAAATTCACTTTCGTTATAGGCATTATTATAAAATGAAAAGCTTGAAATTTAGCTTAATTTAACCTATTATTGTTATTTATTCTTTGTGCATGTTGTATACATAAAATTTAATAGTCTAAATGTAAATTTTAAAGTTAATATATGGAAAGAAGGTAGCTTCCGATAGTTAAATCGCAGATTTACATCTGTGGTTAAATATTGTCAATGGTCTATAAAGGACGACACATAGCCAGAATTTTTTATTTATTCTCTAGTTACCTAATGTACCTTGGTTAACGGGTATTTAAGATATCTTTCCTTTGATCTAAACAGTAACCATATTTTAGCTACTTTTGTAAAGTATTCTGTACAAGCTACATTTAGAAAGCACCTAGGTACTAAAAATATCTCACGATCTTTCAACCTTCAAAATGGAAATTAAAAGAAATGAAATAATTTTAATAACATTTTTTTAAGGATAATTAAGCAACCTCTTTTATAAGAAATTAATTACGAAAATAGGCAACATTGTAAACGCAAAAACAATAATCTATGGCAAACAGACGTTTAAAACTTCATGACAGACAATTTTTTTTAGGATAACTATGGAAACCTCTTTTTAATACGTTCATAACGAAAACAGGCAACATTGTAAAAACAAAAACAATAGTCTATGTCAGAATGGTGTTTAAACCTTCATGTCAGATAGAGATTAACAGACATAAGTACATGTTAACTTAAACGCCACCCGCTTATATAAAAATATCGATAATACAGCTTCATCATTTTCAATCATATTTATTTGATTTTTACAATTATTTTGCTTTACATTAACAAACTTTATAAAGAAAATCTATGTAAAATTTAATTTTCTTTAAAAATACGTCTATACTTTTTCTTATAAAATGAATCGTTATTCAGATACCTTAGGAATTTTTTTTCCGCTTAATTACGCGTCATATCACAAAATTGCATTGAACATAATTCATCGATATGTTTAAGGTCTATGTCTAAATATTTTTGTATCTTTGAAATATACAGCTGTTTTAGAAATATTTGATAAAAACTGACCCTAATAAACCCCCCTCTCCGCCACTGGATTTCTCCCAAAATCTAATCAGCTCTAAGCCAAGTGAAAACAAGCTTAAATACAAAATTTTAAGTACGTAGGTGTTTTCGTTCTGGAGTTATCGTACTAACATACGTCCACACATACCGGGTGGGCCCCAAAAAGAGATATGAAAAAAATATAAAATACCGTTTCTATAACAACCGGAGGGAATACAAACAACGTATGTTTCAACCTCCTTAAGCTTGCCATATGACCTTAAAAAATAAGGGCTGCTCTTAAATAGCACATTTTTTCAGCACCTTACCCTAAACAAAAATAATTTAAATTCTTTGTGAAGAAAACAATAATTAAGTCCGTAAATTAATTAATTATGTACCTTTGAATATTGATAATAGTAAAAGATCTAAGAGATTGCCGTTAATTGTAAATACATATTTCTCTTTATTTCAGAATTAAAACTTACTATAAATAATTACACCGTTAATATAAATGCAAGTTTTGTTTTTGTTATTCCGAAATTAAAATTTGATAAGTAGTAATTCAGTTTATATTCAAACGCACATGTTAAATGGAAATTACATTCGAAACCTCTTATATTAATATTAGAGAATGATAAGAAACCAAAGCATTCAAATAGACTTTAAAATCCAATCAATCTAATTAAAAGAGTTTTAAATTAATATATACAAGAAGTAATTAACACCGTCTTTATAAATTAGTTAATTTATATAGTGAAGATTGCATTGTTAAACAACAGTTTCGATATAAATAATTAAATTTAAATCTGAAATACTTTCTATGAATTCCAACTACAATGATAAGAATGTATCTAATCTTTTTACTATTGTATAAAATTTTATATATTTAAATAACGCCAACACCGACAGATGTGTCAAACAGTAAACAGCTTCTTGAATTGCGTGGTTTCGAGCTGACATAAGTGTTATTATTTTTTTTTTATGATTGTGGACCTGAACAGGCTAAATTAGGCCTATCGTGCTAAAGCACTCAGGAACACTTAGGAGGATAGATAGAGGGATAATGAATTGCCAATAGATGTCTATGAACAGCTACCTTAAATTTTCTCATATCATAAGTAAGAGGAAAACAGGAACTAGGGAGATCATTCCAGAGTTTAAAAGCCGTGTAGAAAAATGTGGATTGCGCCCGTTTGGTACGACAAGTGGAGATTTTAATTACTAATTAAACCATTAGATAGAATAAGTATTTTTTGTTAATGGAAACTGGTCGAATTTTATATCAATCGTTCTGTTGGTTCACAAATAATAATTTGAGCGTGACGACAGAAATATTAATTCGGTAATTGATTTAATATCAATTAAAACAAATTGTTAACTGTCGTACTCTATATAGGTATGAGTTTTTACCAAAATTATTATCTTTCGTTCTCAATAGGTGAAGCTGCCATTGTGAATTGATATGATGGAAAGAATTGGTAGTAAAGATTAATTAATAAAATTCAACTTGCTAAACACTTGCTCTGTAAACGAGTATCAAAATTTAGTTAAATTTATTTTGACAAGTAGCAAGGAAATCACTTTGCGATCGAGCACCGTGTTGGTTAAACCGTAATCAGTGAAATTTAAATAAATTCACAGAGTTCATATTTATTAAGAATCATTCATTTTCATCCATCATTGGTGAAGGAACTTTGTCAAGGTAACCTGTGACCTTTGTCAACTACCGTATCCTCTTTCCGTCCGTATTAATTGATTTTACGTACATCTTCTATCATAAGAGCCAGACCCTGAATTTTAGCCTCCACTAGGAAACCCGACGCAGCCGTTTAGGAAGCCGTAGACGTTCAGAAGGGGTCCCAAAGACCACCTAAACGATAGCTTATCTTTGGGTGGCCTCTGAATCCGTGTTCTAACCCCTGGAATGAACGACCGCTGTCCGCAACCGTCCAGGAGCATTACATAGTAGTAACTACCGTAACTTATAATTTTTTTTTAATAAAATTTAATTTTTTCCCGAGTCTCAATTTTTATATTGGACTTCGTTGAGGGCAAGCTTCACTTGACGCCACCGAAAATCTCTTAGATCTTTCTAAAATATTTTGAAAAATTAAATATGAACCAGATGAAAGATGGTACCCGCAAATTTCAGCAACAAAAAAAGAAAACAAAAAACAGAAAATTACCTGGGTGATAAGAAGACTTGTTTTTAACAAAATGTCAATCTTTTAATAATTTACTTGTAAGTGAAGTGACAGCGTGGAAGAAATAATTGAATTTATTTTTCTTTGTGGTGCTCAAAAGATGTGCTATTTAAGAACAGCCTTTGCTTTTAATGAAATATATCCTGGCATAAACGTAAGTCATGTTTATGTTATAGATTGATGCAAGTAGAAGTTCTTGGTCAGGTTTCTGTTAATCCAAATATATCTACACGGCAGTTGGCATCAATAACGCGTATATCTCAAACATCTGTCAGAAGAGTATTAAAAATGCACAAATTTCACCCGTATAAGATGAAAATTTTCCTAGAACTTGGTGACGATGATCCCAATCGACGAATCCAGTTTTGCGAAACAATGACGGACAGAATTTAAAGAGAACCCACACTGACTAGAAACATTTGTTTTAGTGATGAATGTACATTTTTTTAAATGGTCATGTGAACAAACAAAACTATCGCTACTGGATTGATGAGAACTAGCATCATTTTACAGAAGGACACACCCATAATGCTGAGAAACTTAATGTTTGGGTGGGAATACTGGGAGACCGAATAATAGGTCCATTTTTTATCGAGCGTAATTTAACCACCAAGGTATACTTGGAGATGCTTAACAATTTAATAGAGCCATTAATTGTCCATGAAATTGAAAATCAAAGGGACTTAGAAGGAAATTTAATTCTTAATGAAGGCATTGTGCATTTCCAACAGGCCAGAGCCCCTCCTCATAATGCTATTAATACAAGACGGTAGCTGGATATCCACGACAGTGGATTGGTAGAAGGGGTCGAATTGAGTGACTATCAAGGTCACCCGACCTTACTCCAATGGACTTCTTTCTGTGGGGTTACATTAAATGTTTAGTGTATAAAACTCAACCAGCATCCTTGGATGAATTGCGCCAGAGGATAATAGAAGCGTGGCAGAACATTCCAAGAGACATTTTTCATAACGTTAAACAATAATTTTAAAGTCATTTCGAATATTTATTGTAATTTTAAAATGTAAACTTTCACCATTATCACACATAATAAAATACTTATCTTTTTTGGGTGATAGATAGACCGAATTACTCAACTTACTTGAAAAATATTCATCCTGCTGTAGGATTTGGTGTATACAAATAAAATCTACGAACCTCATAGAAAAAATCTGATATAAAATAAATATCTGATATGGTCACTACATGACTTTCTCATGCTTGTATCCGTGTTGCATTAGCAAAGTGTATATGATAAAGACGGATGATTAATTATTATTTATTCTTATTCTCCATTATATGAAATGTACATCTCAGTTCTTTCCTATATCCACCTTGGTAAACAATTGAAAAATCAAAAAATGCATAAGGTAAAATGGAACTTTCTGTTTAGGAATGTACTCAAGTTCTGCAATAATTTCACACAATGCAAAACATCAAAATTCGTCAATGTCTATTAACTAATATATATATATATATATATATATATATATATATATATATATATATAAATTTGATATAAATACAAACAAATTCAGAAGTGACGTTATACTCCATAATTAACTCAAAATGGGGGTTAATATAAAGGTATACTTAAGGTTTAGTGTTTTTAAGTATACCTTTAAATTCAGAAGGTTACACTTTCTCCCAGTAAGTTTCAATACTCCATTAAAGTTAAAACTTTTGTAATTTTACTTACACCAATCGAGTTTTATTTTTACAACATTGATGAAAGAAATTAAAAGATAAACAGACCGTATGACTATTGTTTATCGCATACTTACAATGAAACATCAGTAGTTAACGTATATATTTGATGAGCAACTCTGTTTTCAATAATACAGGAGACACACTATACAATTTTTTCTCCCTAAAAAAATGCTTCCGCTTTGTACAAACTTTATGGTTCTTCAGGTATTCATATAAACTATTCTAGGGACTTTATGATTTTGTTAGGCCTTATTTATTTCCCGATGAAAACTTCCATAACAAAACTTGTCTAAAATTTTATTCTTTTGAAAACTTAATAGTTTTAGTTGTACGTCTTTTATAAAGTATCTTTATTTGTGAACCAATTTTAATCCAAACTTAATATAACTGAGATACTTCAGTTACCTCTCCAAATACATACTTTTTGGTGTGCTTAAGTGATTCTGGATGCACACACATGTGTATAGCCACGTGAACGCCCCCCCCCCACATATACACAGACATACAAACACACAGACACACGCACATAAACTCACCTCACATGTATATGCACACTCGCCTTCGCACTCACACAAACGCGTATGTATACACGCGCAAACGCACGCACTCCCGCCCGACGGCTCATTCACCCACCCACTGACCCACACACACGCATAAACACACACACACACACTTACACAACATTAATAGTTCCGGTAGTGAATGTAGTTGTAAGGTACTTTATGATCCCAAACAGAAAAGATTATCATGAACGGCTATGCTAAACGTTTTAAATAAACAGTGGGTTAGTTTAATAAACTTGTGATTGTTGTCGGGTGACAGTTTGGTGAGAAGTTCTTGTGCTTGACTAGAATTGTAATTGCTGCTTCAAGAAACCGTGTAGAGCCTGGCGACTGCAAAAGTTATCACGCTGTCAGCTTTAGAATTAAAATTTATGAATATTAAGAAGATTATACTTGATAGAGAAAACCGCAAATTTACAGCCACGTAGATTTGAGTCTACCGGTAGACCTGGTACATCCCTCAGCATCATGTGCTTATTATACGTTCTATCCAGTAACCTTGTGTAAGTTAAAGTGCTCTGTAGTAAATATTCGTCGCCGGTTTTAGCAGTATTGACTAAATTATTGTTTGATTATTGAAACATTCTTAATCGGGACATTTACGCAGTTACTGAGTTTACTTGTTACTGAACTTTCTACGTTGACGTTTATTAAAAACGGCGTGTGCCGCCTTCTTTATCTCTGAAAAGTGATTTTGTAGAAGTAAAAGAACGAGACAGGAAGTTTTGAGTATTTAAATGTTAAGCAGTTAACTTGAACTTTTATTGTTCGGTTAAAATCTATTGAGATGTATTTGAACTATTTATTTTCATAGGTTATATGATTGTGTCCGGGGTCGCGTTGAGTACAGATATGTTCTCGCAATGGACATTTGGTTTACCTATGCGTTAAAATAAGATACAGTGATTTATTTGGCACTGACTAAACTGTTTTTATTTTCTTTAAAATTGTGCATAAAATTTTGGATTTGGCGAAAAGGAGCAAGTATTTTGATTAAAAGTTTTGTTTTGAAGTCAACATAAAAGTTGGGTAAATAGAAAGTACTATTAAATTTATGTATGTGTGTTTGTGGAATAACGCGTTAAAAGGTTCTCCGTTCATCTTTCAAGTACACTTATTTATATTTGTTATATAAACATTTACATTAGGTAGAAATATAGCATTTTTCATTACGATTATTGAGTAAATGTGTAAACATATGATTATCGGACTAAATACACGTGATAAATATTGCTCACGATTAAAAACAGTCATATGGACTTTATTTAAGAGTTATTTTTAATATCTATTATCGCAGAATTTACTACAATTACAATTAGACAGTTAATAGAAAATGCTTCCTTAGTTATAATTTAATTAAAAAAGACAGGGAAGGAAAAATGTGGGAACAACGGAATAGAGGAAAGTGGAAAGAAGAAAGTTGAGAAAGAAATGGAGGAAATAAAGGAATTAATTCGAGAGATGAGGAAGAAGATGTAGGAAAATAAAGAAATGAAATGAGATAAGGAAGAATTGATAGGGAGAATAGAACAACTAGAAACTAGAAAGAAAGGAAGTACAACATCGCATAGAGGAGCCACAGAAATAGTTACAAGTGAAGATGAAATAGAAATCAAATGTAAAGGTAGAATTTAAAAAAGTGATGTGATAAACAGGGTGAGGGAAGATGGGATGGTTGTGGCGGAAAGGAGAGTTGGAAAGAGAAGCAGAAGGTGATGGGAGAGGAAAGAAAACTGAGGGGTACAAGAATTTACATAGACCACGACCTAACTAGGAAAGAAATGAGAGTACAAACAGAAATAATGAGGCGAAATGATAATAAATATACTTTATTTAATTTCATTCTAATAATTAATTTTACACCTCAATATATATATATATATATATATATATATATATATATATATATATATATATATATATATATATATTTTAGGATGATTAATATATGGGATAATTAATAATAATATGTTTGATTTATATGGGGATAGGATTAATGTTTAAATTGTTAATATCAATATAATGATATTATATTTCATATACTTATGCACCGGACTAGCTCTTATCTCAATGTGGGGATAGGGTTCAGGATTTAGTAGGAAATTATATTTGGTTCGAATATATCATGTGAATTGCCCTTTATAAAAAATATCATATATGGAAAAAAAAACTGAACAAAATTTATACTTTAACGCATGCGTTGTAACGTTACTGAATACAATTATCAAAAATGTCAAAACTGTCAAACAATGACTTGTTGAATTTATGTTTATAATTTTAATTGGATAAATGAAATTTAAAATTTGGAAATAATTTAAAACTTTGATTCTTTTGCAGGTGTTTACACAAGTATTATTTAAACATATACACCTATACGTATAACAAATAATAATTGCAGGAAATCAACACAACAAAGAACACAATAGACAGGATTATAATCAAAAGTAACTCACATGTAAATATTCTAAAATTCAAGAGATGTCTTCACACAGGTGGTTCTAAATAGATGCAGGCACTTTCCAATATGATCGAACATCTTTATGTATGAAGTTCACTGCTACCATTTACCCACTAGCTGCAAACTGGTGCTCGGGTTGTTGATCACTTTTGCTTCGGTAACTGGTAATATTTCCCCACTTTACGGCTTCACCCCAACCACAAATTTTAAATCGATAATGTTTTATTTAACTGTATTAATGCTTTCCAATTGTATCGTTTAAATAATATTTAATGGTTGTAAAAGGTTTAAGTTAATGTCACTTTATTTTAGGTTCCGGCTCAAATATAAATTATTAAAAGAAAATCGCAGCAACAAATAAAACACAAATGAAGAAAAAAAATTATTACGATTTTATTTTGGCAAAACGTAACCAATATTCAAATTCAACAAACGAAATTTTTAAAAGTTCAACATAAATCGTAACAAGAAAAAAAATAATTCGTAATGAACTTTACGAAACTGCACAAGTATCGGTAACCTAACTTAAATATTTAAACTATTGTCGGTTTAAAAACAATTGGGCCTGATTTCTCGTCTCTCTGTTTATTATAAAAATCTTCCCGATAATTATTGAGGTTAGATAAACTTACTTGAAGCACAAAAACACAACACTATTTTAACTTTTTCAAACAGCTGGCAAATTATAGAGAGAGATTCAAATCCAGGACAATTCCTTTTATACCCCTTTGTTGGTTACCACATCTTCAACTTTTTTTATGCAATTCTAAATAGTAACCATGTTTCTGATTGGTCGAAAATAATTTTAAAACTTAACTAAAACAGAAATTTAGCAATATCTTTCTTATACAATTATGGATTTAAATTTTAATGACAGAAATGAAATCTGTGTTCAATTACGCATAAATAGATATCCAACATGATACGGTTCTTTTAACTAGTATGCAAAATGACCTAATCTAATTTAAATTTGCTTATATCTAACTAATCTTACAAACTACACTTAAATTAATTACACATATGTAATCCTGACAAAATTTAGCATAGGAAAACACACATTTAATGTCCGAAATCGTAAATTTAAAGGAATTTTATCTTTACCAAATAAAACTGTATAATTAACCACAATTTCATAAATTTTGCGTTGAAATTCTATGTACACTTTATATTACTATGTAATAATGAGGAAGACCTCCTATTCATCACTTTAATAATACAATTTAAGCCTAATATAATCAAAAAAACTATAAATTTGTGAAAAAACATAAAATTTAAAACATAACCAAACTTAATTCTAAAATTACAAATAACTTACATTTAAAAACGTTCATGTAACTCAAAATGTTATCCAAATAACTTGTAATAACTGTCTTTATTGTATTTATTGTTCATCTCGCTTGCATTGTATAATTTATTGTCACTTTAAGAAGTCATATCGTTTAATACACTTTATCGAAATTCTACTATAAATATGTATCTGCATGTAAATGTCTTTGTGTGATTATGTTCTATGCACTGTTCTTAATATTTAAATTGCATCACTATGTTTGTCACACAATCGCTTCCAAAAATATGTGAGAAATGATCATATTAAGTTCATATTATAACCCTTTCTTAAATTTTACCAAATTTCCTGCATTCGAAACTACTTATACAATATCCCTAATATAAATCTATCTTTACACTTTGTGTTAAACACCTGTAAAATATTCACAAGCCAAAATAATTTCGAAAAACTGAAATTTATTGAAACAAACTAAAGTACTGAATTGAATTTACGGAAATAAGTTTATTTAACATTCCTGACATTTTCGCAAGTAGCACAATCAATGCTTTTTATGATTAAACCAAAATGTATAAATGGTATTCAGATTGTTTTACCCAAAACAAATCCACTTTCTAACCATCGTGAACCGAATTACATCACTTAGATGTCTCGCACATGTATTATGCTTGAAATCACCCCTTTTTTAAAGAAATTACTAGTTAAAACTCCGATCCTTGTCTTACTCTTATCTAAACATCTCAATATATATATATATATATATATATATATATATATATATATATATATATATATATATATATATATATATATATATATTAAACTCTTGCGTGCTTACTCAGTAGTTTATTACGCATGGTGCATCGCAACCTATTGCGCAGGTGTAGTGCGTCTAGGCTCTTCGCACATTATTGGGATCTATATGGATTCCACTTTTACACTATCTTATCTTATCGAATTTTCTTTCAGTGCGGTAAGACACGAAACCCATATGCATCCCAATAATGCACGAATAGTTTAAGCGTAATGCACCTGCGCAATAGATTAATGCGCAGTGGTTCAGCTGTTAAGGTGTCAGACCAAATTGGAATCTGAGAGTAGTCAAGGGAAAAAATCAGTCCTTCTCAGGACTAAGCCTGATTACGGAAACCGAGTCCACTTTTGTTTAAGCTATTTTTATGCCGAATATGTGAGGTAGGTGAATAGTTCGCATTCCTACCTTATTCAAATAATTATACCGTGTTTATACGTTGTTCTGTTAGAGCTTTTTTGGGAAGATGACGTTTATATTTGCGGATTCATGACTTTTGTGTAAGTTATAACGAGAGTTTTTTTATTTTGGAGTTTTAGATTAAAATCACGTCCCATCCCACTGCTACGTCGGAAACATGTAAATCATGACATTAAGTAAAAGATTTACGCTGTAAGTAGTAACAAAATCTATTATTTGCCGACCAAATGTTCGAGTGGCTTGTTCGAATAAAGTTTGTACGTAATTAATTGTGAATAATCAACTACCTTTTGGTTGATATCATTACGCCTGACTGAAAAACAGGGGAAGGGCCCAATTATAACGTCTTTGTCGTGAGTTACACCATCAAAGCTTTGTATTTAGCCTTAAGCTTCTACAAGTAACAATTCTGTTTGAAATTTTACGTTTAGCCATATCTAACCTGCAGATAGTTTATGTGATAGCCATTTATGATATTTTTACTGCTGTGATTTAAATCATCAAACTTAGTCATTATTTAATTACTGCTTAAATTTTTTAACACTTTTTCCTAAAATTAATGTCTATCTCGTTTTTATATTAGTTGAGCTCTAATCAAACTTGATTATTAAAAGGGTTGTGTCAGTGATAATAATGATTTTGTAATCTCTATTTACTTTAAAGCAAATGTAAACTTTGAATTAGATCAAGAAGGAATTTTAGGTCAAAGTCGATATTTGAAATTAACGATTTCACTGAAATGTTATCATGGGAAAACAAATTATTTGAACTAGAACACAATTAATGTCATCCTGACAACAGTTTTGTGAAAGTGAACAAAATGGTTTTCCAAGCTGTTCATTCAAACTAAATTGAAGTTAATTGAATTTGCGCTGGTTTAAATAAACAAACGTTCGTAAAGGTCTATTGACGTATTTGTTATTAAATAATTTCTAGTGTTCACTTTAATTTGATTGGGTCAAAGAATAAAATAGCTCAACCATTTACTTAGAAAAGCACACATGATAACTTATATATGCAAATCACCAAAAATTCTTGACGCAAAATTATTTAAGTTACGTACAAATTTGTTTCATTTTTCTCTGTTGAGTTCTAAATAAGATAATTTGAGCGTTCAACTTGCACCACTTGAGCTTCCTTATTTATCAAACATCGAAATAGGGATAAAATTCTGTAAATAAAAAAAACTCTACAATTTCCAGCATCATCAACTTTATCTCTATTATACGTATGTACTCAAGAATTTTTTGTGCTTTTCTTCTAGACGTAATAATCCTAACCCGGGAATCATGTCAATAGAACAACGATAATAATGTTACAAAGTACGTGGAAATGTTTTAACAAAGTATTTTTTTTACATTTACTACATCATAAAACTTATGAAAAACGGATATTGCGTTCATTGTAGGATTTTCATATTTTATAACTTTTATCACATCTTCTAGTTTAAAATCATCACAATCCTGCTAAACTTTTAACTTTTGAAAACTTCGACATCACTTCGCGACTATGAAGAAGATGTAAGCCCCTAAGCACAGTCATCGCCAACGCCGCCTGCGTTCTATATAAGTATTTGTTTCAATTTGCAAGTAAAATTGGCCGAATTGAAATCGACTTGTTTTAATCATAATTCCAAATTTACATTTTGGCAAACGAAGATGTATTGTTTTCTTAGCCGCAAGATTTGAATTTTCATTTAACCATAAGAACAACTTTTTCCAATTATTATTTTTTCTTATAAATTTTGTGGAAAGCTTGTCATGTTTTTCTTAAATGAATTGCAATTAATGTTGTTCTAAAAGCATTTGGTTTATTATTGAACTATTTTGCAAGTTTGTACTATGACAAATTACTGTATAAGTGTAACATATGATGTAAGTTGAACGACATTAATTTAAGCCTGACTGACAATATAAATTAGGGTATTAGAAGCGCTAACAAGTTTGTAGTAATATCGCCAGCTTGTTTAAATTTCATTAAAGTTTGTCTTTAGAGTAACAAATTAAACCCTTAAAAAGGTATGAGCAGTACAATAAATAGTTTCAATGTAAAACTTCCTTTTTTCAGCCTTCACGATATTTACAGCCAGATTTTTAATACCCATACTGATGTACGCATCTTAATTTAATTACGGTGGTTATGTTTCTGAAAAATATTCAAAGCAAATGTTATTAGTTTGTTTGCAAGGGCGTAGTGTACATGGATGCGGTGATACGTCGCATCCGTTAATAAATTGAGCAAATTAGTGTTATTTAAAAGTTCAATCGATTTTCTCCATTATTACATTTTTTTAATTATTTTAAACCGACCGCAAACATGCTTTATTTACTTTATAAACGGCCGTGAAAACGCCCGATAGTAAGCGTTGCTGCAGAGCTGAATGATGCGATGGTCCACACTACATTCAAACCATATGCGTTTAGCCGGCTAAGGTCACTGATCTATTAGGCAGCCAACAGTGAAACCTCGAGTGGGTTAATTTCTGGACTCAGTTACGCGATTCTATGAATGCATTGTTACAGGCTAAATACTCACTAGACCATCCAGCCTGTAAACGCAACTTGTGCCACGGCGTAGCTCAGTGTTGTGGGCGAGGTTTTTACTTAATGCTGTAAAAGGGCACTCGTGACAACTCCAAAAACGTCAAAATCGGATAAAACTATCAAAAAGGCGCCACCTGTTAAACACATTTATAGCGGGAAAACGTCATGAACAGATCTTAGATTGGCCTAATAGAAAACAAAAACGTTGACTGAAAAATAAACTACTCTACTACAACAAATTCTATTCCAAAAACATTTACGCGAAGTTCACCTTAATTCCCTAAAATCTCGATAGACCTCAACGCAAAAATTATTATCTCAAATAACCAAAAATAAATGAAAATTCGATAATGAACTCTACAATTTAAAACACAAAAATACGTCCCTACAACAAAATTAAGCGTGATGTAAAATTTATAAAATCCTAAAATTTATTAAACGTCGATATCGGGATGTAATACCTTTCCATTTGGAAATTCAAACCCATTAATGATGTCTACAATCGGTAAATCCAAACCTCGTATGCAAAATCAATCCGCTGTTCGGTCAGCGACCATCTCAATTCATAATTTACGTTACGTTATTTCCCGTAATAAATCTGCACTTCAATATATTTATTCTTAAAAAAATCACTTTAATTCATTTACAACCCATCGTTTAAATCAATTCTTCTTCAAAACATGCTTAAATTCATGAAAACAATATATTTCATTGAACCTTTAAAGATTACGTTAAGATGCAGTAATCACCGTAAACTTTTTCATAATAACATTTTCTAATATAATTAGATGCTTTTTAAAATTTTTAAGTATGTATAATTTGCGTAAATGAGTTAACTACTTTAGGAAGAAATGTAATATTAGTAATTATCGTAAAACTAGCATTCTAATTGAAGTTCAAGGATCTACATAAAAATAAATTTACTTGTGCATTAGTTATGACTAACAAATTTGGTATTAATCATTAAGTATGTGTTACATTCGTTACTTTTGCTGTACGATTAAGCGAATTTTTGCGATCTATTAAAATTAATGGATTACTCGTAGTTCTTTGAACTTTCTATTTTTCTAAAAATAATGACATTTCTCTAAGCTTATCTCTGTAATTTCTTGAATATATTACGCTTCACAATTTAATTTCTATAGTGTTTGGGTAAACTTTTTGATCGTCACTTATAAGTTATATTTCAACTTCATGTGTTGGGAGTCACTGGTATATAGCGGTTTGACATTCCCATATTTGACTTTTACTTTCTCTTCCTGTCTGTTGGTTGACGAAAGAAAAGCCATTTTGTTGTTTCCTGAAAGAAAAACGTAAATTGCTGGACTTTATTTAGCCCATCGATGGTTATCGGTTTTATAACATTTTTCTAAATTTTGTGCCGAATCGCTATAATTAGTGGGTACAAATGATTTATATCGGATATATATATATATATATATATATATATATATATATATATATATATATATATATATATATATATATATATATATACATATATACAGGGTGATTGGTCGAAACAATTCATTAGAAGTATTAGGAGTTCCAGCCATGGCTGATTTCTGAAAGTTTGTATCTGGACTAAGTGATTCATATTCTATTTAAGGAAAATATTTTTATGATGACTGCACTTCCGGTTATACCGGAAGTAGCCATCAACTTTGTTATCTTAAATGGAATCGTACCCTTTTTATGGCATATTCGAATTGTACTCGCCATTTAAGTAGAAATTTTATCAATGTTCTCTACACTTAAATTTAATAGTTTTTGAGATTTAAATTTTTTTTCGAAAATTATTGGTTGAACACTATGACATTTGACAATGCCTACTGGCGCCATTTTTAGTACGAAGTAAGTAATATTGACGTTATGCATAGGGGTATCCTTAAGCTTTACGCTGATGCTTCCGGTACTGCCGAATTATCTACAGGGTGTTCAAAATGTGACTTCCATCTTTTGAAAATAAAAACCATCAAAACTTAACTTTTTCAAATTCAATGCCCAATATTTTCTTCCTTTAACGAATGCAGAATAAAATTCTGCATTGATTTGTATTAGCATTCCCTATACCTATCTTCAACAGTTTTTCAGTTATTCAGGTATTTCTAAAAGTCTTGGCTGAACTTCTTTCGTGCAAGCTGTTTTGACGTGATGACGATTTAACTGGCGAAATGCCGTCGTTACTCTTAAGCCTAGGTCTTCTCTTGTGTGGACTGGAGTGGCGTATACTTGATTCTTAACTTCGCCCCACACGTAGAAGTCGAGTGGAGTTAGATCGGGACATCGGGGAGGCCACCGCCATGGTCCGTTTCGACCGATCCACTGATCACCAAACATAGTGGTGAGCTCTTGATCAACGTCGCGCGTTGAATGTGCAGGAGCTCCGTCCATTTGATACCAGCAGTATTGTAAAATATTAAGAGGAAGATTTTCTAAAAATTCAGAGACATCCGTTCTCAGAATCTCCAAATATTTTATACTTGTCAAATTTTCATCATAAATTTGAAAAGAGACACGACCATTCATTACAAGACAAAACACGTTAAAACTAAATTTGTTTTGAAAATTTGATTCTCACTTGAAATGTGGGTTTTCCGACGCCCAATAGTGCCAATTACGTCGATTAACAATTCCTTCTCTCGTAAATTTTGCTTCGTCCGTCCAAATTATTTTTCGTAAAAACAGCGGGTCTTCCTAAATTCTGATTAACATTTGCTCACAAAATTCCACTCGCTTGAAATTATCGCCTGGATGAAGTGCTTGAACCAAAGTAAACGAATAATCATGCATTTTATGCTTCTTTAAGATGTATTGTATGGAATAGTAAGACAGGCCCAAATCTCTGCAGCTGATCGTATCGAGCCGTGGGGATAGTTATGAAAATATGCTAGGACATTAACTTCATTAGCTTCTTCGCCAGTAATAGGCTTTGATCGTGTTCTGGCAGCTTTCT
The DNA here is from genome assembly GCA_036346205.1 of Vesta saturnalis. NCBI lineage: Eukaryota > Metazoa > Arthropoda > Insecta > Coleoptera > Lampyridae > Vesta > Vesta saturnalis. The sequence goes on from JARFJB010000862.1 coordinate 3,060,856, forward strand.
CTGTTCCAAAAAGTTTGACTCTATTCGCTTAAATTTGTGCTTGTTCATTGGTGTTAAATGAGGATATCGGTCATTAAATAAACGGTAAGTTCTGCTAATAATCTTATCACATTCTCCATGAATATAAAATAAGTTCAAAATATCCCTGTTTGAATACTTGCCATTATCCATTTTGATAAACCGAACACAGAAACACAACAAAAGGTATTGACAATTACTAACAACAAACTTAGCTGTGGTTTCCATGGCTATCCATGGAAAAATCAGGTAAATCGATTTGAATTTCAGAAGAAATGAACAAATACCTCAATATGAGAAAAACTATCGAAGATATGTGTAGGGAATGCTAATATAAATCAATGCAGAATTTTATTCTGTATCCGTTAAAGGAAGAAAATATTGGGCATTGTATTTGAAAAAGTTAAGTTTTTATGGTTTTTATTTTCAAAAGATGGAAGTCACATTTTGAACACCCTGTAGATAATTCGGCAGTACCGGAAGCATCAGCGTAAAGCTTAAGGATACTCCTATGCATAACGTCAATATTACTTGCTTCGTACTAAAAATGGCGCCAGTATACATTGTCAAATGTCATATTGTTCAACCAATAATTTTCGAAAAAAAATTTAAATCTCAAAAACTATTAAATTTAAGTATAGGGAACATTGATAAAATTTCTACTTAAATGGCGAGTACAATTCGAATATGCCATAAAAAGGGTACGATTCCATTTAAAATAACAAAGTTGATGGCTACTTCCGGTATAACCGGAAGTGTAGTCATCGTGAAAATATTTTCCTTAAATAGAATATGAATCACTTAGTCCAGATACAAACTTTCAGAAATCAGCCATGGCTGGAACTCCTAATACTTCTAATGAATGGTTTCGACCAATCACCCTGTATATATATATATATATATATATATATATATATATATATATATATATATATATATATAGGAAATACTAAAAGCAGCCAATCTATCTGGTTCGATTGAAGAATTAAATCCATTAAGAAAATCATTAAAGCAATTAACTAAAGGGGTTAGACTTAACCTCACAAATTTCTCTGTAACCACGAAGTTGTTTTTACACTTTAGATTCGCTGGAGAAAGCAATTACTATTTAGCTGTCATCAGCTGTTCTCATACTCGTACTTGACTGAATCCATTTCCGAACGTTACAATTAATACTTTTCTGATTCTCTACCTCATTGAAGAGGTACTTTTTGTACGCCATATTAATATACTTTTCGTACACCATCTAAATATACATGTTGTATGCTATGTAAATATGGATGTAGGTACGCTGTAGTACATTTGTATATAATTCGTACATAGTTGTACATACCGGAATTTGGCTGATAAAGTGTGTTACTTACGACTTAATCGGCAAGAGATCCGACTTCCAAGGGTGGACCACCTGTGAAATACTTGAAATTATAGCTTTCCGACAGGCTGGGATATAAAAGATAAGTTATAAACCTCTCATATTCGGGGTCTTTTGGATACCTTAATGTTTTGATTAATCTGTGACCAATCCTATAAGTTGTATAGACCTATGTACATGTTTGTGATAAAACTTTAAGTGTTATTGCACACATTTTTGCGCTTTTACATGAAATTGCTTTGGGTAAAATTTTGTGTATAAAAATTACCATGCCTATTGCTAATCTATGTATTTAAACACTGTTTTATAAGAAACTGTGTAACTGGATGCATTCAGCTCAACAGATTCTAGTTAAAGATTTTATAAACCACCTGATTACTTCTGTTATATTTGTTTACTGCAAGTTATTCATAGTAATTGTATTATTACTATAATCTTTTATTCAGTGGGCCTTTACAACTTGGGGAATGCTTAAATTACCTGTTTACTGTATTTTATTGAAGACTATAAACCGATGTTTTAGCATAATTTAGCTTTGAAACTCTGTATATTACTTTGCCATTTTTGGATGTAAATTTAACTTGATTTCATTACCTAAATTCTAGTATTAGACTCTTTGGGTGGCTTACTATATTGTGTACTTATGGGCACAAATATTCTATGTATTATCTCTGTGGTTAACGATTTGAGTAACACAATTAAATTAATTATTTATTTAGATAATTATCTCCCTTTTACTTTATGGGGAATATAAATTAAATTAAATGTATGTGTGCATACAAATGCAAACTATATACTGCCATTATTTGTAATTAATATACCGCTTTTGTTTTGGGGACTTTCTGCTTTACAACTACTTTTTCTAGCGCTCAGATCCTTTCACATATCCGTTGCTTGGCTATAAAAGTGGCAAATGATCTATTTATCTAGGGCTGGCTGATTTATTGTTCTAGCTGGCGCCCTCTCTTCTCTTTAAGCTTACAGATACCATCTACATCACTGTAGAACCCCTACACCTCTACCATGACCGGGTAAGTTTTGGGTACAAAGTTGAAGTTTTCACGTAACATATGCTTTCTCTTTAGGTAAATTTAAGTGATATGATATAAATACCGTTCGAAATGCATTTCCTTTTTCTTTATTATATATTTAATTTATTATGTAGTCAAAGTATTTGTAACATTATTGTTTATTATTTATGTAATTTGAGTTGACTATATAATTTATTCATGGTTTCATGATAAAAGTTAAATTTTGTTTTCGTTCTAAGATAGATAGTATATGACTAATGTACAATATTTAAACCATTATCTATCTAATGAAAATGACAAATAATTGTGTTTGGTAAAACTACTACATGTAGGTCGATGAAATGGTTGAGTCGGTATAATGAATTAAATTATGGTTTTATTTTATGAGAATATTTACTTTGAAATTTGACATTCCCGCAACAAATATTTTGTCTAAAATATAGCAGGCAAAGAAGGCGCTTTACATGCCTACGCCACTGAATGTTGGAGTTGCGAAGAGACGATATTTGAAATCATACGGAGGACGCCCGATCGTACTTTCGGCATGCGCCGGCTCTCGCCACAATATAACGCGAGACCTATATGTATATTTATATATATATATATATATATATATATATATATATATATATATATATATATATATATAATAATATAGTATAATAATAAAAAACATCATCGAAATGTTGACACACTTGCAACATAAATCAAAACGTTAATTTCAAACCTAAATTACCTTAAAAGGCTGTGAGACCAGCTGGTATCAATATTGGCCTTACTAAAATTATGGTAACTTGAAATACCACAACACCAATAAATTATGACAAAATTATTGCGTCCTCTTTGTAGCGCATGGCCCCATATAATTTCAATACAAATTCGTCAGTATATAATAAAAATTAAAAAAAACACACAGATACATTTTTAATCATATTACAAATAAATACGCATGCATTAAAAAGTTAATCGATACAAAAAATCAAACGTGAATGTCAAAATTCAGCGTATTCAATCGTCGGCATACGTAACAAAAAATATAATACACAAATATTTATTAAAATTTGTCAACTACTTCAAATAAATTACACAAAAAGTTTACCTTGTATTTGGAAAAGACCCAGTGTTATACAGACACTTTGAATATCTTGGCTTCGACGTCGGCGTCAATATAATAGATATAGAAACTCGACCTCCAGATATAACTTAGCTCGTGAATACGTCTGTTTTCTGTAGGTTTTGATTGATCTTACAATAGGTTGTACGTTACACTATTACTTAAACTTCCATAAACTTGATTACTTTACTCTACTATAAACATACCTATTAACCGAAACCATATTTAAACGAAACTTCTTAAGCGTTTGTATTATTCGTTCGAAAATTATCATTTATCCCAGAAACTCGTTAAAAATAATCCGCACAACGCCGGTCCATAGAACAGAGGCTTAAGGACTTAAGAAAATACGAAAACCACCTATTTCTACGTCCGAATATGTTATCATGACAACACGATATGCAACCACAAAATAACTTAGGGATGTGGTAAACCAGTATATTATTCCTTTTATTGGCAACGGAGATTAATTCCTCCAAGATAATTCCATAGACTCACAGCATGTAATAACTTGTTTCATCAACCCCTTCTCACTACCCGTTTCGTGGATATTGCATTCACCGGAAACAAGCAACACGTGAGGATATCCCAACATTCTGGTCTAGATTAATTACGACCTTACTCAGAAATCGCCATCTTCCATACTAACCCTTTCCATCGTACTTAAATCTAAATTAGCCTATCATAAAAAAAGAATTTTAAGCACGGGAAAAAACGATACTCAATACGAAAATAGTTGAGAGAAAGAGAAATTACATCTTGCTGCAATGGCAATGTCAGCTTCCTGCAACCGACCTGAATGACATCGCTAAATTATTTTTTCTTTGGTACTTATTGTAGCTCAAATAAATTCCTCCTATTCTATAATGACAAAATTTAGCAAAGGTGATATGGTATACTACATTCACAAATAACTATGGCACCACATACAAACGTTATTACACGTGAACGTTATTAGAAACAAAATACTTTTTAATTTCAAACCTTGGATAATTTATATAATTACAATTTCAACTATCTGAAATTCTATCGAAGAAATATATCGTAAATACAATGCGTCAATTTTTTAATTCTTAAAAAAAATGTAATTTCAGTCTTTCAACTAACAAAATTCCTAAAACTTAATATAACAAAACAACCTATCTACACGAAACTCTTCTAAAACTACTCTACTTGTAACGCAAGTATTACCTGTGAGTGAAACGTAATTTTACAAATAATATTTCTAATTATAATTACCTCCAAAGCCAAAAAAAATGTGATCAAATAAAACCTCGCAAAAATTTAAACTCTTAAATTCGAAATTAAAAAAATAGAACGAAACCAAATATCTACCTATGATCCTTAAAATTTACCCATAGTGTGACAGCATCTTGGCGATTTCCGTTCCAAGGGGGAAACATTTCTACGATACAGATATCCGTCATCTGTCAACTCCCTCCCTTTCACTTCCTGAATCCTTTAATTTAAAATAGGGAATGTACCATACGTGGGACATTATTATAAAATAATTACTTATATCTGTGTATCTGTGTCCTACGTACCTGAGTACCTGCATACCTGCATACCTGCGTATCTACGTATCTACGTATCTACGTATCTCCGTATATGCGTATCTGCCTATCTGAGTATCCGCGTATCTGCGTATCTGCGTATCTGCGTATCTTCGTATCTGCGTATCTGCGTATCTGCGTATCTGCGTATCTGCGTATCTGCGTATCTGCGTATCTGCGTATCTTCGTATCTGCGTATCTGCGTATCTGCGTATCTGCGTATCTGCGTATCTGCGTATCTGCGTACTTGTGTATCTGCGTATACGCGTATCTGCGTATCTGCATATCTGCGTACTTGCGTATCTGCGTATCAGCGTATCTGCGTATCTACGTATCTGTGTATCTGCGTGTCTGCGTATCCACGTATCTGCGTATCTGCGTATCTACGTATCTGCGTATCTGTGTATCTGCGTGTCTGCGTATCCACGTATCTGCGTAGCTGCGTATCTACGTACCTGCGTATCTGCTTATCTGCGGCTCTGTGTGTCTGCGTATCTGTGAATCTGCGTGTTTGCGTATATGGATATCTCCGTATGTGCGCGTTTGCATATGTGTCCTGCGTATCTGAGTACCTGCGTACATGCGTATCTTAGTACCTGAGTATCTGCGTATCTGCGTATCTGCGTATCTGAGTATCTGCGTATCTGCGTATCTGCGTATCTGCGTATCAGCGTATCTGCGTATTTGCGTATCTGCATATCTGCGTATCTGCGTATCTGCGTATCTGCGTATCTACGCATCTGCGTATCTGGTATCTGCGTGTCTGCGTAGCTACGCATCTGCGTATCAGCGTATCTACGCATCTGCGTATCTGTGTATCTGCGTATTGCTGTATCCGCGTATCTGCGTAGCTGCGTATCTACGTACCTGCATATCTGCTTATCTGCAGCTATATGTCTGCGTATCTGTGCATCTGCGTGTTTGCGTATATGGATATCTCCGTATGTGCGCGTTTGCGTATGTGTCCTACGTATCTGAGTATCTGCGTATCTGCGTATTTTCGCATCTGTGTACCAGCGTACATGTGTATATGCGTATCTGCGTATCTGCGTATCTGCGTATCTGCGTATCTGCGTATCTGCGTATCAGCGTATCTGCGTATTTGCGTATCTGCATATCTGCGTATCTGCGTATCTGCTTATCTGCGTATCTGCGTATCTGCGTATCTGCGTATCTGCGTATCTGCGTATCTGCTTATCTGCGTATCTGCTAATCTGCGTGTTTGCGCATATGGATATCTCCGTATGTGCGCGTTTGCGTATGTGTCCTACGTATCTGAATACCTGCGTACATGCGTATCTTAGTATCTGAGTATCTGCGTATCTGCGTATCTGCGTGTCAGCGTATCTGCGTATCTGCGTATCTGCGTATCAGCGTATCTGCGTATATGCGTACCTGCATATCTGCGTATCTGCGTATCTGCTTATCTGCGTATCTGCGTATCTGCGTATCTGCGTATCTGCTTATCTGCGTATCTGCGTATCTGCGTATCTGCTAATCTGCGTGTTTGCGTATATGGATATCTCCGTATGTGCGCGTTTGCGTATGCGCCCTACGTATCTGAGTACCTGCGTACATGCGTATCTTAGTATCTGAGTATCTGCGTATCTGCGTACCTGCGTATCTGCGTATCAGCGTATCTGCGTATCTACGCATCTGCGTATCTACGTATCTGGGTATCTGCGTATCTGTGTATCTGCGTATCTGCGTATCTGCGTATTTACTTATCTGCTTATCTGCGTATCTGCGTATCTGCGTATCTACGCATCTGTGTATCAGCGTATCTACGCATCTGCGTATCTACGCATCTGCGTATCAGTGTATCTACGCATCTGCGTATCTGTGTATCTGCGTATCTGCGTATCCGCGTATCTGCGTAGCTACGTATCTAAGTACCTGCGTATCTGCTTATCTGTGGATCTGCGTGTTTGCGTTTATGGATATCTCCGTATGTGCGCATCTGCGTATGTGTCCTACGTATCTGAGTACCTGCGTATCTTAGTATCTGAGTATCTGCGTATCTGCGTATCTGCGTATCTGTGTATCTGCGTATTTACATATCTCCATATCTGCGTATCTGCGTATCAGCGTATCTGAGTATCTGCGTATCTGCGTATCTGCGTATCTGCGTATCTGCGTATCTGCGTATCTGAGTATCCGTGTATCTGCGTATCTGCGTATCTACGTATCTGCGTATCTGCGTATCTGCGTATCTGCGTATCTGCGTATCTGCGTATCTACGTATCTGTGAATCTGCGTATGTGCGTATCTACGTATCTGCGTATCTGAAATTAGTCGTGTCAATGTAACTTAATTCCTATAAAGGCGCAAAACTTTATTTCAACGCCGCATAAAGGCATCTAATTGGCACTGCGCACAAAAAAATATTTATCTAAATGTTCGCAGCTCCATGAAGTTAGTCGTGTTTATAGATTTTTTGCTTATTCAAGTTGGGGCGCAAAACTTAACTATAACGCCGCAAAATGGCGCATACTAAACGACTAATTACACACACGTTTTATCACATTATTCAAAAATAGCCCGTCTGTCTTCACACACCTAAAATGTGAATCAATCAGTCGTTTCAAATCGTCAGAGATATATTTTTATTCTAGGTTTGAATATCATATCATTGATTAAAGGTCCAAAACATCCTGACAGGATATAATTAATTGCTGGTTTAATTGGCGCATTGGGTTGTGAATTTGTACAAATATGACTTCTATGTATTCAGAAAACCTACAATCAGATGTTACAATTACAAAATTATCTAGTATCAATTAAAAATTATTAATCTTATTAAATACATAAATAAAAAGTTTACCTCGAGTAGATTTGAACCTACGACCTGTACTTTACAAAGTACAGGTCGTAGGTTCAAATATATATATATATATATATATATATATATATATATATATATATATATATATATATATATATATATTAGAAAAGGAGACCTAATAGTTCAGCGAATCATATTTCGTGCGAAAAGGCGTTGCTATTATTTGGTATAAATCAAAGAATTGAATTCGCTTTAAGTACTCAATGCAGATTAAAGATTGAAAAACATAATGAAATGGCAAAACAAAATAGTAAACTGGTAAAATGGTAAACTGGGCCTTCCTTTCAGCAAATGCATTATCAAAAAATAAAGGAAATTTCGTAGAATTTATAACTGAACTGGCAAGAAATCATAATGTACTTAAAACGCATTTACATAATTCTACTTTCTACTTTTTTAATACATTCAGTGGATGAAGTAATGATCAGGAAAATCAAAGCAGAACTCTCGAAAACTCATTTTGTAGCCCTAATCTTAGACGAGACATCTGATATTGCTATGAAATCGCAATGATCAGCAACTTCCCGATATGCGACTGACGGTGGAAACATTGAAGAAAGGTTTGTGCACTTCACAGATATCAGTTTCGATAGAAAAGCCGATTCTCTTTTGCAACACACTTTGCAAATTTTGAAGGACTTCGGTTGTGCAGACAAACTAGTGGCGCAAACTTATGACGGCGCGACTGTAATGGCAGGAGAACATAGCGGTCTGCAGGCAAGACTTCGAGAACATTGCAAAACTGCAACGTTTATTCACTTGGTTTTACCTCAGTCAGCTAGTTTTATTAAACAGGTTAAAATTTTCTTCACTAATCTCTCAAGTTTTTCTGGATACTCGTGTGAAAAAGAGAATTCCTTCTGTTGCTCCTAAAAGATAGAACTTTCAAAGTCAGATCGTACAAACAATGAATGCACATAAGGAATATTTAGAAGCGCGATTTCAGACAATTGTGGAAAATGAAAATGAGAAATGGGATCGGTGAACCGTTATTTGTGCTAGTGACCTTTTAACTTTATTGTGTGACTTTGATTTTAATTTTTTCTTGGCATAGTTTTCTGCAATATTCCCACATTCCGAGAGTCTGTTTAATATTCTACAGACAAAAATATCAGATATTAGTTACTGCAATAAAAAGATCGCCGATTTCAAATCATATATTCAAAAAATGAGAAACGAGTTTAGTGACATTTGGGACCGTATGGACATATTTATGTTACAAAATCAACCGCCAAGTAAAAGAATGCCCTTCGATTCAGTTCCTAAAGAAGATAAGAAAAGCACTTACGCACGTTTGTTTTATGATATTTTGGATGTTATTACTTTAAACATTAGTCAACGGTTTAGTTAAATTTCTAAAATGAAATTCTTAATTCTTCTAAATTCCATACAATTTACTTCATTGGTAAAACGTTTTCCATGCGAACTTCTTTCTTCTTTAGTATAAACATATGGAACAATCTCTGAAGCAAATGGTTTAAAAAGCGAACTTTCAGTGATTCATACTGATCCCGACATGAAAAAGCTCACTATGTTTTTACCAATATATTATGTCCCTTCAATTATCTTCTGTTTTCCAGGAGTCGTCAAAATTGTGTCGTTTAATTTTGACTATTCCTGCCACAAGCAGTTCCACGGAAAGGACGTTTTCGTATTTGAAGAGAATAAAGACTTATCTGCGAATTCTGAAACGCAAGAAAGACTTTCAAAATTAATAAATATTGGAAGTGCCTTGTTAGAAGATACGAGATCGTCTCCAACATTGGAGAAACGGTTTTCTCTGGACAGAACAAAAACCGAAAAATTGATCTTCATTTTAAAAATTAGGATATGTATATGTCTAAGTATATAGTTATATACATTGGCATATACATTCTAGTTTAGTGTATTTTTTTACTTTTGTCATGTTCATATGGCCTACCTACCATACATTCGACTATACCTCTCCTCTTATAAATTTTTTTATCACATCCCTAGACTATTTTCTCACGCTACGCCACTGTAATTGTTTGGTTAGATCAGATTATATATTATACTCAAAACATGTTACATGTATTAAAGCACAAAAGTTATAGTAGCAAAAATCTTAGCGCATACTGGAATTAGAAGACGCTAAAAACTGTTAATAAAAGAAAATTGGACGCTATAATATACTTTATTACCTACAATAGAAAGTATATTGCTAATCTTTAGTAGCCCAAATTTTTATAAATATTTATTTTCCTACGCGTTTCAATATATCATTGTTGAGAAAAAATAACATTATCTAAGGTAACAAATAATTATAATACTAATTTATTATAAACTTTGTTATGAACAAATAAGTACAAAGGTAAATATATAATTAAAAATTATTATTAATTTTATTAAATACATAAATAAAAAAGATTATAGAAAAGAGCAGGATTTGAACCTATTTGCAAAGTACAGGTCGTAGGTTCAAATCCAACTCGAGGTAAACTTTTTATTTATGTATTTAATAAAATTAATAATTTTTAATTGATACTAGATAATTTGTAATTGTAACATCTAATTGTAGGTTTTCGGAATACATAGAACTCATATTTGTACAAATTCACAAACCCAATGCGCCCATTAAACCAGCAATTAATTATTTCCTGTCAGGATGTTTTGGACCTTTAAGTGACGAAGAAATCACGTAAATAAGTATTTGTGCAAGAAAGTTTTTCTGAAATGTATTTAACGAAACGTAACTCATGTTACACACCACTGACAATATTAACTTGTCTTATAACGATGATATTCAATCCTACAATAAAAATATATCGCTGACGATTTGAAACGATTGATTGATTCACATTTTAGGTGTATGAAGACAGCCGGGCTATTTTTGAATAATGTGATAAAACGTGTGTGTAATTAGGCGTTTAGTGTGCGTCATTTTGCGCCGTTATAGTTAAGTTTTGCGCCCCAACATGAATAAGCAAAAATTCTATAGGAACGGCTAACTTCATGGAGCCGCGATCACTTAGATAAATATTTTTTTGTTTGCAGTGCCAATTAGATGCCTTTATGCGGCGCTGAAATAAAGTTTTGCGCCTTTATAGGAATTAAGTTATTGTAAAATTGCATTGATACGACTAATCTCAGATCCGTGAACTTCTAGATAGGTCAATTTTTATTAGACAGTAATTACGCGACGATTATGTGCTGTTTTGCGCCGCCAAAGTAAAATTTTGCAGGAAATAAGTTTTTCATTACATCAACAAGGTAAACTTCATAGCTTTACAAATAAATTTATCTTTCCCTGCACGATAATTAGGCACCTAGTATGCTCCTTTCACGCTGTCAAAATTATATTTTGCGCCGATATGGAAAATAAGTTGTAAAAATTATAAGAATACGGCCCACTTTATAGCCGTGAACATCTGCATAAATCATTTTTTTATTTAGTACGTAAGCGCAAATTAGGACCTGCTTGGTGCCGCTAAGATAAAATTTTGAGCTCCATAGGAAATAAATTATTTCAAACACTACATCGACATAACTAGCTTCACATCCGTGAACTTTATAACTAATTTGCGCCCCAATATATTATTGTACAAATTTCATCGACAAGGCCAACTTCATAGTCTTATGACTAAACTAATCCTTCCTTGCGCCTTTTTGTGTTAAAGTTAAATTTTGCATGCTTATAGGAGACAGGTTATTGTCAAGTTATATTAACAGGGCGAACTTCACAGTCGTCAACTAACGTAAAAAAATAGTTTCTTGTTGTGCATTAATTAGATACTAATTATGTGCCGTATTGCGTAAGATAGGGCATAGGTTGTGTTTAGTTACTGCGTTGTACTGGATAAGCAACCTAATGAATTAAAAAGTAGATACCTTTAAAATTAAATAGGAATTTGTACATTAGCACATTTAAAGTAATTAACGCAGAATAATGTAAGACATTACGCTAAATATATTTAAATATTAATACATCTATAATTGAAAATTTTGAGTTTTAATAATAATAATAATAATACAATGTAACATTAAAAATTTAGAAAACCCCCGACACAAAAAACTATACTTTTAAAATTTCTAAAAAGTAAAAAATTCTTAAACCAGAGGTAAGAACAGGTTTGATAAAGCCACCTTTCAAACAAACAAAACTAAATCAACATCTCTAACAATAACAAAAAATCCCTTCACCAACTAGAAAAGAGCTGATATCTGCATATACTCAGGTACTCAGATACGTAAGACACAGATAATCAGATGCGCAGATACGGAGATATCCATGTACGCAGATACGCAGATAGGCAGATACGCAGATACACAGATACGCAGATACGCAGATACGTAGATACGCAGATACGTAGATACGCAGATATGTAGTTACGTAGATTCGCAGATACGCAGATACACAGATACGCAGATACGCAGATACGTAGATACGCAGATACGTAGATACGCAGATATGTAGTTACGTAGATTCGCAGATACACAGATCCGCAGATACGAAGATACAGAGGTATGTAGATCGCAGATACGCAGATACGCAAAACTGCAGATACGCAGATACGCAGTTACGTAGGTACGCAGGTACGCAGATACGCAGATACGCAGATACGCAGATACGCAGGTACGCAGATACGCACATGCGCAGATACGCATGCGCAGATACGCAGAATCGCAGATACGCAGATACGCAGATACGCAGGTACGCAGATATACAGAAATACAGATACGCAGGTACGCTGATACGCAGATACGCAGGTACGCAGATATACAGAAACACAGATACGCAGGTACGCTGATACGCAGATACGCAGATACGCAGATACGCAGATACGCAGATACGCAGATACGCAGATACACAGATACACAGATACACAGATACACAGATACCAGATACACAGATACACAGATACATACACAGATACACAGATACATACAGATAATACCAGATACACAGATACACAGATACACAGATACACAGATACGCAGATACGCAGATACGCATACAGATACCAGATAACAGATAGCAGATACGTAGATACGCAGATACGCAGATACGACAGATATCAGAATCGCAGATAGCAGCAGATATCAGATACCAGATACGCATAGATACGCAGATACGCAGATACGCATGCGCAGATACGCAGATACAGATACGAACAGATACGCAGATATCGATCAGATACGCAGAATGCAGATACGACATACGCAGTACATCAGATACGCAGTACGCAGATACGCAGATACGCAGATACGCAGATGCGCAGATCGCAGATACGCAGATACCAGATACGCAGATAACAGATCGAGATACGCAGATACCAGATACGAAGATACGCAGATACTCAGATACGCAGATACGCAGATACGCAGATACGCAGATACGCAGATACGCAGATACGCAGATACGCAGATAGCAGATACGCAGATACGAAGATAGCAGATACGCGATACGCAGATATGCAGATACGCAGATACGCAGATACGCAGATACGTAATACGCAGATACGCAGTCGATATGCGCATCGCAGTACGCAGATACACAGATACGCAGATACGCAGATAGCAGATACGCAGATACGTAAGATACGCAGATACGCAGATACGCAGATACGCAGATACGCAGATACGCAGATACGCAGATACGCAGATACGCAGTACAATACGTAGATACGCAGGTATTAGATACGCAGATACATTGTACGCAGATACACAGATGCGCAGATACGCAGATACGCATATACAGATACAGCAGATACGCAGGATACGCAGATAGCGCAGATACGCAGATCACAGATAGTAGAGATACGCAGATACGCAATACGCAGATACGCATATACGCAGATACGCGATACGCAGATACGCAGATACGCAGATACGAAGGTACTTAGATACGCCGATACGCAGATATGTCGTTATACGCAGATACGCATATTACGCAGGTACGCAGATACACAGATGACGCAGATACGCAATCATACGCATATACGAGATAAGCAGGTACTGCGGATATGCAGATCGCAGCGTAAGTAGATACGCAGATACCCAGCGCAGATACGCACGTACGTAGATACGCAGATTGCAGATACGCAGAATACGCAGATACGAATACGCAGAATCGCAGATACGCATATACAAGATACAAGATACGCAGTAGCAGATAGCAGATACGCAGATACCAGATAGTATATACGCAGATACGCAGTATACGCAGGTACGCAGGTACGACAGATACGCATATACGCAGATATGCAGATACGCAGTACGAAGATAACGCAGATACGCAGGTATTCAGATACGCAGATGCGCAGTATAGCAGGTACGCAGATACGCAGATGCGCAGATACGACATACGTTCGAGATACGCAGGTGTAGATAGCAGAATTCGCAGATACGAAGAATGCGCAGAATCGCAGATACGCAGTTACATGATACCAGATGCGCAGATACTCAGATACGCAATAAGCAGATACACAGATACGTAAGATACGCAGATACCTGATACGCAGATACTGCATATACGCAGATACGCATATACGCAGATACGCAGATACGCAGTTACGAATATAATACGCGATACGCAGGTATTCAGATACGCAGATACGCATATACGCAGGTACGCAGATACACAGATACGCAGATACCACATACGCAGTATGCAGTATACAAATCGCAGGTACGCAGGATATGCAGATACGCAGTACGTCAGATACCAGATACCGCAGATACGCAGTTACGCATGATACGCAGATGCGCAGATACTCAGATACGCATATAAGCAGATACGCAGATGACGCAGATACGCAGATCACTCCAGATACTCAGATCGAGATACGCAGATATACGAATTAGTTTTGTTACGTATGATTACGAAAATTTACCAGATACCAGTACGAATAGCAGTACGCATTGATACCAGATAAGCAGAAACAAATATTCTTCTAAAAGATACTTTTGTGTGTATGACAGATATAAATAGTACGCAGTTTATCGAAGAACAGAACGTCAGTATCTTCAAGATAATCGTGATACAAGTATTACACATGTTACAAAGCAGTACGCATGATACTGCATTTAACTAGGTGCCATGATAAGATACGCAGATGCGCAGAACAGTACAACTTGTGATGTTAACGCAATTATAGTATTAAGTTTTGTGATACCCTTCATTCTCTAAAATTTCAAGTTTACACATTCTTAATTATTCTTATTGCTAATTCATTACCGTTTACAGGAGTAGAAACAAATATGCTTTAAAAATTCCTTGTGTGTGATATGACGATAAAATTAGTACCATTTTCGTAATAAAAGACGTCTTTTGATTCATTTAGAAAATGTGTGATAAATGTTATTATCACATTTACAAGGGGAGCGTGCCATGGATAAATTTGCTATTATGAAATCAAAGCGTGCCATGGATAATTAACGCACGAGTTGTTTCGGCAAATTGATCAACTTTAATGAATTGTTAAACCGCATATTTTATAATAAGTTCTGTCAAAGTGATTACCCTTCCATTTCAATTTGTTCTATAAAAATCCTTTTTAAGATTTTCACGAACTCTTGAAAAAATTCATTCCTTTTGTCTAAGTTCATTAAAAGCAGTTATACAGGGTGTCTCTAAAAGGTGCGGAAAAATGCTACCACAAATTCCTGAGGCTAAAATATGACGATCCAACCCGACTTACCTCAGCCCAAAAATGGTTGATTTCGTAGATACACAGATGCAACGTTTAATTTGGATTTAGTTTTTGAGAAATAATTTTTGTAATGATTGGTGTACTATCACAAGTTTATTTCGACAAGGGAATTTGGCGGGTGTAAAATTATAAATTTTCTCTTTTTCATATGATGAAAATTTAAAGGTGCGCACTTCGTATAACATTTAAACGAAAAATAATCTTTTAAATGTAGCCACATCTGTTTATTTAACCTTAATAAATGAGAATATTCTATATACTCCAACGTCTTTCAACTAAAAAATGTATACCTGGTAAGAGTTGATTTGAGCTACCGTGTCTGAGATATCTGTATTTAAAATTTTGATTTCTTACTCAAACTCACCTTTGCATTTCATTGCATTGCCACAAGAATATAACACCAAAAATTACAATGAGAAGTTAAATGTACTATAATTTTATTATCAAGTAAAAAGAGTTATTAAATTTATCAACAACAAAAGTTAATGAAAAAAAAAGCTTACAACAAATGTTCAAAATGGCCTCCATTTTTGTGTGTACAAAGATTAATACGTCGTAAAATTAAATTGGACTCTCAGGACCATTTCGTCATCATTTCTCAAAGCGTCAATACTACTTTGAATACGTCTTCTTAATTAATCTTCTGTATGTACTGGCGTAGAATACACAACGGTTTTCACTTTTCCTTACAAGAAATTTTGATTCATAAGAAATTATTACATATTAGTTTTGTTTATATTATGAGCAATTGTAAGAAAGTTAAGATAGTAGGTACTAGGCAATTATATAGAAAAATTGCTAAAGAAAAAAATCAAATTCTTTCTGAAAATGTTAGTGAAAGTTTTGATTTTAATATTAATATAAGCAATAATAGTGAAGCAAGTTGTAGTTCTAATGATACAGTTAACGGTGCTAGTTTTGAAACTAATGTAACAAGAAATATTAGACACTGTTCACAAAATTTCACGACTATACCTACATTTAATTGGGATGATTGTAAAGTTCATAGCAGGTCAGATCTTCAAACTACAACTTGTGAATCTGCTAATAAAACCATTACCTCAGTATTAAGGCATTGGGCAACCACTTCTAGTGTACCACATAATGCTGTTACAGCTTTGCTTCATGGTTTGTCACCTTATCACCCTGAATTACTATTAGATTGCCGTACCCTATTGGAAGTAGGAAAAAAGATTGTTGTAAAAAAATTGAATTCTGGTGAATATTGCCATTTAGGTCTTTTCTATCAATTAAAAAACTTTTTAACCGAGTATCCCAATTTTAGTATTTCTTTCAATATAGATGGACTGCCATTATTCAAAAGTACAAATACTCAGTTGTGGCCTATTTTAGGTATTGTTGTTAATTATAAATCTGACCCTTTCGCAATTGGAATTTTTGCGGCATATCAAAACCGCTAGCATTAGAAAGTTATTTAAAAGATTTTTTGGATGAATTTTAAGATATATTAACCACAGGAATCTATATGGAACATAAACGGTATCACGTGAAAATTCATAGTTTTGTTTGTGGTGCCCCTGCAAGATCTTTTTTGAAATGCATTAAATCACATAGTGGTTACTCTGCATGTGAACGATGTATGATACATGGAGAATATATTCAAGGCCGAGTAATTCTTAGGTCAATAAATGCACCGAAACGAACTAATAAAACATTTTTAGAAGAAATTGATGAAGATCATCACCTAGGTACTTCTCCACTTTCTAAATTGCCTATAGGATTAGTTACAGACTTTCCTATTGATTACATGCACACTGTATGCTTAGGTGTAATGCGAAAACTACTGAATGCTCTGATTAACGGTCCATTAAGTGTTAGACTTCCAAATCGAAAAGTAGTATTAATATCAAATCATTTAGAATCCTTAAAACCATATATTCCTATTGATTTTAACAGAAAACCACGGACATTGTCTGATTTGTCACGATGGAAGGCAACCGAATTCCGTACTTTTTTATTACATGTCGGTCCACTCGTGTTAAAAGACATGGTAGATATTGCAATTTATGGAAACTGTTTACTTCTTCATTGGTAGTAGTTTTGCGGGGAAATTACTAAAAACCTTTGTTGAACATGGTGAACATTTTCAAATTTATAACATATGTCATCTAAATGAAGATGCAGAACGTTTCGGTTCATTAAACTGTATTTCTTCCTTTCCATTTGAAAATTATTTAGGGAGCTTAAAACTTTGAGATCAACAATTAACCCTTTGCAAGAAATTTGTAATCGTTTGTCAGAAATTGAAAAATTTAGTGCTCGTTCAGAAATTGAATGTTCTGAACCTAAATGTTTATTAGAACACAACTATGGCCCACTTTTGTTGGATAGTAGAACAATGTATAAGCAATATAAACAAATTATCACCAACGGTCTGTTGTTTTCAGTATATTCATACAGTGAATGCGATTGTTATTGTAAACATTTCGGTGGATTTGTAATTCAAATTCATAATATACTAAAGGACTGTGGAAATAATATTTTTATTATAGGTAATTTTTTTAGTAAAAGTAGCTCTTTTTATAATTATCCCATTGATTCTTCTGAGCTTGGTATTTTACTTATATCTAATTTATCAAATGACTTACAAATATGGCCTTTAAAGTGGTTGCCAAATGCATTTGTATGCCATCTATTCTTGACAAAGAAAAACCTGATAAGTGGTTGTCGGTTCCTATACTACATACAGTATAGGTTCTATTATATCTAATTATCAGTTTACTGTTCGATTTACCTTAAATGTAATGATTTTAGTTTTTTACTAAAGGGCTGAATGTATTGTAATACTGTTTTTTTATCTATTAAATTTTTTGGTATACCTAATGTTTTATTATTATTTTTTATTAAATATGTCGTCAAAATCACGTTGTTTGTGTCGTCAAATCAACGTATAAACATGACGTACATCTGACGACTAAAGATGACGTCACTGGGCTGGTACATTTTCACGCCATTAATCACGTCCAAAAAACGATATCTTATTTTACAATGACTATAAGTATACGTGATAATGACGTCATCATGTTTGCTGGGAAGTAGTCCATCGGGATCATGTCAGGGGATCGAGCTTGCTAATTTGCGGGTGCACCATTTAACGAAAAATGTGGAGGCACATCGTCGTGCATAAACCACATCCCCTTTCGAAGTTGCAAGGGTAGGGATCTAATAAGTCTGGTAATTCGTTTTGTAGATGTTCAAGTAATTTGCGCCATTTAGTTGAGGTAGTAAAATGACATGACCAATTATGAAAGTGTCAATGATTCCTGCCCACACATTGACCTTAAACTCACGCTGATAATGAGTAACTTTAGTCGCATGAGGAGTTTCTTCGGCATAGACATGTTCATTGTGCAAATTAGTTATGCCACTCCTCGTGAAAGTGGTTTCATCGGTGAATAAAATTCGTCGGTTAAAGTTTCTATCTTGATTTCTTTGTTCTTGGATAAACCGGCAGAAACCTAGGCGTGCTTCAAAATCATGGGTTAAAAGATCTTGTACCCTTTGAACATGAAATGGATGCAGTAGTTGTTCTCTGGTTACCCTATTAACAGTATCTTTGCTTACCCCTA
This sequence comes from Vesta saturnalis, assembly GCA_036346205.1. Classification (NCBI taxonomy): domain Eukaryota; kingdom Metazoa; phylum Arthropoda; class Insecta; order Coleoptera; family Lampyridae; genus Vesta; species Vesta saturnalis. Next base: position 3,080,052 of record JARFJB010000862.1, read on the forward strand.
GCTGTAAGCCCAATCTTCTGCTGCTGAGTTTTGGATGTTCTTCAATTTGATTTAGAATCTTTCTCAACCCCGGCGTGGGCCATAATTAATGGAAACAGGCGCAAACCTACCCGAAGATGTCTTTCAACTCCCGCAAAGGTTTTATGGTTTGGTAATCTTCGATTGGGAAATCTTCCACTGTATATCCTGCAAGATTATAAACCATTTCCTTGGAAATATCCAAAAACTAATATCATATCGGTCATTTCTTTGTTGGTATACTGTACGGCCATGACGAAAATAAATTTGCAAATTGTTTGATAATTCACCGGCACTTGCTAATTCTCTTTCATGATATTCCAGTACTACTCGCCATTTAAAACGCAAACACCGATAAAAAAGCAACAATGTATGAAGAGAATCAACAAAAGAACACCGTTCACAATGAGAGGCCTTTCACAAATTTTACAAATCCCACCTACCAAAAGATAGGCCGTAATTAATGCTATGATTAAATTGTTAAGTATTAAAATTTTTTTAGATTCGATTTAACAGCAATTTTTAGTGATAGTTATTTTATTTAAACTCCTTCGCTTCATATTGTGTTGAATTGTAGGCATTCACGAAATGAATTTTTTAAATCCAGATACCTCAGAAATGGCTGCTCAAATCAACTCTTACCAGGTATACATTTTTTAGTTGAAAGACGTTGTAGAATAAGAATTTTTATTTTTGGCTCAAACAAGTTATTTCGTTTTAAAGGTATGCAAAGTACCGCAGGTGGCACCCTTTAAATTCAACATTGAAAATGAGAGCAGATTTTAATCCCCCCCCCCCCCAACCCAAGTTGAATATTGTGATAATACACCAACTATTACAAAAATTATTTATCAAAAACTTAATCCAAATTGAACTTTTGGCACTGTGTATCTCCGAAATCAACCACTGTTGAGTTGAGGTAAGTCGGGTTAGATCGTCATGTTTTAGCCTCAGGAATCTGTGGTAGCATTTTTTCCGCACCTTTTAGAGATACCCTGTATAACTTATCAATAATATAGTGAACTGTACAAAAGGGTGTCCTTGCCTTGTCTTATAGTAACCTGCTTTTCGACACTGAGTTTATAGCCTATAGAAACGTACACGGTGGCTCAACGATAAGGTTGCACACCTCCTTATGGCTCTCCTGGTAGTTTTAGAAAAAAACTGTTGGAACACGTCAACTTTGACTTCTAAGGGGACATCTTATCCATTAAAACTCTACTCTACACGGTGATACATATAGAAGATACTACATCACACTTTTAATTTTTAAATGGAAACCTACTAGTTTTCTGTAATTTTTTGCTCCTTCCTGAAGTTTGTAGTAAATTGGGTATAACGTGTCCTATACTTATCTCAAACCGTTTTAATTTTGATAGTTCAAATAGCATTGTATTATCGATACGTTGAGACTTTAGGAAACTTTGTGACGTATTATTTTCTTTATGAATTGCCCTGCATAATGGAGTTTCAGTGTACAATATGTCTCCTTAGAAATGAAAGTTGACGTGTTCGAATGTTTTTTTTTTTCTAAATCTACTCGGAGAGTCATAAAGAGGGATGCGGGGGAGCAGATACGTTAATACTTTTCATTACACTCATATTTTCAAAATGAATTTTGAAAGAGTGTATTAACGTTTATATTTAAAATACTTACTTTTTGGGTTTTAATGGTGTATTTTTATATTTATAATTTACAGTTATCGTCCTCTGTAGTGACACTTCTTTAAGTATTTTTTAAGCTGTTATAAATTTATCAAATATGAAAAATATGAAAATTCAAACATAAGCCTACTATTAATACAAATGATTGATAAACGTATGGAATCTAATTTTAGTAAAGAATGACCAGTGTTTGTGTGTTTGTGTGTTTATGTGTTTGTGTGTTTGTGTGTTTGGGTGTATGTGTGTACGTGTGTATGTGTGTATGTGTTTGTGTTTGCGTGTTTGCGTGTTTGCGTGTTTGCGTGTTTGCGTGTTTGGGTGTTTGGGTGTTTGCGTGTTTGGTGTGTGTGTGTGTGTGTGTGTGTGTGTGTGTGTGTGTGTGTGTGTGTGGTGTGCGTGTGTGGTGTGCGTGTGTGCGTGTGTGCGTGTGTGCGTGTGCGTGTGTGCGTGGTGCGTGTGTGCGTTTGCTTGTTTGCGTGTTTGCGTGTTTGCGTGTTTGCGTGTTTGCGTGTTTGCGTGTTTGCGTGTTTGCGTGTTTGCGTGTTTGCGTGTGTGCGTGTTTGCGTGTGTGTGTGTGTGTGTGTGCGTGTGGTTGTGTGCGTGTTTGCGTGTTTACGTGTTTACGTGTGCGTGTTTGAGTGTTTGCGTGTTTGCGTGTTTGCGTGTTTACGTGTTTGTGGGTTTGCATCTGCGCGTTTGCGTGTTTGCGTGTTTGCGTGTTTGCGTGTTTGCGTGTTTGCGTGTTTGCGTGTTTGCGTGTTTGCGTGTTTACGTGTTTGCGTGTTTGCGTGTTTGCGTGTTTGCGTGATTACGTGATTGCGTGTTTGCGTGTTTGCGTGTTTGTGTTTGTGTGTTTTTTGTGTTTGTGTGTTTGTGTTTGTGTGTTTGTGTGTTTTTGTGTTTTGTGTGTTTGTGTGTTTGTGTTTGTGTGTTTGTGTGTTTGTGTGTTTGTGTGTTTGTGTGTTTGTGTGTTTGTGAGTTTGTGTGTGTTTGTGTGTCGTTGTGTTGTGTGTGTGTGTGGTATGTGGTGTGTGTGTTATGTGTGTGTGTGTGTGTGGTGTGTTTGGTGTGTGTGTGTGATGTGTGTGGGTGTGTGTGGTGTGTTTGTGTGTGTGTGTTGATGTGAGTGTGTGGGTTTGTGTGTGTGTGTGTGTGTGGTGCTTGTACTGGTGCATGCGTGCGGGTGCGTGTGTGCGTACGGGTACGTGCGTGCTGATGCGTGCGTACGGGTGCGTGCGTGCGGGTATGTGTGCGTGCGGGCGTGCTTACGTGTGTGTGGGCGCGCGCCCGAATTTCATTTAAATTCATCGAATAGATACTAGCAATATAAAATTAATAGCACCTACATATCATTTGTATGAAAGTGTTATAAGAGAAGCTATTGAAATAGAAAAACGACCGAATTCTCTCAATAAGCAATGATTAACATTCTTTTCTATTATCAAACCACTATTTTCGAAGGGTTCACCTGAATGGTTACTTTGATATACGCGTTTAAATAATTAGATTTAGATTACCTTTTAATATTAACTTCACTTGAATTTATTTTAGTATTTATTTATACTAGAGTTTAATCAGTCTATTCTTGTATATATGATAGCTTGTGAAACAGTCAGTGTGTCTTGATGAAGGTAGCAGGTTAACCAACCGAAATATAGACAATTATGGTTAAATTTTTCAAATTTGACAAAATTGTTTACTACATCTTTAACAATTTTAACAAACATTACTACTGACGAAGATAACTGTAAGTGTTATCGAAACGTTTAGATTGTATAATTTAAAGTACACCATTAAAAATCCCAAAAAGATAAGTATTTTATTTAATTATGGTTAACTTTAGAAATACACTGGTCTATCCAAGAAATGAGTATTTCATATATATATATATATATATATATATATATATATATTGAGCAAGCGATATCCGAATTCACGGATAAACGAGGGATGTGGCTTAGATAATTGGGTGATACCTTCGTAGTTTGGCAACATGGCAAGCATAAGCTGGATCAATTCCTAGATTATCTAAAAGCCGCACACCCTCCATAAAATTCACGATGGAATTAGAATGGGAACAAAAAAATTTCCATTCCTGGATGTACTTGTACACTGGAATGACAACAAATTCACGACAAGTGTATACAGGAAACCTACCCACACAGGTACTTACCTACAATACAATTCCAATCACCACAAAAGCGTGAAATTAGGCGTGGCAACACGCTTGTGCCATAGAGAAAAAACAATATGTGTAAAACAAGAGGATCTGAAAAAAGAGATGGAAAATATCGCTAAAACACTTAAAGAAAATGGCTACACCGATCTAACACCTCTGTGTGTCTGTGTGTAATGTCTGTGTGTCTGTGTGTCTGTGTGTCTGTGTGTCTGTGTCTGTGTCATGTGTGTCTGTGTGTCTGTGTGTCTTGTGTGTCTGTGTGTCTGTGTCGTTTGTGTCTGTGTGTCTGTGTGCTGTTACTGTGTTCTGTGTGTCTGTATGTTGGTCTGTGTTCTGTGTGTCATTGTAAATGAAGTTTTTCACAACTTTACATTAATAGGTAATGTTTTTTGGATGTTTAGACACGCTATGTACTCGTAATTTTGGCACGACAACCCTTATTTTTGTTAAATATCCTGGCGCCCTTAACTGAACTGATTTTGACTTCATCCCCTATTTTGACTGACGTACGATTTATTATTCTGATGTGCAAAATTATTAACATCAATCCACGATCCGCACGCTGACTAGTCGAGGAAAAATTTTTTAATCCCGTTCTACCACCCGTTTATACCGTTTGTCTCCTTAGAAATGAAAACGTGTTCGAATTTTTTTTTTAAATCTATAGAGTCATGAAAAGGGGATTTGAATTTGTATTTTTAGCAGATATTTAAACATTAATCATTTTTCAAAATGAATTTTAAAGAGTGTATTGTTTATATTTAAAATACTTACTTTTTGGGTGTTTAATGGGATTTTTATATTTATAATTTACAGTTATCGTCCTCTGTAGTGACACTTCTTTAAGTATTTTTGCTGTTATAAATTTATCAAATATGAAATATGAAAATTCAAACATAAGCTATTAATACAAATGATTGATAAACGTATGAATCTAATTTTAGTAAAGAATGACCAGTTTTGTTATTTGTGTTTATGTGTTTGTGTGTTTGTGTGTTTTATGTACGTGTTTGCGTGTATGGTGTTTGTGTTTCGTGTTTGCGTGTGCGTGGTTTGCGTGTTTGCGTTGCGTGTTTGGTTTTTTGTCGTGCGTTGCGTTTTTTGCGCGTTTCTGCGCGTCTGCGCGTTTGCGCTTGCGCGTTTTTTTTTGCGCGTTTGCGTTTGCGGTGTTTCGTGTTTGCGTGTTTGTTGTGCGTGTTTGTTTGCGCGTTTGCGTTTGCTTGTTTCGTGTTTGCGTGTTTGCGTGTTTTTTGCTGTTTGCCGTTTCGTTTGCCGTTTGCCGTTTGCGTTTGCCGGTTTGGTGTTTTGCGTGTTTTTTGTTGGTTTGCCGTCGTTTCGTTTGGTTTGCGTTTGGTTTGCGTGTTTGGTGTGTTTTGTTTTTCGTGTTTTGCGTGTTGGTTTGTGTGCTTGTGTGTTTGTGTTTTGTGTGTTTGTGGTTGTGTTTTGTGTGTGTGTGTTATTGTGTGTGTGTGTATATGTGTGTTATATGTGTGTGTGTGTGTGTGTTGTTGTGTGGTGTGTTTATGTGTGAGTGTTGTGGTGTGTTGTGTAGTGTTGTATGCGTTGTTTGCGTTGTGCGATGGTGCGTTATGGTTTGCGTGCGGTTGTGTGCGTGTGTGTGTGAATTTCATTTAAATTCATCGAATAGATACTAGCAATATAAAATTAACAGCACATATCATTTGTATGAAAGTGTTATAAGAGAAGCTATTGAAATAGAAAACGACCGAATTTTTGCAATGATTAACATTCTTTTCTATTATCAAACCACTATTTTCGAAGGGTTCACCTGAATGGTTACTTTGATATACGCGTTTAAATAATTAGATTTAGATTACCTTTTAATATTAACTTCACTTGAATTTATTTTTTACCATTTCTTGACATATTAATATCTAAAAATAATAATTACTATCTTTTAAGGTTTACAGAAAGTGACACACTGATAGATACCTCAAATTATCCAACCACCATCCACGTCAAAAATTAGTGTAATTAAATCTTTAGTAGATCGAGCAAAACGAATTTTGACCTGAATTTTTGAATGATGAATATAAATATTTAAGAAAATCCTTACAAGATAATGGATATTCACTTACAGATATTAATAATGTTATTACACCTTCTAGGCGTAACCTTAAAGAAAAACCAGTTCTTAATGTTGGTACTGCTTTTTTCCTTTTATAGCTAATGTTACAAATAGAATTGAAAATTAATCAAATATGGCATTAGGACTATTTTTAAACCTACAAGAAAATTAAAGAACATTTAAGATCACCTAAAGATGTGTCAAACCCTTTATCATCTTCCGGAGTGTATAAGTTATCTTGTTCATGTGGAAAAGTATACATCGGGACCACAAAACGTAGCTTTGATACAAGACGCAAAGAACATATGAGATTTTGTAGATTGTCAACCAGAGGTCTGTGATGACCATGCCCTGAATAATCTTAATCATGAATTCAATTTGACAATAATATTGTCAAGACAAACCATTATTATGTTCGTTTGCAACGGAAGCTATTGAAATATATAAACACCCGAATAATTTTAATAGACAAGAAGAAAATTCCGTTTAAATAGGTTTTGCATCTTATAATTAAAAAGAGCATAATGATACGCCTTGATTTTAATTTGTTTTCAACTTTGGTATGTCTAGGTTTTTGCTGTGTTTTCCTAGACCTTGAAGCAAATGCTTTACAATTATATGTTAAATTTCCACAGCACTATAATTTAACATAAGTAGTTGAAATTAAATTGAAATTAAAAATTACAAAGAACGTTCTGCATTGTCTTTTCATTGTTAATAACACTTCCAATTATTGATAAAGATATCTCTTTGTTAGATTTAACTGGTTATTTTATTTGATGTAATGTTTGATTTGTGAATGCTTGTATCATTTTAAAATTGAAGTTTTTCACAACTTTACACTTACATCTAACTGATTAAATTTTGTTAAATGTGTTTTTCTGGCAAATTTCATTGTTAGCTTGTCGTAGAGAATGTTCTGGTTTGTCATCTTGAGGCAGTTTAACAATATTTAATTTTAATGACCTAGTTATTCTTATACAATTTTATAGTTGATAACGTTTCTCAAACTGTTATATTAATAGAGGCTTATGTTTATGTTTGAATTTTTCAAATTTGACAAAATTGTTTACTACATCTTTAACAATTTTTAACAAACAATACTACTGACGAAGATAACTGTAAGTGTTATCGAAACGTTTAGATTGTATAATTTAAAGTACACCATTAAAAAATCCCAAAAAAGATAAGTATTTTATTATGAGTTAATGGTGAAAGTTTACATTTTCAAATTATGGTTAACTTTAGAAATACACTGGTCTATCCAAGAAATGAGTATTATATATATATATATATATATATATATATATATATATATTATTATAAGATATCCGAAAGTTAGATAAACGAGGATGGTTAGATAATTTGTGTAATTCGTAGTTTGCAAATTGAACTAAGCATAATTCTGATTATAATCGCAAACACTTAATCGATGAATTGTAAGGGAACAATATCATCGAATATTAACCCAAATAAAAATTCCAAAATTAAACCTTAAAAGGTTAAATAAAAAAAAATTAATTTTTAATAAAATAAAATTATGAATGTCTAAACTTGACTATCAAAAATGCAAGTTACTCAAAAATCAAATGGAAACCCTATTTTTATTAGTCAGATCGATTTAACGTCAAAATTAAGGTAAGTTTGTTTAAAACTTTATTTGCCTAAACGTGACAGTTTCATACTTATTATCAAAAAGTCCCAATTTAAAATTTGTGATAAAAATGAGCTACATTACTTAAATCTAGTATTCCTTGTTCGTGGTCACCATGGAAACCAAATAATTGAGAATTGAAATAAAGAAAATATTTGAAAAGTTACTGCAAAAATTATAAAAATTGATAATTTTCTGATTCAAAAGTCATTTTGCCAAATAGAAATTTTCTAAGTCATTTTTTCAAATTCGATATACAACATAAGTGTAAAATTTAATACTTTATAAAAAGTAAATCGAAAAACTACTTTTTACTGCGGAGGTAATACATACTTATCAGCGCATCATTACACGATAAAGATGCTTATTCATTTTGTTTTTCTTTTGTAGTCAATAATTTAATAAAATTGTTGACAGTTTGTATTTTTCTTGATGAAATGGCTCGACTTGAATATTCTAATACAGATTATTTGAATTTAATTTTAATTCACAGAGAATGTCATAGAGAGTTGCAAAACGAACAGTAAGAACATTTATCGAACGCTATCCTGAACGCGACCATCAGCAGGTACAATAAGACGTGTGGTTAAAATTTGGAACAGTTTGGCACATTTAAACAATCTGCGCCTCGCAAAAAAACTGCTATTGATAACGAACAGAATGAAGTTATAACTTTAGGATATTTCCGTGCCTATCCTTGTAATTCCATAAACGACGCGAAAACAGATATTGGCTTAACACCAACAACTATCAGAAGAATTCTTAAGAAACATAAGTTTAGACCATACAATTAGTTCAACATTTGAAAGAAGCGGATTTCTTGAAACGTATCGAATTTTGTGAAACAATTTTGCTCAAAATACAAGAAATTCTAATTTTTGACTATATCATATGGACGGACGAATCTAAATGTACGAAAATGGCATATTTAATCGCCGAAACTCGCATTATTGGAATAACGAAAATAGCAATCCAATTCGCGAATGCCATTTTCAGGAAATTTGGAATTTTAACGTATTTTGTGCTGTTCGGAATAACGAAATCTTTGACGTGTATTTTTACAACGAAAATTTGAGAGGTTTAAGATAGTTGATTGTTGCGATTTATGATTACAAATTTAATTTCTAGGAGAAAATTATCTTGAGATGTTAAACACTCGAATTCAACCCGATTAAATCTAGAAAGGCAAAATTTATGGTACCAACAAGACAGTGAGTCCCTCACAACACGTTAAATCGATCAGAGTAATAAAAATAGGGTTTCCATTTGATTTTTTGAGTAACTTGCATTTTTATAGTCAAGTTTAGACATTCATAATTTTATTTTTATGAAAAATACAAATGTCATTTTGCAGACTGTTGCAATAGACCTTTGCCTACAACACCTCAAAGTTTTATTCAAATTGTTTCAGGAAAAGAACAATTAACGAGTTATTACTAAGACTGCATCTGTCAATTTTTTAGAAAATGTTTTTTTTAAACGACTGAAATTTCGTATCTAGTTTATTTAACAAACTTACCTTAAAATTCGACATAGAATCCAAAAATGTATTAATATACGGGGTGTTCCATTTAAATAAGCGAGTAGTACCGACTTCCGGTATAACCGGAAGTGGTAGAACGTGAAAGATTTTTAGATGAGTTAGCTAACATCATTACCCTGTCACCAAATTTTTAAAATTATAGTAAGTTTGGTTTAGCAGATACTAGGATCTGCTCAAACTGTATTTGCTTATTGGGAATTTTTTATCACCAAGTGTACTATAAAAGTTTTATAGTACATATATCGCAGGTTATTGATCCAGAAGAACTCAATGAAGGTTTCAATTATTTTTTATAAAATTCGCGTGTGATTAAAATGAATCCAATAACAAAATGTATGACTTGTATGTCAAACACTGTTACACGTCCAAACCGCACTAGGCGTCGTGTATGCTTACTAATGTAATCGGGTTGCCAAGCCAGTTAACAGGGAGATGGGCGTGGTCGAAATAATAAGTAAAATGAATGATTAATACGCTCAAACCCTTACACCGATATTCAAACAGCTCAGTCCGGGAAAATATGTCTCCAGGCGCCACCACAATCGAAACTTTGCTAAAATAATTGTCTTAAGTTGGTGTTAATTAACCCTACTTGATTGGGAAAGTAGGATTGTGCTTACTCAGTAAACTCTTACACGAGGGTCCTAAAACAAACACTCGTCCCAAACAATTCAACTCAAACTCAAATATATTTAGTACTACCCAGGTTATTAGAAACTTTTGAATACACCTCGTATACATATAAAGTTAAATTTCTACTTATTAATGAATAAAATAGTTCTTCATTCAATGATCGATAATTAATTGTTAAAATTCTAACCAAAAGAAAAGCAGTGTCATCGTCTTAATAATTGTTCCTTTATGATACCTCTGAATCGTATGGGACATTCGTAAATATGTAAGTTCTCAAAACTCCATCTCGTAGTTATACTTAATGCAATTTTAAATCAACAGCTGATCCGTCATTAGTGTACTGCGTTAAACGAAACTAACATGAAAATCTTCTTTTAAAATTAACCTGGCAAATATAACCTTTCAGGTTGTTCATTAATCTTAAAACCAAAATATGCAAAGTCTACATTTAAATTGTCGAAAACTAGGTCACCAATTAAGTAAACGTCACAAATGTGTCTCATAACTGGCTAAATAAACAACAGAATAAAAGTTAACGATAAATATATATATATATATATATATATATATATATATATATATATATATATATATATATATATATATATATTGTCCTGCACAAACAAAAAACAAATGTTTACATACACTACAACAGCGTGGTTGAGAAACCAAACCACCACCTCACTGTCAATACAAATTTCCGTTTCTGCAAAATTCTTACTACTAAAACAGCCAATACAACATAACTCGAGATCGATTACCCTTTTCCTTCAACACTAATTAATTAAAAGAAAAATTACACAACAATACGCAAATAAAACTAACCAAAAGATAATCGTGCTCAACTGAGTTTTCAAAGTTCTTAAATGTAATTCTTACTTAAAGACTGTCCATTCATCCTTCGCTTTTCTTTCTTCTCTTCCGTAAACCAATTATTTGTAGTCCATTGTATCCTTAGATTGCCAGAAGGCACATCACAAGTACTCCACAATTCCACAAACACTTATCCTTTCGGTACTCGCGAATAGTCTAATTATGCGAGGTTATTACAATAACCCGTAATAATCTGTACACGTTTGGTTGCCTCTTTAAAGTTTCTTGCAACCTTTAGGACAATTTAGCCTTCCTTACACCAATAAACTTTTAATGTCATATAAAATTACTTTAACATTGGCTCAATTTACTACGAATATTTCGTTCACTTAAAGGTGGTCCCATAAATAATTTGAACTAAGGATCATTACAAGCACACGCGTCGCACTCAACACTATAACGTAACAATAAAACTGTATTATAAAACTGCTTACGCACTTTTTTTCTTGAAGAAAAAAACACATAACTGATTTTATCTTCAATCTCAATTTTATTAATTGTTTTATTGATGAATGTCTTATACGATTCATCCCCTTTTGGGTTACGCAGTTGTTTAAACTATGACTGCCTTCAATTTTATTCACAAATATAACTCCAACTCAACCCATTCTGAGGTCACACTTCACCCGCGCGCGTCTTCCACCGAGCTCTCACCGACATCCACCGAAAGCCAAAAAGCCCCCTCGTCAATCTCTGACTTTCCTATTTATACCTCAAGCCATCCATCTTTAAGCATGTCTTACTTCCTCGCTATATTCACCAATGGTATTCACTCAAACCTTCTTAGTGCCGACTGATGCTACCCTCTGCACAAACACGCTTGTAATTACTATACATCGCCATGTTTGTTCTTACCTGCAAATTTTACAATTACTTTATTTCTCGTCATCACATTCATTCAGTGGCCACTCTGGACCATTACACAACTTTCAACGTTTATCTCTCACATGCGCTCATCCTCCTTCCGCAACATTTGCAAAAATAAGTACAGTCTAAGGTCTCAAATCTCATATACGTACATATTCTCAAAACTGATTGCACAACATTACGAGAACTTTCTATAATCAACAATTAAACATACCAAATCTTTCTCTACATATTTCTAAAACATTCTATACTTATACCTTCACATCTTCCGGCAAAGATTACTCCTTTATCCTCCAACATTCCATTCCTTACCCAGTAGTCAACAGTAGCAAAACATTATCGTCCCATCGACACATTTCTCTTCACATTTACATTCATCACAATCTATTTATTCCAACACCACTGTCTCTATGACATTCAAATACACGTATCTGCATACTGAATGATATTTCTCCTAAATTGCCAGTGGCGTATCATCCACCCACATACATTATGCATATACAAAAAAAATTTTTTTCGTTCAAACTCAATACACCGCACCCAAAACACGTAATACACGTCATTATAACATCTTACATACAGGGTGCGTCAACACAACCTTACAACACTTCAAAATAAAGCTTGTAACTTTATTTCTTAGTATACAAGTGTCCCGGAAAATCACCGACAAACTTCTACAGTGAGTTCTAGGACCAAATTCGGACATTTTCCCTCTTGAATTTTATCCCAAAATGCACCCTAATAAGTTATATTCTCTCAAAATTCAATTTAAAATATAGAGAAATCATGTTGTTCCATAAATTGTGAATATTTTATATCGATTTTTTATACAGTCGACCTATCTTATATAAGGCAAGATTTTACAGAAATCTCAAAATATCACATCACTAGAGCTACTGGTTTACCTTCAACACTTAAAAAATTATTTTTGCAAAATAAATTAAAATTTTTCGGCTTTATTTTGTTAATAACATTTTAAAATAAAAGAATTTTGTTTCGTAAATTTTTCTTCTAAAATCGATGGTTCTTGAGAAAATTTGAAAAATAATTCGTATTCTACAACAACTGCTCCGTGCTTATTTGATAATTCATTTAGTAGTAGGCTGCGTCTTCGAGACAAAAGAAAATTAGTTAATTGTCAAAAGATCTTACCTACTTAAGTAAAACGTGTTCCTGTTTATTATTTTATTGTTATTTATCATGGAACGTTAATCGTATTCAGAATGAACTGGTATGCATTTATTATTTGGCGAATGTGGAGGTAATTCTCGAGTTGCAGTAAGAAGATACTTAGAAAGATTTCCAAATAGACATCAACCGCACCATACCCTTTTGTTTCCATTAACCGTCGTCTTTCTAAAACAGGTAGTTTTTTGCGAAGCAAGCCAAATTCTGAACGTATGCGTCACATTAGAAGTGTTCAGGTACACGAACGCATGTCTATTGAGGATAATCCAACTACAAGTACTAGATGCGTCGCTTCTCAATTGAATAATTTTAAAAATGCTCAAGAACTAGCGATGACATCCTTAATTCGCGTAATTTCTACAATTGGGCAGATGAGGTAATTCCAGAAGGTCGCTTTCAACATAAATTCATCATAAATGTCTGGGCAGGAATTGTTAAAGAATTTATTCCCTTTATGCTACCCAACCGACTACACAGCGCTGCGTATTTTGATTTTTTACAGAATAACTTATGGGAACTTCTAGATGATGTGTCATTAAATGTCAGAGCTGAGACAATCTTTATGCACGATGGTGCCCCACCACATATTGTATTACCTGTGAGACAATTCCTGCACGTGCAGTTCCCTAACTAGTGAATCGGACGAGGTAACGATTCTCCTACAGCCTGTACGCCTTAGATTACCGGATCACAGTCGCTTAGATTTCTTTGTTTGGGGTGCTGTTACAGAAAAGGTGTATTCAGTTCCATCAATGACTAGAGATGATCTGCGAAATCGCATTGTTGAAGGATTCGACGAAATTAGGCAAATATTTCGATCAACGCGAATGTTTGTAATACGTCGAGTGAATGCTTGCATTCAAGTTTAAGCAATTATTATGAAATTTATATATATATATATATATATATATATATATTAGGTGTTAGGGTGATACTTCTTAAATACATAGTTACATTTCATCTTTGTTTATCCTAATATAGTTACAGAGTATTTTACATGTGTTAGGTTAGTTTAAGTCTTTATACAGTAATTTACATTAAAATTAACCTTGAAATTAAGTTTCTTTGTAGATTCTCCTGGCCCATTCCTTTTTGTTTTTGGCTACACTTTTGCCTTGGTTCCACTTCATCCACATCTGTCTTAAGCTCTTTGTTACTTCCTTATCCTATGTTTTCTTCGGTCTACCCCTTCTTCTTTTCTGTATTACTCTTGTTTCCCATATTTCTTTGTTGTTCTTTTTTCGTCCATTCTTACTAAGTGCTATCTTAGTTGGGACCATTTGATATAGCCTATTAATGGTTCTACGTCCAGTTCCTCCCTAACTGTTACATTCCTAATCCTATCCCTTCTCGTGATCACCTTGGCGCAGATTTCATTTCTATGGCCAGTTTCCATCTGTTTCATTAAGACCCAACTTTCGATATCGTATCTTAAGGTAGGTTTAAAGATAGATACGAATACTGAGATTTTTGTTTTATTTCTATATTTCCTTTTTCTATACAAATGTATTGCTTAATGCGGGTATACCTTAGTCTCCTTTTCTATTCCGTCATTTATTTCTGCGTTGATATTTCCATTCCCCTGTATTGTGACTCCTAGGTATTTAAACGCTCGTACTTATTCAATCTCTTTCTGATTTATTTTTAGTGTTACCTCCATGTCCTCCTTTCCTATAACTATGATCTTGATCTTCTCCCCATTTATTTTTAGAGTTCTGTTAAGTAGGGTGTTTTTGCATATATCTAAATTGTTCTTGTTCTTGGCATAAATCAATAAATAGTCTGCGAATACACTTTCTTATATTTGTACTATTTCCATATTTATGCATTCCACTTGTAATTTCTTCACTTTTCCTTTCTCTTCTTTCAATATATCATCTATTATTATTTTGAGCCAAGCCTAACTTAGGACTCCGCCCTATCTTAATCTATCTTCTGATTCTAAGTTTCCTGTTCTTATTATATTTCTTGTGTTTTCATAAATACTCTTTATGCAATCGATCCGCTTTCTTTTTATCCCTCTGCGTTCTAGGCTGTTCCATAGTTAAACATGTTTAACCATTTCTGTCGTTTAACTCTTTTTAGTTTTTTTACTGCCTCTAGTACTTCTTCTAGTTCGATTTCTTCTTGGGTTTCGTCAACTTCTTTCTGACTTATTCGGCGTACTTTATTCATTTCCTCCGCGCCTTCTTGTGTTTTTTCTATTAACATATCTTCGAAATATTCTTTCCATCTTTCTTCTTCATTTCCCAGTGTTCTGTCATCCTTTTTGATTTCCATGCCTGTCTCTTTCCATCTTCTCACTGAAATCTTCCCATGTTTTTTGTTTTGCATATTTCACCATTTCTTTTCTTTAGTTCTATGTTGTACTTTTCTTCAGTTCTGCTGCCCAAGTACTCCTTCCATTTTGTTTCTCTTATTTCCTTTTTTATTTCCGTATTCCAACAGCTCGTTTGTTTTTTATTCTCCATGACTTAGGTCTTTCCACATACCTCTTTTGCTGTTATTAGTGTTTCTTTGATACATTTCCATGTTTTTTCCAATGATAGTGTATTTATATATCGGTTGAGTTTGTTCAACTCCTCTTCTACTCTTATCTTGTGAGCTCTTGCTGTAGCTTCTTCTCTCAGCTTATATGTTTTAACTCTTTCTTTGTCTCTATTTTTGTTTTCGCCCATATTATTTATTATCTCTCGTTTTTCTTGTCCTATCTTCATTTTCACTAGTTAATGGTCAGAGTGTATTTCCGCCCCTCTTTTCACTCTTGGACCTTTTATTTCTGTTCTAAAGCTTCTATTTATTATTATATAATCTATTATCGATTTCTCCCATCTAGTCGTTACCTCTCTAGTGCATTTATGTACGTTTTTATACGTAAAGAAGGTGTTCGTTAAAGATTGTTTATTATGCAAAAATCTATCAACCTTTTACCGTTATTATTTCTAGTGTTTTCGCCATGTATCCCTATTGTTTCCTCCGTTTCTTCATTCTTCTTACCTACTCTCGCGTTTAAGTCCCCTATTATTAATATTCTTCCCCGATATTCTTCTATGACCAGTGATAATTGTTCCCAATATTCGTCTTTCCATTTCCATTCCTTATCTTCAGTATTGTCGGAGAAATCCCCGTCCATTTGTTTATGTTTCTCACGTATTCTCTTTTGATTATACATCCCACTCCTTTTTTTGCTCTATCTGTATTGTCCGTCCCCACTGTACAGGGTGTTTCCAAAAATGTTCCGCTAATTTCTAGGGTAAATAGAATATTAAAAAAGAATATTAGTTAAAGTGACCCCAAAAATCCTTTTTTTTTAATCTCTGAAACGGTTTAAGATACCTACATGAAATTTAGATCACAAATGCCTTTGATTAGGTCATAAAAACGTGTTGACAAATTTTTAATATTTAGTACAGGGGTGTCGCTAAAGAGGGGGCACTTTTTGTCCCCAAACTTTTTTTTATGGGGATATTTTTAATTTTTTGGGCAAAAATAATATTCTTTAGACAATTTTCCACAAAAAAGGTCCTCTTGTCGAAAGTCACTGAAAATTACTGGTTTTGGAATTATTTGAGGTTTTAACATGTTTCACCTAAAATAAGAAAACAAAACAAATTTTGAGTTAATTTAATTTACTTGAATTAATTAGGCTTAGACTGCAGACTCGCGATTTTTTTTGTTTGACACATTGTTGTTGATAGTTTTGGTTTGTTTAACAAGTAGTAACGCTAAACATTGAAAATGAATATGTAAATGAAATGTATATGAAAAGAAGATATGGGGAAAATTTTCCAATAAGAAATCTTCCGGGTTCAAAAACATTTTTGAATTTAGTGAGGCGGTGCCGTGAGACTGGAACCCTTGAACCAAAAAAGGTAAATTCTGGTAGACCACGAGTGGCAAGAATTCCACAAACAGAAAAAAATATTGTAAATCTAGTTGTTACGGATACTACGATAAGTGTAATCAATGTGGCAAGGGCAAGTAACGCAAGTCTTTTTAGTGTACATCGTGTACTAAAAGAACAATCATTGCTTCCTTGTCACTACAAGCAAGTACAAAAATTGTCTGAAGATCTTTTTTTGAGAAGAGACTTTTGCGAATTATTACAAGAAAGAATGAGACAAAACCCTTCTGGGCAGAGGAAAATCCAAAGGTTTAACGTGTAACGCAGTATCAACATAATTTTAAGTTGAACGTATGGGCTGTTTCAATAGGCAACCGCCTCGTTGCATACCATACTTTTGATGGAAATTCAAATGGTGATGTTTACTATGCATTTTGCCTTTTGATCTACGAAGTAATATGATGGTGCACCACCTCATTTGAATAGACAAGCTAGAAGATGGCTTAACGAACATTTTCCAAATCGTTGGATTGGTCGAGATGCTGATTCTCCTATTCAGTGGCCACCGAGGTCACCTGACCGAAATCCCTTGGATTTTGATGTGTGGAGTTTACTTAAAGAAAAAATATATTCTAGAGAAATAAATTCCATTGAAGAACTTCAAGCGAGAGTTGAAAATAATTTCGGAATGTTAATTCAAGAACCACGGCCACTCCAAAGGATTATGTTTTCGCTAAAAAACGTTATTGATTATTTATTCGTGAAAATGGTGGGCATTTCGAACATTTAATTTAAAAACCCGTACCTACTTATTCAATTTTTTTTATGTTTGTTTTGTGTTATTCGTTGTTTTTTTTAATTGTTTCCCTTGTCAAAATATTAAAAATTTGTCAACACTATCTTTTATGACCAAATCAAAGATATTTGTGGTCTAAATTTCATTTAGGTATCTTAAAACGTTTCAGAGATAATAAAAAAAGGGTTTTTGGGCCACTTTTACAGGGCCGTATCTTCTTAAGGAGGCATTTTCGGACACATGTTTATTAACCAAACTAACGTTGTTTTTTAATATCCTATTTACTCTAGAAATTATCGGAACGTTGTTTGAAACACCCTGTTGCTATATCAGTAAATGCCCTCTTTCTAATTCTATTTCTCACATTCCTTTCTTTTTAGTTTCTGTTATACCTAGGATGTCTATTCCTGCTTTCTTATATTCCTCTTCTAACTCTTTCTCTTTGTCTGTTAAGCTCCTGATATTCCATGTCCCAGTTTTCGTTTTTTTCTTTTTTCCGCTTCTTTCTTTCCTGTCTTAGCTTCTTTGAACTTACTGTCTTGATGTTCACTATTTACCTTGTTCATCTCCTTTCTCTTTACCATGTTCGTTATGTTGGGTTCTTGCTTCTTAACATTAATTAGTTTTTTTAATTTTTAGCTATTATATTCTCTTTGGTTATTATGAAATCAATAATAGTTTTATTTTAATATTTTTATTTGTTTTAATTCTTTATTTTAAAATCATTATTAAAATAAAGCAATTATCAAATAAGCACAGATCAGTTAGTTG
The DNA here is from genome assembly GCA_036346205.1 of Vesta saturnalis. NCBI lineage: Eukaryota > Metazoa > Arthropoda > Insecta > Coleoptera > Lampyridae > Vesta > Vesta saturnalis. The sequence continues at coordinate 3,098,172 of JARFJB010000862.1, forward strand.
TAGAATACAAATTATTTTTCAAATCTTGTCAAGAACCATCTATTTTAGAAGAAAAGTTCAAGAGATAAAATTCCTTTATTTTAAAATGTATTACTAACATAAAGTAGCAAAATTTTAGTTTATTTTGCAAAAATAATTTGTTTAAGGATTGACGGGTGCGATTGTTTTTAAATTTCTATCAAATGTTGACTTGTAGAGGATAGGTCGACTATATAAAAATCAATCAAAAATGTTCATAATTTACGGACACAAAGTGGTTTTTCTACATTTTAAATTGAACTTTGAGAGCGTATAACTTCTTAGGGGTGCATTTTGGGATAAAATTTAAAGAGGAAAATGTCCTAATTTGGTCCACTGTTGAAGTTTTCCGTGATTTTCCAAGACACCTTGTATATCAAATTTATAACCACATCACCAACATACCAATTACATTAAAATATTTTTATATTTGTAAGACCTACATTGACACTAATTTCAAATTCTACTCTAATATACTGCCATCATTTAATTTAGTGCTCGTATTTTCGTTCTGTTCAGTCTTGAACGAGTAAACAAGTTTTCCCGAAGAACTGACCATCCAATCGTATAAATTATCATTGTAATACCAATTTATTCCATTAAGAAAATTACATTGTAAACTGTGATGTAATAATGGTATTTATAGCACAAACGTTACCCGTTACATATAAATTTTAGTGTTATTTGATTTGGAACAAATCCAAATTAATTCATTATCTACAAGTTAATAGATACGCAGTGTATTATACATTATTTTCTTTCACGTTGCTTATTGTGCTGGAGGTTTATCATACAATTAAACGTTTTGGATATTAGTATTTTTATTATTCCTAGTGGAAATGAGTTGTACATTAAGTATTAAAAAGGTAAGGGTTGTTTACTGGTCGAAAGTAATGTTTGGAAACTGAGCGAAGCTTAAGGTTGTAAAATAGTTTTATGTTAAATTTAATTTGTTAGAATAATTTTAACTTTGTAGTACATTAAATATACACAAAATAGTACTTTACACTTTTATAATAAAAAAGGCAGCAATAACCACCAAAAGTTGGTCCTTCGAGCCTGATTAGTTAGGGAAACAAATTAATGGAGTATTAAATTAAAAAAAAAACTAAATGAATATTGGTATTGGAAAAGTAGTTTGCAATTGTCTGACATAAAAACAGGAGGAATAATGTTAATTAGTGGCACTTCAATCGTTACTGTACATTTAGGTCGCTGGAACGAACCTATAGTGTTAGGAAACTTTCGACGTGGTCTCTTCGATATCCTGAAGGCTCACGTCACTAATTTTTAAGTAAGTGATAAAATACAATTTTACTTATAAGATCTTAATGCAGAATTGATCCATTTTTGTTTAATAACAACATTGTAATAATGAAAAAATGTCTCACTCGTTAATTCACATACTTTTCGCTGTATCCCAAAAATCGTTACAGCATCCGAAAAATACAAACTAAGAATTACCCGATCGTCGAGATTTATCAATTTAAAAAATTTTTAATGGAAGAAGGAGATTATATGTTTTGCAGAATTCTTTTGCACTATTCCTACAACCCGGTACATGTTAAGTATTATGTAAGAAATTAACATCTCAACGCTGCTGATTGGGACGAAATTGTAAAAATGTATACTGGTTTTGATATTGGAAAGGCAGTGTACCTGACCTAAAAACAGGAGGAATAGTGTTAATTAGTGGCTCTTAAATCGTTACTGTACCTTTAGACCATGGGAACGAAGCTTGATGGTTTTCGTTACAAAACCTTCTTCAAGGTTTGTTCGATATCCTGAAGGTTTTCATACTAATAAGTTTTTCTATTTAAGTCCGCCTTACACGAATTTTAGTCCTTAAAGCCTTAATACCTTTTTAGGTTACGATGCATGAAAAAATACATTTTTATATTTTCCGTTTTATAATACGTACTTTATAACACTCAATGCGTGTTTTAATATTTGACTTTATGAAACTGAACATTTATTTGTGCTTTTGTAACACAACCTATTCATATCTGAAATGTGTATATACATACTTAAAAGTAACAATTCACATGAATGTTCGTATTGAATTTTGAAAATGAGTGCCATTATCAGAGAATTTTGCTACTTTAATTTATATTTGAGGCAAGCTGTGTACGCTAACGCTCAATATGTGCACAATACGTCATTGGTTTATTACATTTTCAGTAACCATATCTGCGTTTTGATCAGCTGATTGTAATTTAAATCTACCGGAGGTCATGTAAATTGAAGGACTTGTTTCACATATGGAAATACTGTCATATCAACAGCGTAGAATTTTTCAATTGAATTGAATAATTCTAAACCTAGACATGTAGCTGTATATGGAAATAACCATAACCTATCTTTGTATTGAATTCTTCCTGATCAATGTAACGTAATGGTTACGATACCCATAACCGAATATGGACGATTTTTCCTTTTTGTGATGTGTTTCAAGATAAGGTGTGCCCTCAGATTGTGTCGTTCACATTATTTTATGTAAAATGTAACCTTCATCAACGTTGAGAAATTCATTTTTGAATATTTATTGACTTAACTTGGATGTAAATTATTGAGATTATATATAGTGTTATTTTATTCTAACTATAACAGACAACTTATTTCAGTTTTTAATGATTTAATATATTTAAAGTCGTTTATAATACTGAAGTATCAAACAAAAGTTTTAATAACCTATAGCTGCCTCGGTGGTGGAATGGTTAGAGTGCTTGCCTTTCATCCGAGCGGCGCGTGTTCAAACCTGACCGAGGTAGCCGTTTTTTAAAACGAAGAAGAACCAAAGCACTCCTTCTTGGATAGGAAGTAAAACTGTTAGGTTTAGTGGCACTACGATGATTGACACATTAAAAATCCTTTATTAAAGGTGAAATTCTTTTAGCAGATCAAAATTCTGGTGACAGGTGTGCTAATAACCATTAGTAGTTAATGCGCATACAGATGCCTGACATTTCCGTCTGTTTCTAGATCTCGGCCCGCATATACAAAAAAAAATGATACCATATATTTGAATTTAATTGAAGCAGACAAATATCATTGTTGCCAATATGTATTCAAAATGATGAAACGACATAAAATGCGACAAATGGAATTTACTTTTTTTCAAAATTTTCACCATATATACCCAAAATAGACAAAAATATTATGAAAAGCTCGTTTCATTTCTGCGAATATATCCCATCAATTCGTTCCAAAGATTCCATCCATATTTCTTTTACATGGTCATTATTAAATTTGATTATGTCTTCCTATATTTTTGTTGTAGTGTTTTTTGCAGTTTGCGCACACCAGTTCAATTGGATTAAATTGACAGTGATATGGTCGTAACCGTGACAATCCGTGTCCACACTTGTGTGGTATTTCATCTATTTTGTATACCTTTGGTATCATATTATCTGCAACTAATCGCAGTAATTCTTTGTTGAACATAAGCTATGTTGTTCTTTAATAGAAAATTACATATTTCTTCCTTCTTAGATTAATTATTTGGAATCTTTTCTAGAAACTCGGAATGATAACAGGCATTATCTATTACAATCGAAGATGGTTCTTTTAAGTTTGCAATTAAATTATTTTCAAACCATTTTGTAAACAACTCCGCACACATATCTCCATGATAGTCTGCACTTTGTGACTTTGTAGAATACGAAAGTGAAGCATCGGAAATAAATCCATCTTGATTACCTACATGAACAACAATAAATATAAAAAATACTGATATTTTGTTAGGAATTATAATGTAATAACTAGATTACAATAAACCTTTTTCCTTCACCCATTGGCTTCTTCTTCCCGCTTTCCTTATATTTATCATGCCAGCTTCTTTTATGCGATCCTCGATTGAAAATCCAAGTTTCATCTAAGAATACAGTCTATACAACATCCTTCACATAGTCTTCAACTTCCGTGGACTTAGATTTCGTGCGTTTTCTCCGGTTAGCTAGTGACTGTGGAGGTTTTTTTTGGCTTCTGTAACCCTTTTTTTATAGCACTAACTGTATTTACACTAACGTTAAATGCTTCAGACGTGCGCTAAAAGTAGTCCTTCCAAGTATCATATTTTACACAATAATGTACTACATACCTGTATAACAGATTCCAATGGAACGAGTGCCCGTTTATTGTCACGTTCCCGTTCAAAATAATTAAGCACGTTCATAACAACGAGCTGCGCTTGAGATTTAACGTGTTTATTACGTAGCGTATCCAAAATTTTGTATAAATTATGTAAAAATGTTACCAAATTACCGATAATTCACTGCACACGTTGTAGATAGTTTTGAAAAAAACTGTTTTTTTATGAAAAGCAAAAACGCATAAACAATAATTTCAAAAAATGACAGGAGTGACAGATGCTGCTTCTTAATCGCGACACACGTTTTAGTGCCTTTTACCCGACTTTATTTGAATCAAACTTTAGGAATCGTCAACCAAATTTAATTGTAGAATTGTCATTTTTTATAAATTATTTATAGCTTTATTAGAATTTTTTATTCATAATGGAGAGTGAAGACGAACCTGTAGGTTTATTTGTACTTAATTTAGCATTTTAACCTACAAAGTCACAAAAACGAAATAAATGGAAACTAATCTATAAAATGAACAGCGTAATTGCCAAACATACATTCCTTTCTTTATATATGTCAAGTTGTGCACCGAACTCGATTAGTGCATTAGGATAAGTTTATAATTTTAATTGCAGTTTTAGATAAAAATTTGTGTCAAAACATGCTAAGCTGGGCTGTCAAACTTTGAACTCTAGTTGAAAAAATGCTACTTTCGTATCTCTTGTACAAATTACTAAGGCCTCGATAAGCGCTTTAGTTTAGTCACCTCACTTTTTTTAACACTGTTGGGTTGATTTTTATCAAACATTTTAACAATTTTATCTGAATTGTCAGTTATCAATGTGTAAATAAACGTAATTTCATAACTTTTTATGAATTTTAACGAATTAGTAGGTATAGCAAGATATGTTCCAGAAAACGCGATTTTTCACGTCATTGTAAGAACCGCTAATCTTTAAGACTTAATAGATACTGGAATACAATAATTTATAAGTATGTATCAAAGTATGTCTTTGCTATGATGGTAATCCAGAATTGATATATTTTTAAAATACCTCTTCAGAATTACTGGGTTAGGACTCGTAGGACAAAAAAAAAACGGTTTTATGAGCAACGTTTCATTTAATTACTTAAACTTCTTCAGGCTACAAAGAAACTAGAGTGTTGACATAAAATTTTGGCGTGATAAAATAATGAGCCACCTACCTCAGAAAAACCCAATAAATGATAATACCACAACGGTAGTACACGTCATAATTATTCTGTTATGGGGTTGGTAACTCAATCTGTAACATTACACTATTAAAACCATATCCACAATACATCCCGTTAAAATTTACCTATTAGTTATATTATATAATTCACAAATTAAAAAATTTTTTTAGAACGCAGCAAATTAGCTAGTTCACTAATTACTTATCACAATGATAACATGTTGTTAAATATTCATGTACGCATGCATGATTCTAATAGAATCATTAATTTTTATTCAAATCACCCTATATCCCAGAAAATAGGTATTATTAAGCCATTGAAACATAAAGTGATCAAACTGAGCGATCAATATAAACATAAAGATAATTTCGACAGAATAAAAAATATTCCTAAATTAAATAATTATCCAAAGGAACTTATTAATGGAATATTACACAAAGATAACAATAAACATAACAGCAATAACGGAGAATCTGGAGACCACGCTTGCACTTACAAAAAACTGATTAATATACCGAAACTTAGCAACCAACTAAAAATCATTTTTGAAAATAACAACCATAATATTGTTCTATATAACAAAAAAACGAATAACAGTCTATTTTCCAAACTTAAAGACAACACACCAAAATTTTATAACTCTAATCTAGTTTACCAGATTAATTGTAAAGAGTGTGATAAATGTTACATTGGACAAACAAAACAATACTTAATTAATAGAATTAACAACCATAAAAATGATTGTAAACCATACAACCTAATTAGCAAAAGTAACAAAACGGCGTTAACTACACATGCTAGCGTTAACCTTCATAAATTTGACTTTGACAATGTGAATATATTGGATAGAGAAGATAATTTTTCTAAAAGGCTCATCTGAGAAATGTTACATATTCAATGTAATGAAAAAAGTATCAATTTCAGGACAGACGTTAATAAGCTAAGTAACATTTATAAACACTTAATTGATTACAAAAAAAGGAAGAGGACAAAAAAGATAAAATAAACACTAAGTCTACTGTTGTTATTGGATTGCCATTATAATTGCTTAATGCTACGTACTCTAAATCTTCGTTAGATTAATTGAGCCATATAGATAAATGTGTGTGTGTATGATTAGATTTATTTCGGCCTTGTTATGTACTATAATAGAAGCTAACGTATAAATTATTGTGTTGCAAAGATTCTGTATAGAAAATCAGTTCTAGCATGCGTACATGAATATTTAATAACATGTTATCATTGTGATAAGTAATTAGTGAACTAGCTAATTTGCTGCGTTCTAAAAAAAATTTTTAATTTATGAATTATATAATATAACTAATAGGTAAATTTTAACGTGATGTATTGTGGATATGGTTTTAATAGTGTAATGTTACAGATTGAGTTACCTACCCCATAATAGAATAATTATGACGTGTACTACCGTTGTGGTATTATCATTTATTGGGTTTTTCTGAGGTAGGTCGCTCATTATTTTATCACGCCACAATTTTATGTCAACACTCTAGTTTCTTTGTAGCCTGAAGAAGTTTAAGTAATTAAATGAAACGTTGCTCATAAAACCGTTTTTTTTTGTCCTACGAGTCCTAACCCAGTAATTCTGAAGAGGTATTTTAATTAATTAAGGGCTGTCAATATCAAACATAGTATGATATATTTTTGTTCCGTAACAACATTGTAATACTGAGAAAACGTCTGACCGGTTAATTCACATACTCTTCGCTGTATTCCACTATTCCTACAACGCGGCACACATTAAATATTGTGCAAGAAACTAACGCATCCACCAGAGCTTTGAATCGAACGAAATTTTAAAACTAAAAATTGGCATTAGAAAGGTAATTTGCAAAAAAAAACTGAAGAAATAGTGTAATTCGTTTTTCCTAAATTACTACTGTACCTTAAGGCAACGGAACGAAGCTGTGGTATTTTTCTTTACAACACTTTCTACTGTGTTTCTTCGATATCCTGGAGAATTTCGCACTAAAGAGGTTTGCTATGCTAATCCTCTTTAAGCGAACCTTTGGCTATTAAAACTAATGATTTCAACAATCGAAACTTCACCTCTCGAGTAAAATTTACCATCGAATGATCATTCAAATGATTTCATTTTGAAAAATGAGGCCAATCTCTCGTTTCTCAGGAGAACACAAGATCTCAAGTCTCGCATTGCCAAGTCGGCTCGGTACAATCGGCAATCGCCACAGATGTATTACATCTGAGATAACATCCCTTACACCGCTGCAAGTGCGGCTACCGTTGAAGGAGCCGGTACTGGTAAAGCCATACAAAAATAATTATTATTGTGATATCTAATAACACTGTCTTGTCAAGATGTTTGCAATTTTTTTTCTCCCTTATTTTTCCCTTTTCATTTGCGTTAAGTTTAGTTTCACTGAAGTCAAATCAATCGTGCAACAAGTCGGTTTCGAAAATTAAAATTAGTCGCCGTATTAGTAATAAAAAATCTATAGTTTGGAAGTTTTTTTATAAAATCAACGGATCAGTCCAATGTGGAATGTAAACTTTGCAAGAAACACTTTCTTTTCATTTTGTACATAACTTTTTTGTTTAGTCATATATACTGAACTTGACATCTAATTTAAGACTTTGTTGTATTGAGAATTGTGCTATTTATCATTTCAAACATTAAAAACTTGAATAAGAATTATTTTTAATGTTCGTTGACGGCGAATGATTGAATAAAATTTAGATAAATCCAAATGCGCGGTTTGATATATCCAAACTAAACACGGTGCGTCAGGCTACAAAACATGCGATAGATTTGTAAGTAACTGAAATGTGGCGTTCGCGACTACAGCCGAAACTGCGGTGTAATAATAATTTGATCTGATCGCTGAAGCCTGGAAGCGAGAGGAAAAAAGAACGAATGATTGCGATGATGAATGAAGCGACGGAGTGAGTGCTGATTTCAATCAACAAACCATTCGAATGATTTTCGCATAACCACTCAAAATATCTCGAGATATCCGTACAATCAAATGATCGATTATTTTTCATTCGAGAGGTCCCATCACTAATTAAAACCTTAATACCTATTTAGGGTACGGTTTGTAAAAAATTACATTTAGCAGTGCAGTCGGTTAGAGAAAGGAGAAAGTAAGAAGTGAAAAAAGTATCAGCACAACAACCAATAACCAGGGCACCGACCAACGACGACCATCAGCGAGGACCTCAGTTCAGTTCGAATTACCAGGAGCAGAACACGGAGACTTGCAAAATGGCAGATAAGATCTGCACAAACGTCGTCACTTCAACACCGTTTTTTAAGAACCGTGGAGGAGAATCTACGCGAGACCGAGGCCGGAAGAGCACCAACTTTATATATATATATATATATATATATATATATATATATATATATATATATATATATATATATATATATATATATATATATATATATATATATATATATATATATATATATATATATATATATATATATATATATATATATATATATATATATATATATATATATATATATATATATATATATATATATATATATATATATATATATATATATATATATATATATATATATATATATATATATATATATATATATATAAGAGGTGTCTGTGAAAGGTTGGGAAATCTGGAAACTGGAGATACTAGAGCCCAAAATATATCGATTGAACCGAACATACCTTAGTCCAAATATTGATAGGTAAACAGATACAGGGTGTCAAAGTTGTAATTTTATTTTCTATTTTTTCTTATTGCTTGAGAAGTTTGTTAGATTTTTGCATGAAACTCAGTATATGGGGGTTTTTTGGTATAAAAAATAAGATTCTGCTCTTAATTTGGGCCAGACTTGTAGAGGGCCCCACATACAGCATTATTTAAGTAAATAACCTTTCAGAAAATCTTTGCGCCACCATGTATGCAATAATTGATCGAAAAATCTTAATGTCTCATCCTTTCTCAATGAAAAAGATGTACTTGTCAGGAGTGTTTAAATTTAATAGTTTCTGAGATATTTGCTTTCAAACGTATCAATGCATTTTGAATTCAGTGTACACCATATTTTCTTTAACATAAATCAAGTTACTCTGAAAAACATCCACATAGTGTTGCTAGGCTTTCTAATGTTTATTATAAGATTACCTTTAGAGTCAATAATAATTATCAGTTAAAATTTTGTTTTAAACCTAAAGCGTTATGGAGTATACGTTTGTCGAATATCCTGTTTGAGGTTGCAGTCAGAGTAAATAAGGCCAGGAAAGTAAAACCCTTTGTTGCTATATCGAGCTTTCGGAATTCTTTATTCCTTTATAAAGACAAACTAAAAGTTTAAAATACTATTTTAATTACTCGCGTTACGTAAGTTTTTAAAAATTGTAAAATTCAAGCACATTTAAAGATTATTGTTATTTTTATTAAATACATAAATAAAAAGTTTACCTCGAGTAGGATTTGAACCTACGACCTGTACTTTGCTAGAGTACCGCGCTAACCATTTGTTTATCTTAAACTTTTAGTGTGTATTGATAAACAAACGTGTATGATAAGATACTTATCTTTTTTGGGTTTTTTATAGTGTAATTTAAATTATACGATCTAAACGTTTCGATAACACTTACAGTTATCTTCTTCAGAAGTAATATCTATTAAAATTGTTTAAAATTTTGAAAACAATTTTGTCAAAGTTGAAAAATACGTGATAATAGTGAAAGTTTACATTTTCTTATAAACGTGTTTGAATTTAATAATTATTAAAAACGTACGTAACGTGAGTCATTAATTAAAGTTACACATATACCCAATAAAATTTTGACACATATATAAAAAAACGCATAGCAGCTAGTCAACGATAGAAAAACAAACATTATGTACAGTGTGGGTGCTTATATATCAATTATCTAAACATTTATATACTAGTTGCATCTACAGTTATGTCATTTGAAAGAAGTCGTTAAAATTCAAATTAATTTTAAGTATATTTGGTTTGTGATCTCTAAGATGTGAATACGTACATATTGCATTTTTTGTTTGTGAATTTTTTTTTGTGTGTTGATTTTAAAGTTAATTTGGTAAATTCTACATATCCTCGATATTTTACTAAAATTTTCATTCTTGTGTACATTTGTTTGTATTATAATACGCAAAATTTTAATATTTGCGATTTTGGGCATTGCAGGTTTAGATACGTTTCGGCAATTGATATATAAGCACTCACCCTGTACATAATGTTTGTTACTTTATCGTTAACTAGCTATTATGCGTTTTTTATGTATGTGATCCAGTTTTATTGTGTATATGTGAAACCTTAATTTATTACTCACGTTAGGTAAGTTTTTAATAATTATTAAATTCAGGCATATTTGTTTATCTTAAACTTTTAGTTTGTATTGATAAAGGAATAAAGAATTTCGAAATCTCGGCACAGCAACAAAGGGTTTTGCTTTCCTGGCCTTATTTACTCGGACTCAATTAGTCATTTAATTATCTGAATTAGTATATATATATATATATATATATATATATATATATATATATATATATATATATATATATATGATTTTTGATTATCGTGCTACTTATCGGGCTTGCTTTTATTTATTTCAGAGAGAAATGAGTTAATTAATTTTAATTTAGATTTTCGATTACGAATTAGAGCTAGTTATTTATATATTCATTTTTTTACTTTTTTACTTGTATTTTCTCCTACTATTATGAACACGTATTTCTGATTGCTTGATATACTCCGCCCTACCATGGGATAAAATAACTGGTTTAATTAGTTCTATGTATGTTTATTGTTATTGCAAAATGTTTACATGTTTGAGTTCACACCTTAGACAAAAGGGTGGTATGTGCGCTTTAAGTTTACTTTGCGATTATATGAGTTTTAACAATCGTAGCTGATATGGGTTTAAAGATACCGTACTTTTCACAGAAATTCAATGCTGTAGCAATCCTAAATACTATTTTCGCATCTTTTTTTTAAGTTAGTTTGGTAAATTCTACGTATAACTATCCTCGCTACTTTACTAAAATTTTAATTCTTGTGTACATTTGTTTGTATTGTAATACGCAAAATTTTAATATTTGCGATTTTGGGCATTGCAGGTTTAGATACGTTTCGGCAATTGATATATAAGCACTCACCTTGTACATAATGTTTGTTATTTTATCGTTGACTAGCTGTTATGCGTTTTTTTATGTATGTATTACAATTTTATTGTGTAGATGTGAAACTTTGATTTATTACTCACGTTAGGTAAGTTTTTAATAATTATTAAATCCAAGCATATTTGTTTATCTTAAACTTTTAGTTTGAATTGATAAAGGAATAAAGAATTCCGAAAGCTCGGCACAGCAACAAAGGATTTTACTTTCCTGGCCTTATTTACTCTGACTCGTCATTTAATTATCTGAATTGATATATATATATATATATATATATATATATATATATGCTAATTTACTTATTTACTTACTTAATTTCAATTACTTCGTACTTAGATTGTTTCCTACACGATTTTTGATTCTCGTGCAACTTATCGGACTTGCTTTTATTTATTTCAAAGAGAAATTAATTAATTAATTTTAATTTAGATTTTCGATAACGAATTAGAGCTAGTTATTTATTTATTTATTTTTTTTTACTTTTTTACTAGTATTTTCTCCTACTGTTATGAATACGTATTTCTGATTGCTTGAAATACTCCGCCCTACCGTGGGATAAAATAACTGGTTCAATTAGTTCTATATATTTTTATTGTTATTGCAAAATGTTTACGTGTTTGAGTTCACACCTTAGGGTGGTATGTGCGCTTTAAGTTTACTTTGCGATTACATGAGTTTTAAGAATCGTAGCTGATATGGGTTTAAAGGTACCGTACTTTTCATAGAAATTCAATGCTGTAGCAATCCTAAATACTATTTTTGTATCTTTTTCATCTATTTATTTAATTTAATTATATGATTTCCAGAAAGATGTATTAGCACTCATGCTAATATACTGTGGCCAGCCCGTTCTCCAGATATAACACCTTTGGACGGAAGATGTATTTCAACTGTTTAATTAATTGTATTTTCACTAAATACATACTTGTGAATTATTTTATTCGCAACAGGCATTAGAAAATGAGAAAACATTATGTTATAATAATTTTACAGTTTTCTAATGTTTCTAGTATTAGTTTCAACTGTACGTTTTCGATGTTTTACATTGAATATGAATTTTCTCATCCGAAACGTATCAAAAATATGAAGTGTGATATATCGTTGAATTCAGAATCAAGGGGAGAATTTAAATATGGCAAAACTAATTTTTTCGTGTATTTAAAAAATAAAGTTGATGATGGTTGCTAACAAACGAAACGTTGTATCAAAAAAATTCCATTTTTTCAAATATCTCAAAAACTAAAAGAGATATTCGAGTTCTATAAAGACCATTAATACATCCTCTCAAATGCGTAACTTATGTTCCATTTAACCGACCTTCCGTCTCTTACCGTTTCCGAGATCCCCATAGTGGGCATCCTTATCTTGGACACGGTATATATATATATATATATATATATATATATATATATATATATATATATATATATACATTAAAACCTTAGACAAAAGGGAGGTGTTTGCGCTTTACGTTTACTTTACGATTATGGGAGTTTTAACAATCGTACCTGACGTAGTTTGAAGAAACCGTATTTTTCATAGAAATTGCATATAAATGCAACAATACTGTTTTCGCTCTTTTTATCTGTGAATCTATAGAGCCATTACACACGTTACTAAAATTCTACTCATTAGATTACTATTATTATTTTTGTTTATTATTAATATTCAAACCCGTGGGTTATAAAATTCTGTTCAAAGACTTGCCCTTACCGTGCACTAATTGATTCATTTAGAAATTTTTGTTTTTCACCCGCACATGTTTCACTAACAATTCACACATTATTGGTAATCTAATTACATATCAACACATCATTTAAAAGCAACCTTAAGGACAACAAGCACATGAAAAGCCAAAATACATACAGTAAATATGTTTCCTGTACGTATATGTCCCGTACAGCCAAATACGAAAGGCAACAAAATAGGTTTCCGCATTGAACGTATTAACGTAAAGTGGAGATATTAATCTATGATGGATTTTTGCAAGTTAATAACTCTCATGGGGCGCGTTTATTAAGAAACCTTAACCTTTTTTATGTTCATTTGAGTTTCTTGACTTCATTTTTCTGCTTTATGTAAACGTTATTATTCATGGGTTCTCCCCATTAAAAATTAATTAAGTGAATTGTATTACTGTATTTTTACCAGTAAGTTATTATTATATATTAATATGGGAAGTAAGTGTCAAGAGAACATGATTATTTAAATAAATGTGATGTATTACACTAAAAAAAAGTGTACTATATACGAGGGTGGTTTGACGGAAGAGTGAATTTTCAATAAAAAACTTATTTTAAGGCAAAAATATATTTTATTTTTCTACATAATTTTCTCTTAATTCTATGCACCTATTCCAATGGCTTTCCAAATTTTTAAACCTCCAGAAAAATTTTTTTTTGAAAACTACAAAATATGCATCCGTTACTTCCATTATTTCTTCATTTGTATGAAATCTCTGTCCTCCGAGCCACTTCCTCAAGTTTGTGAACAAGAAGAAATCACTTGGAGCCAGATCTGGCGAATATGGAGGATGGGGCAGCAATTCATAATCCAATTCAATTAATTTATTGGATGCAATAACGGACGAATGAGAGGGCGCGTTATCATGATGGAAAAGAACCTTCTTTTTGTTTAAATGCAGTCGTTTCTTTCTAAATTCCACAGCAAAGCGTGTTAATAATTTGAAATAATACTCGCCAGTTATAGTACTACCCTTTCGCAGGTAATCAATAAGGATTACCCTTGAGAGTCCCAAAAGACCGTGGTCATAACTTTGTGGGCAGAAAAAACGGTTTTTGCCTTTTTAGGGGCACGTTCATTCGCAGAAGTCCATTGTTTCGACTGCATTTTCGTCTCAGGTGTGTAATCGTGAATCCATGTTTCATCCACGGTAACGTGTCGTCGAAAGAATTCGCTTGCATTACGCTTCAACTTAGCCAAAGAGTCACTTGAAATCGAAACACGTGTATGCATTTGTGTGCTTCTGTTAATAATCGCGGCACCCATCTTGCACTTAACTTTTTCATATTTAAATATTGATGTAAGATGTTATGCACTCGTTCCGTTGAAATACGCAGTTCATTAGCTATCTCTCGCACTTTAACTCGACGATCACTTTTTATGATGAAACTGACTTTATCAATTGTTTCTTGAGAGGTAACCGTATTCGACGGTCCTGGACGTTCCGCATCTTCCGTGGCCACTTTTAAAAACAGCAAACCACTTGCAAACCATTCCTTCGGACGGAGCAGATTCACCGTAATATTTGCATAATTTCTCTTCCGTTTGTTTGTTGTTTTTTCCGCGTAAAAGATAGTGTTCCATTAAAACAGGAAATTCCTTCTTATCCATTTTTTAATTAAATACAAAGCGTGTCTTGTTTGATTGACTGTCACACATAAAGTAACTGACCGATTTTCACGAAATTTTGACGCTAGGCTTCTAGAGGATGGCTGAAGTCACGTTAGGGTTCATGGTCTTTCTAATGCCATATAACAAATTAATATACGAGTAATTAATCATGGTAATTAAAATTGTTTAATCGATATTGCATTCCAATTAGATGTACTTCTGAAGCGTCAAAACCTAATGCTTATTTATTACCGTTCGACAGTATCCAGGAATGTAATGAAAAAAGAGATTCAAGTGGGGTTTCAGAAAACTATATTAAGTTATTTAATATTTGCATTTCTATTACATAAAATTATATTCTTTACCTCTACAGAAACGTGCTAATTACGTTAACTCTGCTTTTATACTTTGTTGACTGCCCTCTTCAAGTTTACTGCTCTCGTTTTAGTTTCGCTTAGCTTTTATTTCAAATAGAATTACCAAACTACAAAACTGTAACTTTCAATGAACTTTACGATTTAAACTTAGCGTACATTAGAAGTGTTGTTCGTTTTTTAAACTTTGCTAATATGAATTATTATTTGATTAAGTCATTTCAAAATGAAAAGGTATTATCAAACTTTTTATAGCATAATTAATCACAACAGAGTCAAGAAAAAAGAATAAGAAAGATATCATGTACAAAATAGGTAATTAAGAGTAAAGGCGATTAACAACAAGGGACAGGGATTTCGTGAAAGCGGAAGAGATAAAGTTGATAGAATAATTAATGAGTAATGGAGTAATAAGCTTTTAATCTTTTTTTTACATAATTATATTCAAAATTAATGAACACTGGAAAAGACACCTTTTTAATTTATAAAACGAATTGTATAAATAAAAAGTTCTAATTAATTATTTGGTTTCAGTATAATATAAAAAAGAAGGAGGAAGTAGTGGATGCAGTTCAGGAGGAACCAAATCCTTTAATGCGTAAGAAAAAGACTCCCGAAGAATTGGCTAGAGAAGCTGAGCTGGAGGATGAGGATGAGTTCACGAGTGAGTGTTTTACAAGAGTATCAAAACTTAAACAACGATGCACAATTATGTAGTTGGCGCAATACTAATTCTTAATTACAAATTTTAATGTATTTTGTCTATATTTTCGTGTAATTTTTAGTGTATAGATGTTTATAGATGTGAAATTTTAATCAACGTTTTACTGCACTCAAATTGTTGAGCTTAAATATTTTTAATAACCAATATGGCCCCCATTAAATGTATATCTAAGTACAAAGTTGCGTGTTGACAATGAAATAAACTCTAACGAGTTTTGTTAACTTTTAGTGCCTTTTAGGCCTATGACAATATTAGACGTATTGCCAAAATTGACGCATGCAGATATTTTCTACTCTTTTTTTAACTTTTTTTATTGTACTTTCTGTGCATTGTTCTTCTAACTCAAATATATTCGCGACAGTAAATAAACAAGGCTGGCTTAAGTATATATTTCAGACTTGCCAAATCTATCAAACGTGTCTTTGAAGGTACGTTTCAATAATCCTAATTTTTAGTATAAACTAGAAACATATGTATATTTTAAACTTTAAAAACTACAACACACGTTACACTTACCAGATTACGCATTAAATGATACTTTGCGCCTTTTGTGTACCGTTGTTGTGTACCGCGTGTAATGTGTGTTGCATATTATAGAGTCAAAAAGTGTAATTTATACGCTAAAAAATTTTAATTATTTTTTTGAGACTGAGATTCCTTCAAAGTTTCATGTTTTTCGTTTTGGTAATTTGAAATAACTATGATTTTGTAATAACTAGAAATTTGTAGATTTGTAGAGCTATGATATTTTAATTAATCGATTTTTTTTTCAGTAGTTTAATATTTTAAGTTTATATTTTTTTGTATCCTTAGTTCTAGATATAAACTATTCTTTATTTTATTATTGTTGGTAACTTTTGAATTACATGAAAGAACTGCCATGATTAAAATATATCACACTTAACCAGAAAAATCAAGCACTATTTGCATGATTATTGTTTTATTTCTATATGGTTTATACATTTTCCACCTACGTGTAAATAACACAAACGAGCACAGATTAGTGGGTTTAAGTTTTAAAGTTTAAGGGACCAACCTAAAATATAAGTGATAAAAAACATACCTCAAATTCATGCTATCGTATAGACTGATATTTAATATTAATAGATTAATTTGACCTAAAGAAGGCATTCATTTCTTTACATTAAACTTGATAGAACCACAGATCTAGTGTGTACATCTGTGATAGAACCAAGCTTGCAAGAATTGAAATCATTGAGCGACATATTCCAAAATGCAAGTTTTGGTAAAAAAAAACTTGTTCTTAAAATAATTATATTAATTAAATGTACAGTGCTAGTCAAAAGTCCCCTCCCCCCCTTGTATCTTTTGAACGATTTTAATTATACTAATGAAATTTGGAGGGTGAATATAAACGGATATAAGCTTCTCAACTAGTCATGACAAGTGACGTAATAGTCATATATGACGTCACAGGGCCGCAGTGACCAATAATTTTAAATAGTACCTTATGGCAAGTGACATCTCGTTTGAAAGGTATTAAAATTGCCTATTCAGTAATGCTAATTTTGTAAGGGTTTAGGTTGATTTTGATAGAAAAATTAAATAAATACTAAAATTATAGTTTGGCATTTAATTAAGCAAGATTCAAGGACCAATTCTTATAGTAAATGTTGGAAATGTGTTCCACTTAATTCCTGACAGTAATGCATCCTATTGCTAAACTCTTGTCGTACTAGTTCAAATGTGTCTGCGGAAATTGCTCTACATTCTTCAACAATTCTTTGTTTCAAAATGTGCATACTGCCAGGTGCTGTAGCGTAAACCTTAGATTTTAAGTACCTCCACAGAAAAAAATCTAATGGTGTCTGGTCTGGTGACCGAGCTGGCCATTCTATCGGACCTCGTCGTCCAATCCATCTGCCACGATATTCTTCATCCAAGTAACGTCTTACTGCACCATAATAGTATGCAGGAGCACCATCTTGTTGGAACGTTATTTCCAAGTTGGCGAATTCATCTAGATTATCTTCCAAAATTTCAAAAATTAACGGTTCAATTGCGTTTTGTAACATCTCCAGATACACTTCACCGGTTAAGTTAGCATTGAGAAAAACAGGTCCAACTATGTGGTTTCCCAAAATACCTGCCCAAACATTTACTTTTTCTGAAAATTGAGTATGTTTTTCACGAAAGATTTGAGGATTTGTGTCACTCCAATATCTCACATTTTGTGTGTTAACGTTTCCATTGAGGAAGCACTAATCAAATTGATTTTATGTAGTCTGGGTGTTGGATAATTTGATTGGACATATTTTCACAGAACTCTAATCTTCAGTCGGAGTCATCATCTGAAGGTTGGTGCACCATTTTTAATTTGTATGGATGAAATTTGTTTTTAGCCAACACCCTATGTACTGTCCTTTGACTGACTTCACAGACAGACGCAACTTGGGCTGTAGAAGAAGTAGGATGTACTACCATTTCTGCAATTATGTCGATTTTTTTTCGTCACTAATTGTTGGTCGACCAGATCGTTTGACATCTTGCACACTACCGGTTGCTTCAAACTTCTGAAGAAGTTCCCACAAATAAGTCCTCGACATAGGGCGATCGGGGTACCTCTCATTAAAAAGACGTTCCGCTGCATGGAAACTGTTTCTACATTCACCAATTATTAAGATAGCTGCTACTTTGTCGGCTACCGTACGTACCATTTTGTGTATGTAGACACTTAAACGTCGGGTTAAAGAATAATTAAACTGAATAGTCAAGGTATAAAAACTTATCAAAGTGAAAACAACGAGAGAATTAAAAAACGTCAACTTTTTTGACATTTAACCAGAGGCAGACTTTACAATCTTGATTAATTAAATTCCAAACTATAATTTTAGTATTTATTTAATTTTTCTATCAAAATCAACCTAAACCCTAACAAACAAAATTAGTATTACTGAATAGGTAATTTTAATACCTTTCAAACGAGATGTCACTTGCCATAAGGTACTATTTAAAATTATTGATCACTGTGGCCCTGCGACGTCATATATGACTATTACGTCACTTGTCATGACTAGTATCCAATGTTCTTTTATTGTACACATTTCAATTGTTTAAGCATGTATGACTGCACATTGTCTCTTGTTAAATCTTTATCTCCGTCACATTTTGAAGTAGGGCCATAAGCTTTATCAAATCCGTGAATATTTTACTGTCAAACCAACTGGGGTGTAAGTTGTATCAAACATCTCTGGGCCCCTCTCTTGCACCATGTGTTTTTCGCTGTATATACCACGTGGGATAGTAAGAGCTTGGCTATCCCCATTTGTTGCAAGCGTAATTGGAACAGCTGACTTCGTCTCATTCATTATACTCACGGAATATTTGAACTGCGTTTTATTATTATCTACTGCAAAGTAAAAACAACGAGAGAATTAAAAAACGTCAACTTTTTTGACATTTAACCAAAGGCGGACTTTACAATCTTGATTAATTAAATGCCAAACTATAATTTTAGTATTTATTTAATTTTTCTATCAAAATCAACCTAAACCCTAGCAAAATTAGTATTACTGAATAGGTAATTTTAATACCTTTCAAACGAGATGTCACTTGCCATAAGGTACTATTTAAAATTATTGATCACTGTGGCCCTGCGACGTCATATATGACTATTACGTCACTTGTCATGACTAGTTGAGAAGCTTATATCCATTTATATTCACCCTCCAAATTTCATTAGTATAAGTAAAACCGTTCAAAAGATACAAGGGGGGGAGGGGACTTTTGACTAGCACTGTATAATGGAGTATGAAAAACTTGTAACTGTCACGCACAAAGAAAATGACATGTCCTTAATTGTGTACAGTGAGCTCCGATGTGTATATTACACTACTTAGTATGGAACATTTCAAGACATTCTCGTTCAATACATAATGTCACTTTACATTTCTTACAGCACTACCTTATTCTGGTATGAATAGTACACCTAACCTGTTTGTCTAAGTTATTGGGAAGGTGACCTATGGTATCATAAACAATGGTAACCGGTGTAGATATTCGATCTACGACGAGCTCTTTTTGGAACTTGCAGTATATCCGGCCACGTCTAACTGATACATTTTATATTCTTCATTAGCTAAGTTATGCAGTTTCTATTTTCTTTTTTGTTCTAGACTACTGCTTCACTTTATTTAGGGTAAAACATAATCGAAACTGGTTTTCATTTCCGCTTTTTGAAATTTTTAGATCTTACAATGGACACTGCATGAAACGAGTATCTAGTGGTCTTCTGAATGACCACATTTAGCAGTTTTGCAACCTAATCCCGGTTCAACTGTACTATAATTCTTTCCGCAATAGATACCCAACATATAGCAAAACCTCTCGCACTGCACAAAACCCACGTCTTGAATCCGAAACGTTTGAGTTTGAATAAATGCCTTCCAAAATATCGAACCATTGCCTCGTCAATAGAGAGAGCATGGAATATTCCTCAAGGCTGAAAATAAATAGTATATAGGAGAATTGTGTACTTTATCTCTAACAAACAGTACAACCGTTGTTTTGTTAATGTGTTATATACTGAAAAAAGATTGATGGAGATGAAAGTTTTCATATCTTCACTATTTACTGAATATGGTTGCCGGTTATTCTGACGGTGAACTACTCGCAGCTAAAAATCTGATTTCAATAAAGGAAATGGAGCGAAACTAAGGGAGGACAACAAAAAGCAGGCATGTGGTGTCTAAATACCTTAAAAATCGATGAAGTAATTGGACATATAGTTGATCACGTATATTGACTTCCGCTTCTTTTGCAATAAAATGAGGTTTCACTGAATCAGGTACATCTTTCGGAATGGCAAGACTTCAGATCATTGTCGTCAAAATCTTTTCCATCTCTCATCTAAATCAGGTGTTGGTGGAAGCACTGCAATATCTATAGCTCAATCAAAATAATTGATTGCATTCATGCTTGAGACATGGTAGCAAATTTCTTCCCTGCGTAGAAACTGATTCTACTTATCTCATCCATTACTACAATCATGCAAATTCAGTACACAGTACACTTGAGCCCATTGTACTCAAGCGAATACACTGATGTTATAGGTTATTACCGAAAGTATGTGTGGTGCATTAAATGAATTATTGGTAAGAATTAGATAATTGATTCAAAGAACTTACTAAGATAATATTACTGATATTATTTGCTAGATTTATAAAAATACTCTTTCAAATTTGCATTATTTGGATACAATTAAAGATTATTATTTTCCCTCAAATCGTGGAGTGCATCATTGTGGTATTGGGTAGCTTGGTTATCGCCCTCATCCCGCGCTGTATACAAAACTAGAATTATAGAAACGGAGCCCTCTATTTGTATTTTTTTAAATTACCTGTTTTGCAATTCCTGCAAATCATATTTTCAACTTTTATTTCAGAACGCCTGTCATAAATAAAATGCAGTTTTTTAATGTTAAAAGTAACAGTGTTGTAAGTAACTATAACGCTCTAAATATTTGGTAACGAAAAGCGCCAGAGGGGAAAGCACTACCTTTTCTCATTTTTCCACGTAACTGGTGAATTCAGAAATTGCAACGACAAAAACTCAGCACACTTGAATTGATACTTTTAGATTATGTTTGTAACATTACATAGGTTGCTAAGGCGATCCTTTATGTTGTATTTGGATAAAATGCTGCTTATTTCAGCATAGTTATAGAAAAAATATAGATCAGCATAAATCGTCACCATTGTAAACATTGCTGTTTTTAGAGATATAAAGATCACATTGGCGAAGTTGTACAATTTTCTGGCTAATTTTGAATCTGTAATCATCAAAACAAGGCAATATCAAAAATGCAATTGCTTAACGGAACACCCTGTATATTAAATTATTATAAGTTTTTGTTATGAACGAATAAGTTCAAAGGTAATTAAAAATTTTTCATTTTTAACCCTGTATATTATTTTTCGGCACATTCTCGAGTTTTTTTACAACGGAGCTATATGCCTTAGCACCAATTGTTTGTTCAATTGAAGTTATTACTTTTCAAATATGTAATATATTGTCGTAACGGCGTTTATAAACTTCATTTTTAACATATCCTCGATTTAAAATATTCAGACATTCAAGGTACCGTCAGAGCGGGGATTCTTTGAACACTTTTTTCCGAAAACGTTGAATAACTTAGAAATTATTATGAATAAAATTTTCAATAAATTATGTAAGATGGACATCATTGTTGACTATGTTTTAAGATACTCATTTTTCACCTAACTTTAATAAAAAAAATTATTAAACATAGGTGTTCAAAGTTAGATATATGGGAAGGATTCTTTGGACACTTTTGCACTTTGAGCACTTTTTTGGTAATTTTTCAATGAAATATGGACTGTAGGGACACTACAGTAATAATCATTTTATTGATTTAAAAAATTTTTAACCATTTTGTCAACCAAAAATTGGCAAAAATAATATATTTTTTAAGGTATTGTGCTTATGAATTTTATTTAACGGAAAATGCCGTTTTAGTGCCATTTTTTACTCTTTCGTGGTATTTACAACCTCGTTTGAAAATGCATCGTTTTCGGCCCGGGTCGTGGGCCAAGCTTCTTTCATCGTAATTAAATAAGTTACTGTATATATTAACACTTCATTCGATTTTTCATCGGTGTAGTTTTTGTATGTTCGGTTTCCTAATTTTTTTGTAGGTATTAGGCATATTTGCTGTAAAAAAAACTTTAATCGGGTATTTTACGCTTTTTTTTGTTGATTTTCTACATTGAACTAACTTTGAACGTATTGAGGTAACTGTTCAAAGTTACACCAACTTTCACTTTTGTAGGTTATATTTTGGTAAAACGTTGATTTTTGCACTATTTTAAACTAAACATAGCAAACCTTTATTAAAATATTATCATATACTAACGAATAATCCATTATCATTAATTTTGTAAAATAAAACATGCTTGAATTTATGTAAAAGTTTACTCACCATTTTTTGGCGGAATTTGAACACTTTCTTCCGACTGTCATTAAAATTCAATGCTACCAATATGATCTCGTAAGACGCACTAAACCAAATCCTTAAAGTTCAAGCTGCCAACCTAAATAAATATCTAATTTATTTTCATGGAAATAGTGTTGTCTAATTATTTTGAACAAAGTTACAATTTTGTTCAATGTTACCTCCGCTGTTCAAAGTATCCCCATTTGATGGTACATCAAACCTTGATGCTAAATTTATGTTGAGCATTACTTATGTGCGGATATTTTTTCGTTGAACATGTCTCAGTTGTGAAAAGCTGCATTTATCGCTACATAAAATAAAATTTACGAAGTTGGGATTTTCTCCACAGGAGGTAAAAAAGCATTAGAAGGTCTGTAGATATTAACGTTTGCATTGGCATGTACTGCACAGGTTTTATGCTTCTTCAACATCCTTCAGATTGTCATCAAAGAAAAATCACTATCCCTGACTAAGTCTCTAATCGAGTTACTATGATAAACATTACAATAGCCTGAAGCTTGTATTTCCGTTACTTCGCTAATGATAATACAATTTTTTAAAACTGACACATTGGTTCTGAACTTACGACACAAAACCAAAAAAAAAATCTTCAAGCGGACGTCTAACCATCAGAATATCGTTTGTTATAATGTTGCAACCCTAGAATTGAATTTTTCTGCCCAAAATATAACTTTCAGTTGCAGATATAATAAAGATGTTTAATACTGGTGATAATTCTAGCACCCGACTAGTATTCAGTCATGTAATTTTTCAACAACATGAACATTTTGAAATGTTTTGTACATGTTGGGCCATCGCCGCCGTTATATACTTCTGTGAACGGCTGTCCCAATGTTCTGCTTCAGAATCGCTTTCTGGTACTTGTATTCCATCTCTTCCAGCTCTACGCTATCGCTGTAGAATCATACACTTTTTCCAGCTTCCACGTAAAGATTGTTCTTCTTTTGCCGTGTTTTAGACGCTCTATCGTATTTTATTTGACGCAATAACACTACAAATGACCCATCTGCATTTTTTCCATGCTGTCTTTATTTGGCTAAGGTTCTTTTGATGGCATCTTTAACAGTTTATTTCTATTAACAAGTAAATTCTTACTTTGACAAATCCACTTTTAATGTTTGTTGACGAATTGGCAACAATTTCTTCGTATAGCTTTCGTTTTGTTCATATTTTTCCGTCGTAAAAGCACACGGTTGGGCCCGAATTTTTCGGTAAAAACACAAATCCAATGTTCTTTTATTGTACACATTTCAATTGTTTAAGCATGTATGACTGCAGATTGTCTCATGTTAAATCTTTATCTCCGTCCCATCTTGAAGTAGGGCAGTGCCTTAACCTTTATCAAATTCGTGAATATTTTACTGTCAATATCAAATATCTTTGAGCCCCTCTCTCGCACCATGTGTTTTTCGCTTTACATACCACGTGGGATAGTAAGAGCTTGGCCATCCCCATTTGTTGCAAGCGTAATTGGAACAGCTGACTTCGTGTCATTCATTATACGCACGGAATATTTGCAACCGCGTTTTATTATTATCTACTGCCTCATTACTAAGATTTCTTTCATCATAATTTATCATACATGATCTGTGAGTTGTCAAAAATATTCTTTTATAATTTATGGAGGCACAGATGTTCTACACCGTTTTATGTTTTTACAGAACCGTTCAGCAATTTCACGCTTATGTCTTTTTAGGAACCCACCTGCGAAGCAGTCACATTGTTTGCAAATATCCCAACAGTCCTGCCTTCTATGTCTAAACGTCATTTAAGTATAAGACGAAGTCCAAATGCATTTAATACTTACACTTACAATCTTTTCCTCTTCCGCTAACGAAAGGACAGTTTGACCTTCATTTACTTTAATATCAATATGTACAGTATACAGAAAACCGTATTTTTTATGCACCCCTTATACTTATATTTTTAGCTACTACTTCTTTTTCTATTATTTTCTGTGAGGATCGGGCTGGTAGGTACATTGCATAATAATCCTGTTCTTCCCGACTTTGAGAAACGGGTTCCTAAAACTATTTTTATGTTATAATAATAATAATAATAATAATAACCTTTATTGCCCAACAGCAAAAGCCAATTACAGAGCAAACTATATAATATTACACATATACAAAGATTTATATAAATATATAATCAACCCATCAACGTGAGTAGTAACTAATGTCGCACAAACTTAGAATCAACTATATTTCTAACGTGTGGACCGGGTTCGTAAGTACGAACCATAATGATACTATTCACTCGATTTAGGGAAACCGAAAATTATCTTTCGTTCCATGTTTACAAAGTTTATAAGCTGAACATAAAGTTTTTCTCGCACCTCAAAAACGTATTTATAGGTTTTAAAAATAAATGAACGAATCTGATGTTGCCTACTTCTATTTGGTGCAATCAACACATATCTATATATACATATATGTATATATATATATATATATATATATATATATATATATATATATATATATATATATATATATAATCTGTGGATTACGAATAAAATAAGATATGGGTTACTGTTATTTGTTGATTTAGATAGAATTCGTACACATCGTTAAAATTTCAACCCTATTCACTCTACTTTACTTTTTAGTTTCCATGGTTGACAGTTACAATTAGTAACACTTTGTTTTATCCCATGGAAGACTATGGAATGCAAGTAAAATAGTTGCAGATGTCTAGACTAAAATAAATATCTTGTTTAATAAAATTTTTGTAGAAAGTCTAAAAAGCTTTCATCTGCTACAATAATATACTGAATGTTTGTTTAAAAAACTACTTTTTTGAGATTATCTCGAAAAAGCGATGTGTTGTTTTTCTGATTGAAAATTTGAAATCAGTGATACAAATTATACAACTGCACTAGTTTGATCGCTTCTGTATCTCTAAAAATAACAAAGTGAGCAATGGTGCTGACTTCTGATGAATTGGACGGTAAATAGCGTGTCAGTGCGAAAATACTTCAGGTATTCGACTATTATAATGACTGCTTGGTCTCGTTAAAATATCTGCAATACCATTGTTGTATACATAATTCTACTCCCAATTAGTGCTTTATATCATACACCCTAAAGTAATTTTATTAAATAAAATTGTGAAACTAACCACTTTATTCGTGCTCATTTGTGAAATAGGTACAATCTACATTACGTTTTTACACTTGTTTTTTTTTTCGTTAATGTTTGGTTTGCATTAGTTTCGTTATTTTATTATTTAACATTTTAGGTGATCACACTGTATACGTTACGCAGACTATTGTTCTGTTTTCAATATGTATAGTTTTTTTCTTATCTGCCTTGCATTGCTACATTTTTTCTATATTTGTATAATTGTAAGTGGATGAACACGTAATACCCCACCATTGTGCCACCCTTTCATTAGTACTTTTCTAAATGAATGTTTTGAAATATAAAAACAATTATGGTTTATAGCTTTAATTGTTTTTGTTAAAAACTTTTCACATCTCTTTTCTAGCATCTTGTTTTTGAGGTGAATGTAACCTTCTTTGATTTTCAGAGTTGAAGAACACGATAGAGACACAAGTAAATGAACTCAAGTCTCAAATAGAGAGTAAATGTGTGATGCAATGAATTTGGAGACATCCACGAGGCAATTTCTGCGCGGCCTCTCTAGAACTACTAACAGCTCAGAAAATGTACCTACATCTGCTTTAGAAAAACAAAATATGAAATTAGTTTTTAGGATTAGTAAATCCAATTGTTAGATAGATGCAAACCTGTGATCGAACAGTATCGTTTGAAAATAATAAGCAATGGTAATTAGTTTAATTAAAATTTTTTTTACTAACGAAGAATAAAAATAATGTAGTTTCATGAAATAGAAAATTTTGTCGCGCAGCAAACTGCCACACATTAAAAAGAGACTGCGATATTTAAACAATTAACAAATAACAAAAATATTATGATGACGTGGTACACCGATTCGCATTGTCATAATACTTTTGTCGTAATGTTACTAAATTGTTACCAAGTTATGTAGATAGAGATAGTGTTACCTATTTTTTGTAACAAATCTACCAAATGTGTGCGTACTTTTCGTTTTCGTGATAACGCATGTAGTTTGTTATTGAAGAATGTTTGAGGCTTTATTCACCATTTCCTTCACTACTCCACACTCTTCACTTTCCAATACTGTGATCGGTCATCATCCAAATTCCTGAAGTTGCCTTTGATGTGCGCTGCTTGTCAACATTAACATCTTCACGTTTACTGTGTGCGTATTAATGTTGACTGGCGGTTTTTATTTTTAGTTTTTAGTTGTGCTTCACCCAATAATCACTGCTTTTATATAATTTGTAGTTTTAAAAATCCTGATCATCGAACATTTTTTTATTTTTATGAGAAGGCTTTTTGTGTCGGTGTTGCATGTCATTTCTCAATTGTTCGTTGTTCATTGTTGTTGTCTCTGTCTCTTTGTGGATATCTTCTACAATAATATCCTAGCCCACTACGACCAAGATTTATAACACCAGAATGTATTACTTGAATATATTAATTAAAAAATAGTTGTTATGTTTTGCTATCAAAGTTTGCTGTGTGCTTTTAGAATAAAACTTCAACTGTTAATGATCAATGGGATCAGTCAGTCATACACACACACACATATATACACACACATAACATCAACATGTAATTTAAAGCAATAATTGATGACTATTTAAACGTGTCTCGAGTTCTTTTCCTCTATGTGTTTGCTTTAACAACTACTGACTGAGCTTAATGTTGCTTTTTTTTATAAACGACACTTTGATTTCTAAAATTACTGTGTATAAACTGCACTGCAAAAATATGCGATTTTTTTTTATAACTAATACACCTTCCAGTTGTCTGTGTCAATTATACCTATATATCATCGTCTCTTTCTCTATCTCTATGTAGTTTGTACTTTTTAACCGTGTATCTATATCTGTCTTTATTGTAGCTGATGATAGTGGTTGCATCTTTGTAAACTATAGTGTAATAGACTGTGTTGATGTGTGTATATTTATAGGTGTCGTTGCTCAAGTGTATTTAACATATTTAAATGTCTTTTTGGCAAAACGCAATGTTTAATGTGGAATTTGGGTGAAATCATCGTAATTTTATTAATTTTTCATGAAATGAAAAAAAACAGGCTAATGCAAATCAATGCAGGAAACACAGTAGTATTTTATGTAGCACTAAATTGTTATCCGGGTGTCAAGGTGATTTAACATTTGGGTGGTATTATTAAAGTGTTGGTTACCGTAAAAATACAAACCCAAATTATTGTTCCTAACCTGTTGTTGTAATTTCACTGTAGTGTAAAACTTCGTAAGCAATCGTAGTACGACTTAGCCTAGTGTGTGATATATGTTTATAATCTGTTATACCAACTGTACTTAAAACAAATATAAGTTATACTGAACCTAGGTTTTATTGTGACTTTAACACACCTGGCACAGAGGAAATCTGTGCATTGATGAGTACAATGATATAATGTTACAGTCGCAATTAAAGCTTATCGTTCAAATAAAGGATCGCTTACGCCGAATTCCGAACTCAAACCTTTTTCCAGCGTATTGCGTTTGGAATATCTAAATCTTGGAGACAACGACACATATATAATCTAGTTATAGTAACGCATTAAATAATAGATAACACATAGCTATTAATCTAAATTTAAAATCCATTTATAAAATGAAAATGTATTTTAAAATTTTTACAAAATTTTTTAATACATTCAAAACGTTTTTCATGTTATAAAATTTTTAGTCCATTCACTCGACTTAAAATTTTGTTAACTTTAAAATTGAGCTTCTGCTTCAGAATTTGAAGTAGTGAAAAGTTTTTGCTGAAAAAAAAAATAAAATATCGTTAAATTATGAAAAATGATCAATGTTGTATTGTTATAACAATTGATAATATTCACAGTATATATTATTATTATGACCTACTGTAGATATTGTTGTTGATTCGATTATTTAGTTGGTTTTTAATAAATATTTGTAATGAAGTTGTAGGATAGCAAATTTGTAAAAATAAATTAAGTTATTATTATTAACGTAATCTTTATACAAAATGTCATTTATTCTTTACACATCCTACAGTTTTTTCATTAATGATAATTATTAAGAACAAGTAGCAGCCTTTTGTATTTATATATTTATTAATAGTAATTGTTTATGAGACAACCACGTTTAATAGTTGCCAGAGTACCTTTAGTTAGATAAGGCTGTTCACGTTGTTAAAAAATACCTAAAAATAAGGTATGAGTAACCTGATGAATGTGTAGAGTTGTATGACCATCCACGACGTTATTCACATCTATAGAAATGAATGCAAATAAATAAAAGATTATGGTTTGTTATGTTTCATTATAACCCTTACTCCCTATTTATATGACTCTGTTTATAATAAATTTATTTTTGTGATGGAGTTGCACTCCCGTAATTTTCTCAATGCTGAGCAAATGACGCTTGTTAACTAATAAATGAAAGATATTTGAATGATAAAGGACCCTGCACCATTTAAATTGCAAATGAATTTCTGTGGATTTGAAAAAATTTTCGATATTTTTTAGGGTTCTAATCAAAGGCTACGATAGGCAGGAAGTCGAAAAATGAACAGTTTTTGTGCTACATCTCGCCAAAGTTATGAGTATGAAAGTGCTATTTTTAAATGTGATGTGCAAGAGTTTAACGAAATTATTTATTAACGCCAAACAACATAAGTAATTACAACAATATGAGCCATAGGGCACTTTTTCGAACCTAATCAGTATTCGCATTGTTATTATTTGTAATGTTTGGATCATGTTATTGAGCTCTATTAGCTGCGTCCAATATTTTATCCAACAAAGCTGATTCTAGATAGTGTACCGGGTGGCCAACTAAGAACGGCGGTCGGCCATATCTCAGGAATAGATTATAGCACAGGTTCGGTACACATTTTTTTATAACAAAAGTGGCCTCGAAAAACGCCTGGAAATTATTTTCAAAATTGTAGGTCCACCGATAGAGGGCGTATTTGACAGTTGAAATTTAAAAAAGCAAAATTTTTAAAAATTTACTCAATTAAGGGGCATATTAAATATTATAATCAGATTCCTCCACAAATTCTGCATATTTTTTATTTGACAAGTTTCTTCAAATAAGGGGTGGGAGAGAGGAGAACCTTGTTCTCTGATTTTAATAAACTTGATGTTGTTTTTGTTTTTTTGTTAAACAATAGAAAATTCGTAAATTTAAAGCAATTAATAACATAAATGCTAGAGGGCGCTGGTTAATATTTTTTTAATATCGTGTTTTCTTTTTACAATTTTAAATGGAAGCATAAAAATTTAAGTAGGTCTTTAAAAAGTAGACTAAATTAGTAATAATACAGTGAAAACTGCAAGTCGATATCTTTTTTCTATCCTGAGATATCGTAAGAAACAGGTAAATGGCGGGAATTGTCCTTCCAACGTCTAGCAGGCTAGTTCGCGTTAACGGGAATTATTTAATTTAGCCTGGATGAAAAGATCTTACATTGGTCTCCAGTAATTTAAACTGTTATCATACTAATGTTATGGTTGCCGCTAGATTACCTAAATGTAATGCTGTCGCTACTAACAATGAGAAAAAATTATAAAATAATAATGTGATAAATCTAACAATTAAAACCTTAAATAAATAACTAGTAATTAGTGTCGCCCTAGATGTTCGAAATGTCGTCCATCATTTTCAATGCATAGAATCAATCGCTGACGGGTGGAAAGAACAGCAGTTTCAAGTTCTGCCCTTGAAATACTTCGTATTGTCTGTCGTATTCTTTCAGCTCTTGTTGTGGGTCTATCGGCATAAACGAGATCTTTTATTCGCCCCCAGAAATAAAAATCTAAACAAGTTAGGTGTGGAGACCTTGGTGGCCAAAAAAATAAACTTCCACGTCCTATCCACCTTTCAGGGTATAATTGATCTAAGAAATTCCGAACATCTCTAGAATAATGTGTCGGGCACCCATCATGTTGCAAGAACATGTCACGACGAATGTCCAAGGGTACGTCTTCTAAAAGAAGTGGCAATTCGTTGCTCAAAAAATCTAAATATCTTTCTCCATTAACAGTCTCATTAAAAAAAGGCCCAATTATTTCTCCACCTAGACCCACCACACATTTACATACCAACGACCCTGATGTTGGATCTCCTGCATCCAGTGGGGATTCGTTTCAGACGAGTAGTGCATATTATGTCAATTTACACTACCATCACTATGAAAAGTAGCCTCATCTGTCCACATAATTCGTGAAAGTATTTCAGGATCGTCGTGTATCATATTTGAGAGCCAGTTGCAAAAATCCAACCTGGTATCGAAATCTTGAACATTCAAACTAAGATGTAGGACCATGTGATATGGGTGCAATCTAAAATAGTATATATTATAAAGTAATCAGATCAATAAGACACATTGAAGTCCTTCGTTGTTAGTAAACGAAAAAGGACTTTAAATGCATTAACTGTCGTAATGTTATTACGAATTTTTTTCTCCGGGCCTCTCATTATTTTATATTATTGGTACCTTTTTACTTTACTTTGCCTCACTTAATTATCATGTTGTTAGTTAAAATCTATTCACATAGCATAAGATAATTTCATTAAATAATTTGGTGTTTTATTGAAACTGGACATAAAATGGCGGCAAATAAATTAGTCATTTTGTCACAAGTTAAGTTTGATGTAATGACATTTTCGGTATGATAAAAATGAGAAACATATAACGAGAAACGAAAAAAATTAAAACATTTTTATCATTATAATACCGAATAAAACATGCATTAATAAATACCTAGTCACCTGTGTTCTCTTAAAATATTTTGGACGGTGGTTCGACATATACACAAGTCTCTAGCTATAGCTCTGGTGGTTGAATGAGGGTTAACATTTACATAAGCTAAAACATCAATAACATTTTCCTCTGTTCTACCTCTGCGTTGTCTTTGGTACACAGGAAGATTCACATTTCCAGTAGTACGTACACGGTGTGCGAGTCGGAGAAAAACTCTTCTGCTGTGATGTCGTCTGTTTGGGTACTGCAGTGCATATACTCTAGCAGCAACGTTGCATTTCTCATACATTCAAAATAAACTGCCAACATGTCAAATGCTTCTTCATTTGTAAGAATTATTTTGGTACGAAAAGATAAAGAAAGTCTATTAAATGCAACACGATGAATAATTTTTGACATATGCGTGAAAATCATAGCTTGCTTGTTTTCAACAGGGAATTTATTTTATATCTTACCTGGCCCTCTTTACTAATTTTGTCGTCATCAGTAAATCGTAATTCACATTTTAAAATGTATTTGTTGTTGCTGGGCAAATATCGGTTTTTATTGATATTTTATGCTTTTGATTTACTAACTCATCGCTTGAAAACAAATATAACATTCTTATATAATTAAAAAAATGTTAGATTTATCACATTATTATTTTATAATTTGTTCTCATTGTTAGTAGCGACAGCATTACATTTAGGTAATCTAGGTTCAACCATAACATTAGTATGATAACTAGGGAGCGGATAGTTAGGCAAGAAAAACCATTAAAAAAAGCAGGCAAAAAGGCAACAAAAACAGTCAAAAAAAGGCAAGGAAAAAGGCAAAATTAAAATTCGAAAAAGGCACACAATTGTTTAAAATAATTTAATAACTACTTACGTAAAATGAATTTACAAATAAAAAATTAAAAATAACAAAACATTTAATCTATGTTAACATTATTATTCCAGGCTGTAATTAAGTACTGTTCCGTATGGTCAGGTAACAACATTTGCCCTGGTATTGCTTGTATGTCGAGAAAGATCTCTCGACATCACAGGATGTAATGGGGGCATACTTAATTGCAGCGACTTCTTGAGGGCTTGCATCCAAGCCAACGGCCTCTTCTCCTTTATGTACATTTACAATCTCCTTTATTATGTGAAGATTTGGATTTTTTTGTAATACAGATAATATCTTTTCATTTACTTTTATCCCACTAGCACCAGGTACCCGTGCGATTTTATTTACCACATCGTCCACTATCCCTAACGCTTCCACTAACGCGAGGTTCCTTGCTTCGAGCTTCGAGTTTCTTTATAGTTTCAGGTAGGTAGCAGAAATGGGTGTTTATACATTATACCTCGACGGACGTTTTCATCTTCCAAACTCTCTTGAGCTTTTTGTATAGCAGCAGCCGTGGAAGGGTCAAATGAATTCACTACCTGTAAATTATCATACCATTTTTGCAGAATTCATAACAGATTTTGCAAACACGTGTTTAACTCTTTAATTGAGTTCCAATGAAGCGCGTAAAAATTACACGCCTCGATCCAGGTACCCCATCTGGTAATCACAGGTTCAGGAGAGAGAGAGGAACTGATGCCAGCTTTTCTTTATACTCAGAAACTCGTAATGGTGCGTTTACAAATACCTGTAATTTTTAAATCGTAACAGCAGCACACAGACAATGTGATGTTTACCTTCTTCACGGAAAAAATTTATTTATTTACAGCACTAAATTCCTTGCGAATGCATTCACACACTCTGTGTAGTGCGTGTGCTAGGAAAGTAAGATGCAGTAGTTTAGGGTAGAATACCTTTAGGGACTGTGTGGCTTTTAGCATGTAAGGTGCCGCGTCGCTTACTAAAAGCAATATTTTCGATTCAGGTATGTATATTAACCAAGTATGATAGACTTAATAGTGTATGATGAACGGCTTAGAAACCTGGTGAAAGACACAAAAGTAATGCGCGGAGCGGAGTGTGGATCGGACCACTTTTTGGTTGTATCGAGAGTGTGTTTAGGGCAAAAGTGGGTCTGGAGAAAGAAAGCAAACGTAGTGCGAACGTCCAGAATTAGGGTTGACAAATTAGTAGACAATGGTGCAAGAATGAAATAAGAAGATGCTGTGAGTAAAGAGTTGAATGTGAATGAAACAGTGTGGAACAGACAAATAAAAGACACTGACGTTGAAAGTGCATGGATAAGCTTGAAAAACTCTGTTGTCAATTGTGCCGTGCGAATAAGTGGAAGAGTGATTGTAGGTAGACAGAAAAAATGTGCTATAATCCATTCCTGAGATATGGCCGACGGCCGTTCTTAGTTGGCCACCCGGTACATCATTTTCATAACGCGCATTCCCCAAAAACCACAAAACACTACCAATGTGCGCACATGTTCCAACAAGAGTTTTTCCACCTGATTTG
The DNA here is from genome assembly GCA_036346205.1 of Vesta saturnalis. Lineage (NCBI taxonomy): Eukaryota > Metazoa > Arthropoda > Insecta > Coleoptera > Lampyridae > Vesta > Vesta saturnalis. Next base: position 3,132,323 of record JARFJB010000862.1, read on the forward strand.
ACAGTAGTGACAGATCCTCCACATTTTCATCGGCCTCTTGATTTTCAGTGCGGTTGTAAGCAATCCACAATTGATGCTTTGTCGCATTGCGAAAGCGCGAAAGATGCCTAATTCATATAAAACCAGGTTCATTATTAAGAAAATCTATAAGGAATTCTTCTTGAATGTAAGTTGAGCCAGGTTAAATTAGCATACAGTGAGCTCTCGAAGATAATCTAAAGTGGGATGAGGGAAGTCACCAAATCATGCTCATTTATTTGAACCCAACGAGCGTTCCGTCTAGAAAATTTTCTACTTCCACCCGAGTTTGTATGATATTAAGCTGGCTTGCTTTTTCCAGTAATTTCAGAGCCAGCTCTTCGTTAGCGCCTAACACAAGAACGCGAGGGTGAAACTTGTTTATTATCGCTCCAGCAATACGATAGAAAGGTTTTCGATTGTGTGACCAAGAAACTTAAAGATGGATTTGAGGTGACCGTTTCTGGCTTCACTATCCACTTTGTTTTAGTTATTATGCGGCACTCATTTTCTTTTTCAGTCGACAGTTGGTTTTGCCCCCGTTCAAGAAAATCTGGCACCTTGTTCTTGAGTAAATTTGCCAGATAGTAATATTTATTTGAATCTATTTTTTTTGCTCTCATTTTGCATTATAATTACTAGCATTTTTGTCTTAAATTATTCTTCTTGAGTGATTCGAATTACTGTAGAATTTTAGTTAAGGTGTTTCATAATAGGTATATATTGTCATAAGTATAAGTGAAGATTATTTTAAATGTTACCGTATAAATCTGCTTTATAAGTTGTACATATCATTATTAAAATTTAATTACATAATTATATAACCGCTGCTATTCGTTTGCTATCATAACCAATTAATCCCAGATTAATTTATTGCTTTCTCCAAAATTGATTTGGTTATTAAGTCAACGAATGGTATCATGGTGGATTAGTTTTTTAGCGTTAGTTGTGTTAGATTGCACGATTATAATGGTCAGAATTGGTCATTTAAATATAAGATCCATGTTTACGGGTTTTACAAAACTTAAACGACACCTAGTTAATTGGGATATCATGGCGATCACTGAAACATGGCTCTCAAGTGAAGTTTCTAATTATGTGTTTGCAATGAATAGATTTAGTTTTCTGCCTAATGACCGAGTTGTCAGAGGGGGAGGTATTGGTCTATATTTAAATAATGCAATAAAATTCTCGATTATACATGCTGGCCCTAAATCCTCTACCTTTGAACGTTGAAAATCTGGTTTAACAAATTTTTATTCGCCCTTGGTGCTCCTGATACTAATACTACCAATTTTCTACAGGAATTTGAAGATTTTCTTTGTTTTATTATTCCTTTAGTACGTGATAATATTATCTGCACCGGTGATTTTAATATGGATGTCCTTAAAAATAACCTAGCTTCCCTTAATTTACAATCTGTGCTTAACTCTTTCAGCTTAACACAATCAGTGCGTGATCCTACTATGGTTACAGAACATTCTTCCACACTTATAGACCTTTTATTATAGACCTTTCTCTCCCGAAGTTTTTAGCAATCACTACATGCATTCAATGGAAGATATTTCAGACCATAGCTTAATTACTTTTAGTCTTGCTATACCCTTACTCAAATCTCCTCTTAATGCGTGAATACCGGAATTTAAAAAATATCGACTTGGATGCACTGGACTCTGAGGATCACATGGTTGATTTTCTTAATACTAATATTTTACTCCTTTTGGACAAAACTGCACCAAGACGTACAGTTAAAATAACAAAGACACAAGCTGCATGGCTGACTGACGACATTAAATTATTAATCGCTACTAGAAATAAGGCATTTAGGAGATTTAGGAGTTCTAAGCTCGAGGCGAGTTGGAACTATTACAAATTGCTACGTAATTCTGTAATATCTGCTATTCGTCGTGAAAAAAAATCTTATTTGAACTATATAGCAAAAGATAGGCGTCCTGCAAAACTATGGAGTGCTTTGCGTAGGTTAGATGTTATGAATAGTGAAAAGTTTGTGTGCCTACCAAGTGAACTATAGGATGTAGAGTTACTTAATAATCACTTCTTGACATCATTTACTCGTACTCATAATCCGGTTACCACTCAATCGTACAGCAATAAAAAATGGCACTCTAGCATAGTTTTTCGATTTTAGAACAGTCAGCTCGACCGAAATATTTAGGATAGTCTCTCATATGCGATCTTGCTGTGAACGCACGAACAACGTTAATATTAACGCATTTACTCTTTTTCTTCCACATATCATTAATCACTTAACTTTTATTTTCAATTACTGTTTAGAAAATTCTGTATTTCCTTCAGCCTGGAAAAAGGCGGTTGTACATCCTCTTCCTAAAACAAAACAAGTTAAAACAATGAATGATCTCCGACCGATTAGCATATTACCAACTATGTCTAAGGTTCTAGAAAAGCTTATGGAACATCAAATTATAGGCCATTTGAATTCCTATGACATTATACCAAACAATCAATCTGGATTCCGCCGTAGATTTAGCTGCTCTACAGCTTTGACTTCAATTACGGATGACATTCTGAAGGCTTGGGACAAAAATAAGTTAACTGCATTGATTTTATTAGATTTTACCAAAGTTTTTGACACTGTTTCCTATAGCACATTACTCTCAATCTTAGGTTATGTTGGTTTCTGCGATGCTGCGTCACTTCTTCTTAAAAATTACTTAACCAATAGACACCAAGCTGTACGGTATGGAAATCTAACCTCATCTTGTAAGGGCGTTTCTAGTGGTGTGCCTTAGGTACAATTTTTGGCCCACCTCTTTTCTCTATATACAATTCACAATTCAACGATTACATTACACACTGCACGACTCATTTTTATACGGATGATACACAGTTATATCTATCGTTTCACTATTTCGAGATACAAAACGCCAATAGATGCATAAATCGAGATGTCGCGTCTTTATGTAGTATTCATGCTCATCATGGTCTTAAAATTAATGCCTCTAGTTCATCGTTAATTATGTGTGGTCCTAATAAAGCACAGAAGTTGGCTAGTTCTTACTTAGATGTTAAAGTCAATGGTGAGAGTATTAAGCCTGTGGACGAAGTTCGCAACTTAGAACTTATTTTAGACTCTAAATTACGCTTTCGTGCTCCTATTAATAAATGCATAAGTGCTGCATATTTGGGATTAATACGCTTATACCCCCACAGACAATTGCTTAACCGGGATGTAAAAACAATGCTCTGTGATTCACTTGGTTTATCCAATTTCAACTACTGCTACACAATCTATGGTCCATGCATTACTGTTTTCGATGCGAATAGAATTCAAAAATGTCAAAATTCCTGTTTAAGACTAATTTTTGGCATCAGACGTTATGACAGGATTACTCTTAAACTTTCTGAATGTCAGTGGTTGAATATGGAGAACAGGAGGATCTTGCACTCTGCATATTTCTTTCACAAAATAATTGTCTTCAAAACGCACCCTTATTTGTACAATCGCATTACATTCAAGACAAGCGTTCATAACTTAAATCTCAGATTCAATGGCTTAATATATAATTCTCAGAAGCCTGTAAACATGGAACTTTACTATATTTTCGTAAGACTTCATTTGACTAAGCAATCTTCAAATATTGGATAAAACATGATTTTCGTTCTGTGTCTAACTTACCATTAATTAACCTTATATTTGTTAGTAATTGTATTTTTCTTATTTTCTTTTTATTTATTGTGTGATATCTGGATCTATGTTAAGGGTTAAGTGGTAGAGCAGAGAGTTAGCGATAATTTTGTCAACGATTCTGAACTTCCCCTTGGGTTCCAAATTTACAAGGTTTGAATAAAGGCATTATTATTATTATTGTCTTGTTTGAAATACCCACATCGTCAAGCAGAGGTATGAAATCTCGATATCCACGATCCAGCACAAAAATATCACCTTGGTGAAACCATGCTCTTATTGCATCGCCATCCCTATTAAACTTATTAATCAGCATTTTGGCATCCTTATTTTTAGAGTCCGAAAATTAAGGACCTTGGATTGTTAGTGTATATCCGCCTGGATCTACAAAGAGAGCCGGTTTTATTAAGTGGCGACTCTTATGCACGTTGTAAGATTTTCTTAAGACACGAAAGTTATTACTTTTTGGTATATAAAAGTAGGTTCCGTCAATATATGCAATTATGCTATTGCAATGTAATCCTCTCTTGTAATGGCTTCAAGTTCAATATAACTAGGTACGAATCTTTGCATTAGCGATTCTCTAACTGTAGCAATGGCCATACAGCCTGTCTACTTGGGTAATGAAAAATAATTTTCGAAAACTCGTCCGACAAACCTTGCTGAATCTTGCATAAAGAAGTCAAGAGATCCTTTTATTTGGACCTTTGGATTTATTGAAAAAATGCCTGTAATTGCCGACCTTTAATGACACATGGCCTACTAACAGACCGCAACCCTGGAAGTAAATGCTCCAAAATAAAACCCTTGCCGTCCAAGTGCTACCCGCAATATCGTACATTTTCTAGTATGTAAATGTTTAAAAGAATAAAAATATTTACTCTACTCAATACGGACATCCTACATACATTATTATTACCATTACAAATAAAACAAGTATGGGTTGATGTTTGTTTCAAAACATTTAGTCTTAAACAAGCTGAGTCATTTTCAACAAGAGCTATTTCGTTAAGGATCAGCCGAAAACAATTAGAGCAAGCTCTGGTCAAATCTGTGACTTCTAGCGGTGGCCTTCCATTCTCATTTCTTCTTAAAATGGCTATTTCCCTTTTAACCATATCATTATCGTCATCAATTCTATTCATTAGTCTTGGCCGTGTTAGCGTATTACAGGTATAACAGGGTAAAAGATTTCTAAATGCCATTTATACGACATTTCAAAATCACTATTTTTACGGCAAAACTGCTCAAACGAATTTCAATTTGATTTTCGAACAAATTAAAAGACGCGACGTTTTGAATGACAACACTTCTGTAGGTACATATGTTAAGGCACGTATTGCTATGCTTGGTGTGACTTTTTACGAAAATCGCTGTAAATTGATAAGACGTCAAAATCACAACTGTGGCGAACTGTCGCGTAAAAACTGTCCACTTTTCCACTTTCTGTCTATGGTAGTCTTTGAACCTTACAATCTACAACATATCAAAAATTTAGCCAAATCCACAGAAAGCCATTTGCCATTTAAATGGTACGGGGTCTTTTATTGGCTTGACAGAGAATTAGAACATTGTATCTACAATGTTTGCTAGACGTTACATGTTTTTAGTACAGGGGTCGGTGCATTACAACCTGTCAACTTTTGTATTTTGTGCTTAGCCGACTCCTAGCTTGGAGCACTACCCATATATAAATGTGACGTTTGGCAAAAATGCATCAGTCTAAACGTACCGCCCCCATTGAAAAGGTGACTTTCAATATAAGCAAATACCTTTAAATTATGTTGAAGAAGCGTAGAAAAAAAATCCCTTATTTAGGGTTAGTCGCCATTGACGCGACGGTCCATTACAGCAAACGGTAAAAATTTTAATATAGTCTTTAAAATTAATAATTTTCAATTTGGGCTTAGTGCTTATATTTACATTGAACAACAGAATATGCGTCTTTGTCGTTCTAATACATGTCATTTAAGCTAAAAACTTGTAATTATCCAGTTTTTGTCACCGCGGGCGTTGAATTAAGAAAGACACTCTTCGTTAGTCCCATTGTAATTCAGTTATACCTGTAACACTATTCGTTATGGCGCATTGTAATTTAGTTTACCTGCTACGAATCCTTTTTGTGAAATTCACCAAGCACAAGTGTTAGACATTTTTGAGAAATTATACAATAGTCCTTCACACGAATGGTACCCAAGTACAGAAATTGCATTTCAAAGAACTGGAAATTATATATTCATAATTTGGAATTTAACTGGCCAAAAATTTTACTAAAATCATTGTATAAATATGTTATTAATTATAGGTTTATTATTAGCAAATACAAAGTATGTAATTAGGTATGATATTTAATAAAGTGATTTTAATGTTATTGGAAGATAATTAATGGAAGAATGCCTATTTAATGTAAATTCAATTCCAATATGCCCGGAAAATGATTAAACTAACGTTGCCAAGAGCTTGTATTTAATGGGTACAAATATTTCTGAGAAAAGGATAACTTTGGACCATTCCGTAGCGTTGAGGCAGCCGAAGCTTGAAAGATCAGTGTGCTTACAAGATATGCGAAAGTAAGAAAAGAGGCCTTCCGTTACCTAATATTATCCACAAACCTCGTAAGAAGTTTAAATTAATCTTTAAACTGCGACAAGTCTTGACAAAAAACTTGTCATCGTCTGGCTAATCGAAATATTTAATTCTATGGAAACCATAACACAATGGAAGTTATAAAATTTTAATAAGTTAGATATTAAATTTGATACTATTTTTTTTTTGAAAAGGTAAAGGCAAAATAAGTAAAGGAGAACTATCTGTAGCCTCCCCTGCTACCACGATACAGAAACTAGTATACTGAAGACACAAAAGTAAAAGGTCGGCAACTTCAATAGCACTCCTGTAGTAAAACTAAGCAAATCGAGCATTATTACAATAATTAGAAGAAAAATTTAAATTGACTGCAGTATGTGGTGTCCTTTACGATCACAGAAAGGACCTTCGGGGCTGAAGACACTAAAAGGACCATCTGGTTATCCCTACTGGAACTGACCTAAGTCTGGTTGAAAGCAAGCTAGAGTAAACGTATCAGTAACATATTCTAAAATCGTCGGCGAGTTCCTTAAACGAAAAGTTAAAAATCGTAGATCTAAAAAGAATCGGTTGAAAAATTTCTAATATTTTAATTTTTGCCACAATTTCACTATATTTTTCAACCTATATTTTTTTTAGATCCACGATGTTTAATGTGTTGTTTTTAAATTATACCGTTCCGACGTAAGAGACCGTCCCGGTTCCGGTGAAACACCATATATATATATATATATATATATATATATATATATATATATATATATATATATATATATATATATATAAATAACTTGATTGACAGCATTACAGTAAGTTGTTTAATGTATGCCGATGGTATTAAGTTGTTTAAAGTAATTGATAACTATCATGACGCTTTAATTCTGCAAAGCGCTCTGGAAAGCATTGTCACCTGGTATAGTTCGCATAATTTGACAATCAGTAAATCTAAATACTTGGTAGTTTCGTTCTCGCTTAAACTTAACGATATTTCATTTCACTATAATGTAGATGGGTTTGTCTTGGGTAGTCCTGACACTGTACGTGATCTTGGTGTAATTTTCGATAAGAAATTGTAATTTTTCGCTCGGCACACAAAATCCTTGGCTACATTATTTGAAATTCTAAGGATATTTATGTACAATCTATCATTATTTTGTACAATTCTTATGTTCCTGCGAAATTGGAATATGGAGCAGTGGTACGGTTCCCTTTCTACACTGTGTACATTAGTGCCCTTGAGCACATGCAAAGACGTTTTACATTCCCATTTGTGCAGTATGATCTCTTGAATTGAGGGTAACTTGGATATTTTTAACTGTAATATCAAGCACACCAAATTGGATCTAGTGACTCGTAATAAGCCGATTGAAAATATATCTTCAACCAATCTTTTCTGAATGTAGGTAAACATTTATACTTAACAGACTCAATGTAATAAATAAGAATTCCTGTTTATTGTCACCCCGTTATCGCTTGTTCTCCTCCTTAGTAATTGGATTTAGTGTGCCTATTAAGGAGAGTATCCTAATAATAATAATAATAATAATAATAATAACAATAATCATAAATTATTATTGTTCTTTACCATGTTTAGTGTGTCTTTTATTATTATTATTATTATTATTATTATTATTATTGTTATTATCATTATTATTATTATTATGATTATTAAATAATAATAATAATATTATTATTACATATCCTGTTATAAGTTACAGCTTTGGTATCATAAAATGGAGTCCTACTGATCTGGAGGCACTAAATAGAAAAACTAGAACAATTTGCACAAAATATCACACAAAACACCCTAATAGCTCTGTTAACAGATTTCATCTCAATCGAAAGAAAGGAGGAAGAGGCTTCACTGACTTCAGAAATGTGTATTATAGAGAAGTACAACAATTACGAGATTACTTTCAAGAAAAATGTCTAACATCTCCCCTCCATAGGGCAATCTCGCACATGGATAAAAAGCTATCGCCACTACAACTGGCAAACAATAACTTTACACCAATAACCAACATCGTTTCAGATGAAGACAAAGAAAGAACGTGGCGAGAGAAAGAATTACATGGGAGATACATTGCTCAGGTAGATAAGAATCACATTGACAAGCAGGCATCCTTTAACTGGTTACAAACAAGTGAGATATTCCCTGAAACCGAAGGATTTATGATGGCAATACAAGACCAGGTGATACCCACTAAAAACTACAGGAAATACATAACGAAGGATGACACCATCGACAACACCTCCTGCAGAATGTGTAACAATAGTAACGAAAACGTAGAGCATATTTTATCAGGGTGCACCAGCCTAGCGCCTAAAGATTACCTTTCTAGACATAACAACGTAGCTAAAATTATTCACGCTAAACTACGGGAAAAATATTTTCCTAGTACTAACATACCGTACTACAAGTATATACCGGAAAATATAATTGACACACCCTGCGTAAAAATCTACTGGGACCGACCAATATTAACAGATCAACAAGTAGCACACAACCGACCTGACATAGTGTACCAAAATAAGATAAAGAAAATCACCTACCTTATCGATATTGCTATCCCGTCAGTCGCCAATATAAAAACTAAAATTAAACAAAAAGTAGAAAAATATCTCCCCCTAGCAAACGACATGAAGCGCACGTGGGAACAAGAAAAAGTAATCATAATTCCCATCGTTATAGGTGCCACAGGGGAAATACCTACCCACCTTCACGCAAATATAAAAATACTAGAACTGCATCATAACACTTACCAACAAATCCAGAAGGCAGTCATTCTCGATACGTGTCGAACTGTCAGAAGGGTATTGAATATCACATAAAATAATAGCACTTAAAACACGTCAGATCTCGGTTTCCATGACCTGAAATAAAAAGCAATCTTAAACATCATCATACAACTCAATTTGAACTAATGATAAATACTTACCAATCAGATGTAATCACATGGTATCCATACTTGCCTAAAAATGGCCGTATGCATATCTTATCCACCCATTAAGGAGCAACAAGAAAATAATAATAATAATAATAATAATAATAATAATAATAATAATAAAACACACACTAAACATGGTAAAGAACTCTTCTCCAGAAACAGATGGAATTCCGTATGCAATATTGCGACTATTACCAGACAAAGTACTCAAAAGCTTGTTAGCGTTGTTCAATCAAATATGGCAAATAGGATAATATCTCGAATCCTGAAAAGAAGGTATTATTTTTCCCTTAGTCAGGCTGTATATTAGAAATTACGGAACAACAAGGATCCTTTCATTGTGTCTAACTACAGACCAATATCTTTGACTTGTATGGGTGTATTATTGGAAAAAATGGTCAATGTTAGCCTCACGAGGATACTGGAATCGACGGGTTTAATTGATAGGTACCAAGCAGGGTTTCGAAAAGGTTACTCTACGATTGACAGTTTGGTATACCTCACTTGTAATATTAAACAATCCTTTATAAAAAGAGAACATGTAACAGCAACTTTTTCGATATAGGAAGAGCGTACGATACTACCTGGAGGTATAGAATCCTATCCCAACTTCATGAATGGAAAATAAAGGGAAATATTTCTAGCTTTGTCCAGTTATTCCTGAGCAAAAGAAGGTTTAGCGTTAGAGTCAGTAATTTACGTCATCTTGAAGGATCCAATAAAATGGCATTCCGCGTCTACCATAAGTGTCACCCTGTTTGCCATTGCTCTCAATCGCCTTGTTACGAGTATTCCAGACAAGGTTAAACGATGCGTATATGTAGATGACATAACTATCTTTTTATCTTCGAAAATGAATGAATGTCACAACACAGTCTTAAATGAAGCAGTTAGCACCATAATACACCAAGCTAAATTAATTGGATTTCGTATATCGTCATCAAAAACGTGTTGCATGCACTTCTGTAGGTTACGCCTAATATTCTCATAAACAACCACATGATTTCCTGTGTGACCAATGCCAAGTTTCTGGGAATAGTTTTAGACAGTAAACTCGCCTGGCAACGTCACATAAATAAGCTGAGAGGCAAAGTAATGAAATCATTAAACGTTATTAAATGTCTGAGCGGTATATCTTGGGGACCAGATAGTAAGACATTGCTCCTACTGTATAAACCAACGGTGTTATCCAGGTTAGAGTATGGTTCAGTCGTATACACGCTAGCATTCGAAACCACGCTAAGATCTCTAGACACTGTCCAAAACCTAGCATTACGTTATTCCCTTGGAGCGTTTCCAACCACACGTTCGGCTAGCCTGTCTTGCGAAGGAGGAATTATGCCTTTAAAATTACGCAGACAACAAGCTTTACTTTAATACGCTATGAAAATACGTTCAAACCCAAATTGTTTTCTTCTTCCTACGTGACATCCCATATAACCAAACCCTTTAGCTATAGAATTAATCAAAGCTTTAATATGTTAAATTTTTGTATTCCTGGTATGATGCACTAAACTACTCAAGATTCCCAATTTGGCAACAGGCACTAGTGGAAACAAGGTTAGATCTTGTTAAGATAAACCGTAATGATACAACTAGGATTAACAACGAACTAACCAGAATTTTGGGATAATACAAGCAAGCAATTGTTGCATATACTGATGGTTGCAAAAACGAAGTAGGTGTTGAAAGCGGGTGGGCAGTAGGAAATGAAACAAGATCCTACAGACTGGAAACATGGACTTTAGCTTTCACAGCTGAATTATATGGCATTTCTATGGCAATTAAACATTTAAAACAAACAAACACTGATAGATCCAAAAAAACCTACATAGTTTGTATGGACTCACTAAAGGCTGCCAAAGTTATAGGTAATACAGGATTAAATGATCCAATGATTTGCTCCATACGTAAATATATTAAAAAATCTAATAAAGCTGTAGTGCTAATATGGATTCCACCACACGTACGCATTATTGGAAACACTAAAGCAGACCAAGCTGCCAAACCAGAGGCATCTGTACCAAACGTCATTTTTAAAGCATCCCGTCCAGCAGACGTTAAAGATTATATTAAGGTATTAATAAAACAATAATGGCGAAGAGAGTGGGAACAACAAAAAAGCAATTACACAATGTAAAACCTGTAACTAACTCAAAATGTTTTCAAACAGTACGCTCAAAACGAGATAACACAGTAATAACACGAGTAAGAATGGGTTGCACAAGTTTAACACATGCGTACCTTTTAACTGGACCCAATTGTGGTTTGTGTGGGCAATACTTAACTGTAGAACACATACTACTGCATTGTGTACAACTGAAAGATAAACAAAAGGATTTTCAATTAAGTCAAGATGTGAACTCCCTTATGAACAATACCGAGGAAATTGTCAAAGTAATTGAATTTTTAGTATAGGCTACGATTTATGTGGAAACAGCTGCAAATAACCATTCGCAGTTGACGATGCCATAAAAAATAATAATGATGAAAAATCTGGAACACTGGAACTGTGGCAGGATCAGTAACAAACAAAATACACCCACGTACCACACCGAACGCGTTTCGATAGCTACGCTATCATCATCAGCGGTCGACTAGGGCGAAATAAAGAAAATTTTTTAAACATATATATACCATCAGCGAGTAACGCTTCGTTGCTTATCTGGTGAAAGTGGAAGTGAAAGTGAAAGTGAAAGTGAAAGTAAAAGTGAAAGTGAAAGTGAAAATGAAAGTGAAAGTGAAAGTGAAAGTGAAAGTGAAAGTGAAAGTGAAAGTGAAAGTGAAAGTGAAAGTGAAAGTTATGAAAGTTTAATGTGTTCTGAGTAGCCTAAAGGTCCTTGATCATCATTATTCATTAGAATTTGTTTGTTTTTGAAGATTTCTGAGCTTTCATAACAATCAAGTTCGTGCTTATTACTAACATGTTTGATTAATGATACCTTATCTACTACATGACTTTTATCAAACATATGTACGGCTACGGCAGACTTGTCCCAACGTTTGTATTTTATATGAGCTAAATGTTCTTTAAAGCGAATTTTGATAGGTCGTTTAGTTTGCCCCACGTATATTTGTTGACAATTTTTACAACTAATTTTATAAATTCCCAACCTATCCTGCTTATCCACTTTATCTTTTGGATTACCTAAAAGAGTTTGCAAACTATTATCTGAAGTAGTGACTGTTTTCAAATTAATTTTGGAACAGATTTTAGAGACCTTTTGTATAAGCAGGATAATTTGGTAACTTTACATACTTTGTTTCTATTTGTTCTCTAGCGTTACATAATGTAGTTACGTTCTTAACCCTGATCCTATGTGTTTGTTTCCAAACTATATTCATAACCACTTCAACTGAAAACCCATTGTATACAGCGATTCCTTTAATAGTGCGCAATTCTTTATTATAATTTTGAACTGGAAGAGGAAAATTAAGCAATCTATGAACCAAAAAGTTAAAAGCCGCGAGTTTATGCTATCTACGGTGTCTTTGGTTTTGAATCTTTTACTGCTAGTTTCCTTACGATAAATACCTACATCTAGTTTACTACCATTTCTTGTTACCAGAGTACCAAGGAACGGAAGACTGTCATTTGCCTCTATCTTATAGGTAAATTTGATTGTCGGAAATTTAGAATTTAAAGTTTCTACAAAGTTCGCAACACTATAAATTTTAGTATTAAGGATGGCAAACACATCATCCACGTATTTAATCCAAACTCTAGGAAAATAAGGCAAATCGCGTTTTAAGTCTGTTTCGAATTTACCCATGAATAGATTGGCTGTAAACGGAGATAAGCTATTGCCCATTGTCGTACCATGTTCTTGCTGGAAAAATTGATGGTTAATTTTGAAAAAGGTTTGTTTCATACACAAATCTGTTAATTTAAGGAAATCTTCTATTTCTCAATCGTCCAAATGGTTTTGTTTTAAAACATATTCTAAGTGAACTAAGGTTGGATCTATTTGGAACGCTCGGAAACAGTGAACAAACGTCGGATGAGACTAAAATTTAATTTTCAGTAAGTTCAATGTTTTTAATTTTATCAATAAATTCATACGAATTTGCCACACTGAAGTTGGGCTGTTGGTAGGAGAGGTTATGAAATTTACTAGATAACCATTTGGACAGCAGATAAGTAGGTGAATTAATACCAGAAACAATTGGTCGGATAGCATCACCTGGTTTATGAATCTTAGGCAAGCAATACATTCTAGGTAGCACCGGATTGGATACCGTTAGTCGAAACCTAAGAGAGTCGTCCAAAACTCTTTTACATGCTAATAAAACCTTCCGAGTTGAAGTAATAATTTTAGGAAGATCTTTGGTAATTACTGAATAAGAACCTTTACCTAAGAGTTCTTTGACTGAAGCAAAATAATCCTCTTTGTTTAAAATGTCTACTTGATTGCCTTTATTTGCTTTGACATAAAAACAATTTTTACTTTTGAGATCTTTAACAATTCTAAGTTCTGAATGATTTAAATTAAATTTAATTTAAATCATTCAGAATTTCGAATTGTTAAAATAGTTAACATTAGAAATTACTCGTACAGCTTTTCTTTGTAGTCGAAAAATTCTATGTCGTCCAGCCGAATGACCCCACAATGAAATAGAATAAGACATAATTGCATGGAAAATTGAAAAATAAATTGTACGTAAAAGACTAGATACTGACGTTCGCGTATCGCATAAATAGCTCTAGCTAATTTTAAAGCTAAACTATTTAAGTGATGTACCCAAGTTATCTAAAGTAACCCCCAGTAAAGTTGCTGAATCAGTATAGACATCTATGTTACGTTTTAAAGAAAATATCATCGTGTGCGTTTTATCTTGATTGAGATGCAGCTGATGCGCAGAAAACTAATCAAATATATGTTTGTATTTCGCTACTTTGGTTTATTAATGCATCTAAATTATTTCCTCCAAGCATTACAGTGGTATCATCTGCAAATTGTATAACATTTGCGTAATCGTTAATACAATTGGAGAAATCATTAATATATATGAGGAAAAGCAACGATGCCAGAACACTGCCCTGTGGAACCCCAACTTTAACAGGCATCTTTCCAGAATGTTCATTACAGTAAACTGTTTAATATCTGTTGTTTAAATACTTCGGAGTCGGGCTCTTTTAACTTTTAACCAACAGAAAAAACCAACGCATGCAGTTTCTAGGCAACGCCGCTTTTTCCCGGATTATCGATAATTTTGGACTCACTAGTGGTATTATATATGAAAAGACTGAAAATTTAATGGATTTATATTTAGTGATATTCACTTGTTTGGATTTGATTTGAAATCTAAATATTAAATATTAACGTTATACGTAAAATAAGTGAATTGATAAACCCGAAAGAAGAAGCTTCTAAAAATTTATATTTTAACGACATTTGCGTATTTGTCATAAATTATATTAAATTGATTATTTGGATAATTCGAACTATGAAGATCAGTTATTATTATTATCTAATTTAGCATATTTATATTCAAAATTTAATTAGAAAATAGTACATTTTTATTAATAGGTTAGAAGGTAGTGACGCATTAAAAACCGGTAGATGGTTATCCAACCGATGATAGTCAAATGGAACCGTCTACAATCAATAAGGCAGAACAATAAAATGGCCACTAATGCAGTATAAAGAGATCATGTCGAGCCATTACTTTTGCAGATTGACAGGTGGGGATCACTGTATGCAACAATACAACAAATGGAGAGAAATATTAGACTTTTCCTGCGTGATTCGTCGCGTAGATAAAGACATCCTAGAACCCGAGACCCTCGGTGCCATCGATTTTCTACACGTAAGGAAGGCCGTTCGTATCACCGCTAAGGCGACCAACACCCCCACATCCCTTATCCGTGTTATAACCTCATCCCAAACCACCCTTGAATACCTCCTCGCACGCGGTGTCGTAATGTTCGGGCGACAGTACAGTTGCGAACCCTCCCTTATCCCTCAACCTCTCCCTAAGTATTGCTCCACTTGCACGCAGGTGGGGCATACCGCTTAGGAGTGTCCTATCCGCTCTATCCGCTGTCTCAACTGTGGCGAAAGCCACAGATCCTCCACCTGTAAATCCTCGGCTAACCCAAGATACAACAACTGCGGGGAAGCTCACTTTACCTTCTCCTTCAAGTGCAGGAAGCGACGCGAACCTCCCAGTTCTCCTTCGAGGATGGCTTCACTCGAACCTATCTTGTCTTCCGAAGAGTCCGACTCGAAAGACATAGCCCACCTTGAACCCTCCTGACACCGAATCCCTATCTAACAAAGACTTCCTTCAAATCCTCACCCACTCCCTCTTCCAGATGTTCCCCGACCGACGAGATAGGGTTGTCCGCACCCTAGACTCGCTATCCCGAAGATTTTCCAACGGACAGTTAATGCCAGGGGCGTTCGTCGGAAACGCCCCTTACTTAAACACTTTTTACAAACACACAACATACACATCCTTTCCATCACAGAAACAAAGCTCACACCCAGATGCACACTTAACTTCAATACATTTCACACCTATGTAAACAATAGTCAACGCGGAACCGCCCTCTTAATTAAAAATTGATTCCCATCTACTTTTTTTTAACTTCCTGCGCACCTACAACATCTCGAATGCGTTGCTGCGACGGTGCACTTTCCCACTCCTATAGTATTTATTTCATACTACAACCCGCCCGGCCACAACACCCCATCCGACGACCTTTTAATCTACGCCTCTAGCCTTCCTAATGCAGTTATCCTAGGTGATTTCAATGCCCGCCACATCCAATTCTGTGACACCGTAACTAATGGCAACGGTAACAGGCTATCCTCTGCTCTGTTGCAGCTGCCGCTCTTGCAAATCGCCAACACACAGCCAACATATTTCGAACATTTGGGTGCCTCAATAGTAGATCATATCATAGTTTCCGAACCCGTAGATCACTATTTCGATCGTGAGTGCTTTCTAGGCACCACGGTTACAATAGATCATATACCCCTACTGGTCAAAACTTCATTTTGTCCAGCTCCTCTACACCTCCTCAATACAGTCATTAAAGATTTTTCAAAATCAGACTGGAATGTGTTCTCCAAACACATCTCCAACAACCTTTCTCCACCCAATCTTCAAACGACCCAAAATCTCGAGAGAGCCATTAAAGATCTAACTTCCATAATTACGGAAGCGGTCGATATCTCTGTACCACTAAAAACATTGACACTTCCCGCAAACCGCTCCCACAACACGTTGGGAACTGGATCAAAGAGAAAAGACGAATCCATCGTCAATTCTTGCGATCCAGGGACCTGGCTCTCAAGACCGAATACAATCGTCTTAACGCCTTAATCAGGCGAGAAGCCAACAAACACGCCGAAGAGTCCTGGACCAAAGCCACCTCCCAGTTAGATTACATAAATGGTAACCTCTTCTGGCAACAGTTCGATAGACTGACCAGAAGGAAAGTCAACCCTAAATTCCACCTAAATGACCTACAGGGCGACCTAATCCCTCCGACCAAAGAAAGGCCGATTTGTTTGGTCATCACCTCCAATCTATTTTCCAATCTCCCGATGATCCCCAATTCGATAACCGGTTCAAGGCACTCCTCGAGGGTCGCCTTAAAGATTTCCACAACCTTAACCTTCCTGAAATCCAACTTGATAACGAGAATCCTTTTTATGCCCCCATCACGCCCGACCAGGTCCACACATATTTCAAAAAAGGGAAAAACTCTGCCCCAGGTCATGACGGCCTAAATCGAAAAATCCTCCGTCATTTACCCGACCCAGCCCTCCGATTACTCTCTAACATCTATAACCAATGCCTAATCCTATCCCACTTCCCGACGGACTAGAAATCGGCTTTTACCGCCATGATACCTAAACCCCACGCCGACCCAATCTCACCCTCCTCCTATAGACCATCTCTCTCCTGAGTTTCCTCGGGAAATGCTCTGAGCAGATTCTAGCCAGGCGACTCAGGGACCACCTCCAATTTAACGATCTCCTTCCCAACAGCCAATTCGGCTTCCGCACCAACCGAACGTGTCACGATCCCTTGTTGAAGCTGCTTACAGAGACCACCAGCGCATTCAACCACAAGCAGTGCAATCTGGCTGTGTGTCTGGACATTAAGTATGCGTTTGACAGGGTCTGGCACGCCGGTCTCCTGCACAAGGTCCGTAACCTCAACATTCCCAACCCCTTCTCCAAACTCCTACTCTCGTACCTGACCAATCGGTCAGTTCGGGTCAAAGTAGGGAAAACCTTCTCATATCCTTTCTAACCTACAGCAGACGTATCGCAAGGTTCTGCCTTAGCCCCGATCCTCTATATTATCTTCGCATCCGACATTACCCTTCGGAACTTCTCCAACTAGGCGAACCGGTGGAGAGTCTCCGTCAATCCCATCAAAACCCAAACAACCATCTTCCGACATCCCAATTATACCGAAGATACATTCCCAAACCTTGCCTTCAGAAACGTTTCCCTCATCCTAAACCAAGAAAGACTCCCACTCAAACAAGAAGTCACATACCTAGGAATCCTCTTTACTAGAACCCTCAGTTGGCTCCTCGATGTACAAAATACACTTAACAGGATAAGAAACCGCGCAAACCTACTGGGCGCCCCCCGGAGTAGAATCAGAGGTTGCCATGCCAAAACACTACAATACACTTACAAAACCTCTGTTATGGATTTCCGAGCACCCATATTTACGAACATAAACCCCAATCACCTTTCCTCTATTGCTCTATTGCTTACCTCTCAGGTACCCTAGCGACCTCACAACACAACACGCAACCATACCAACCATCACACGCAGAATCCAAACACTACAGAAAAACTTTGCACATAAAAGAATCTTCGGCGACACTATCCCTACCACACCCTACAACTACCGTTTTCCCCAATTCCCACGAAGTAAACCTAAAATAAAATTCAAGCATCCCCCTGTGATCCTTACACAACTCCTTGACGACCTCCTCGAGGAGATAGAAGAATCCCTAGACAACACCCCATATACCCTCCGCATCCCCCCGTCTATTCGATAACGACCTAGTAAGAAACCGGACGGCGATTCTAATAATCACACTAAACACGCTACATCCCACTAAACAACACACACTTAAGCCAATTAACGCATTATTAAATATTAAATAAATAAATATTTTTTTTTACACCAAAAATAAGCACATCTCATGATTGTAAACTATACAATAACACAAAACATCGCAACACCAACAAACATGGATTAACCAGGGCTGAAGAGGAGAAGGACTCCTGAACAATCTACGAATAAGGTATATATGTATATGTACATATATATATATATATATATATATATATATATATATATATATATAAGCTATAAATAAGTAAATGCTAACCATAAGCATGAGCATACTAAAAAAAACATTGCAGTAATATAATTTGAGGAACCATTTCACAGTATAAATATAAAATATATATATATATATATATATATATATATATATATATATATATATATATTTGTCTAAAGAAGTAAATTTAAACATTCAAAAGCTCAACTTAATAATAGAACATTTATTGGAAAATGAAGTCAATCCTACATTACTAAAAATTAATAACATCATTTATGCAGCAGCTAGAAGAGTAACTCCAGAACAAAAAATCAACAAGTAAAGCAATTTATAGACAATATTCCACCATGGCAAAAGAGGTTACAAAGAAAATAGATGACTTTAGAAAGAATCTTTCCAAATTAGATGCTATTATTAAAGGAGAGATGAACGTTAATTCTATAGTAAGTAGCTCGTCAATTGTATAGAAAGTGATAGATTGAAGGACTTGAAATACTAATGGACATTATTGAAGAACTGAAACAAAAAATATGGCTAACAGCGAAAAAATTGAGAAGATACAAGAAAAGGAAAGCTCAATGTGAACAAAATTTGCTTTTTAAGAAACATTAAAAACAATTTTATAGAAATCTAAAAGGACAAATTCTAACGAATAATGACGATCAAGGACCTTTAGGCAACTCAAAACTCATTAAACTTTCATAGCTTTCTTCTTATTTCTTCTTTCTTAAAGAATTGCCATTACTCAGGACGATAACTGTAATTGTTATCGAAACGTATAAATTTATGTAAAATATAAATATAAAAACACACCATTAAAAAAACAAAAAGTGCCAAGTATTTTAATTAAAGATAACGTAAATTCATTTTTCGGTCGTTGTAGCAGTACATTTAGATAAAAATGAGTTGAACGTTTTTAGGAATGAAGTTGCCATTGTCAGTATTGGTTATTAAATGGTGGCAGTAATCATATACGGGTAAGTAAAAAATTTTATTTTGTTACCCTAAATAAAAAAAAATACATACTAAGTACATTTTAAAAGCCATAATAACCATTAGCTGGAAAAGTAATCGGATATTTTACCATACATGTTTTGAAAAAATTCTGTTACGTATCCAAAAACATCTTTTAAAAATGTTTTCTCTTGTTTAAAGGTATAATTTGTAGGTATCTCAACATCTGCGGATTCGGTAGTATAAATGGAATAGTTTTGTTCTTGCGTTGTTAATGGTGATCTGACTGTACTGATTTCGAACGTGTACTTCAATTTAGGAATTTTATTCAAGTCTTCAACCTCAATTACATTTTCATTAACATCAGCATATGTAATTTCACGCTTACGTCTTAACGTATTCTGTTTTTTCGTAATGGGCAGTAATTCCTCATCCAGCTCTTCTCTTGAGTAAGAAGGCATCTTTCTAACTCCTCTAAGGTCGTTAGTCGTCCATATATTATTTACTATCTTAGGTGTGTAATGCGTATATTTAGTAGTGCCGTTATGAGACATTCGTTTTCTTCTACTTTCCATTAGGTTTTGTTTCTGTTTATTTCGAATCCAGCTGTCCATCTTTAAACGATTTTCTATTTTTTCTTTAAAATTTTTTAATTTCATCACAAATGGATGCTCGAAATTATGTCGCTTCTTTACTATGATGTGCTCAATTTTGTCTTTTATGCCTTTTTTAGTTGATTCTAAATTATCGTTTCGTTTGACTCTTCCATGTTGCATTAGCCGTGTCCTTTCACGATCCTGTAAATTATGTTGAATTTATTAAATTAAAAAAAACATTCTAACGTACCCTGTTGTTAAGCTCTTCCATAAATTCGAGTTTATCATTATCAGGACCAAGTGATCTAAAATCTTCATATTCTACATATCCAGCATCTTCCTCTTCATCCGTTTCTGTATCCAGATCACCGGGGTCTAAAAATTTTAAACGCTCATCTACGTATCGTTCTCCGGGTTTCAATTTTTCCTCTTCATATCTTCCAAGAAATTTCGATGGTGCTAGATCCGCAAAAAGATCACCACTTTTCTTATTTTCTCGATCTTGTTTTTTCTTGAGCAACAATGAACTAACATCTCGCTTTGTATACTTTCTAAATCGTAACTTATTTTTTTTCTTTTTATAACCTAACTTCCGTTTTAAGGGGCTAACTGTTGCAAATCTTTTATATTTTTGAGCCTGCACTGAAGCCTTTTTCATCTTTTTCTCTAACTGCTTATTAGAGATTGGTATATTATTCTGAAGTACACGAAATTTCGCCCGTTCTAATAAAATTTGTTTAATCTCATCTTTTGTTAGTTCTAGTGCGATTTGTCTTGGATAATTTGAATTTGCTTTATCTTTAAGTGGTTTTTCAGTAAATATAATTTCCAGTTTTGTAGATTTATCATTTCGTAATTTCTGCATTTTCGGTTTATGTGCTATAAACTTATTAAAATCTTCTAATGTTTCAGGATCTTCAAGTATTTCTTGCTTAGGTTCTCTCTTAAACACTTTTGTTTCCTGTAATTTCTTTTTAAAAGCGTCTAAACGGGATTCTTTTGGTGTGTCAATGGCGCCAATTCTTGATGTAAGGGAAGGCTCTTCCGTTAATTTACTAATGAAGTCAAAATTAGAAGTTTTGTTATAACCACATAATTTGATACCAGCATGGGGTAAAACAAAGAAGCTAATAGACTTTGGTGGTGTAATTAGGTTCAATGAATGTTGAGTTTTAATTGTTTCTAATTTTGGAACGAAAATTAAACGATTTGTTTCCAAAAGATGTTTTGTAAGCTTTTTGCCATTAAGATATACAGTATTGTTGATGTCAGCGGTTACAATATAAGATTGTACCTCAATATTTTTTGGAGTTGAGCTTGCTACCTTTACGGAAGCGGTAAATTTGTTACTTCCGCTATTAACAATAAAAACAATTATTGCACCTTGTGATTCATACTGTTTAGCACAATGTGCAGATACTCCACTCCCATTTGGAATGTCCAAATTAGAATTAATTCCCAGAACCGTTTGCCCTACCAATCGTTTGTAAAGTAAGGAAATCCATAGTACAGGAGAATGTGAAAGTAAGTTTATACTGGTTTTCCAAAATAATACTTTATAACCATTCGAAGCAGCATCTATAACTTGCTTTGACCATTGCAATGCTGATGCAAATGTGAGAGGATTTCTTGTTTGAGGCATATTCATCCATATTAGTGATTTTTCAGTGGGCATTACATTACGTTTTAAAGAATAACTAAAATTTCGTAGGTACCTAGCCATCGGTTCATTTGTAATTGTTACATTATACTTACGGTTCTAAAATGACGGCATCTACAATTCCTTCTAACTCCACTGCTGCTTTCTTTGCTAGATCGAAATTTACGCACGAATCAGAGTTACCTCCAATTAATCTGGCTGTAGAATACTTTTTCATTGTATCTTTTAAAATGTGCATATTCTTTAAATACGTTGGAAACGACTTATGATCACAGCCTGTAAAGACTTGTATTATAAGTGTTTTGTAACTGTGGTTACCTATTAGTTGATGAGCCTATTTCCACAGTTTTTGCTTTTTGAGCGCGACGTTTCGGAAGCGGACTCTGCTTCCGTCATCAGGCTTAGTCCTGAGAAGGACTATTTTCGTACTTGAGTTGAATTCATATGTTATGTATAATTTTTTCTTCTCAAGCACTTGACTACTCTCAGATTCGAACTTGGTACCCTTCACTTACTACTACTACACTCACTAAGGTGAATCTGAGAGTAGTCAAATGCTTGAGAGAAAATTACATGTAACACATGAATTCGACTCAAGTGCGAAAACAGTCCTTCTCATGACTAAACCTGATGACGGAAGCAAAGTCCGCTTCCGAAACGTCGCACTCAAAACGCAAAAACTGTAAAGACTTATTGTAAAAAGCAGCTATGATAACTTGTTTTCTTACCATATCCCAATTGCCAGTAACAATTAAACCCCATTTCCTCGATCATATCAAGAATTGGGCGAAGAATTTGTGAATTCCATGTGTCATTGAAGTATTCCTTGTTAATAGGGAAAATAGGTGTAAGGGCAGTATTTAGAAACCATATGTATATTTGTTTCCATACATTAGGCGTTATAATGGAGCTTTCTTGAACTGCAGAATTGTTGTTATATGGTGAAAATGTTACAGAATGTGTGGATTCGCCTGATAATCGTAAAAATGCGGGTTTCAGGTGCTTATACACATTATATTGGTTTCTGAAAGAAATGAAGTGGTTAGTTATTTGTAATTCACTCATTTTAACTGTTTAAAGCTGAATTGTTTTAAAAGGTTAGAACTAAATACAATCTAAACTGCATATCTTCAAAAAACAAAGTGAACTTACTCATCATTCAAATTCTCTAAAAAATCATCTGGCTCGATAGAAAAGCTCAAAAATTTTTGGCTAACTACATTTAAAGATTCTTTCCCGTTTATAATATACACCGATTCTTTACCGTAGATGTTACAAAATTGTGCTACAAAGATTAAACTAAATATTAACTTTTTAACAATCATTATTAATTTTAGACATTTGCGTTTTACGAAATGTTAAGCACTAATAATGGTTAAATTAGTAACGATAAAAACTTTGCAAATTATTTTTGCTTAAATCGCAATTTTAAGTAGGTTAGTGTAAATACTTGCAAAAAGGTAGTACAGCATATTTTTAAATGTATACAACATATATTTATTTCAATATTTAGGGTTTCCATATTATTATCAATTTTAGTGTTCCGGTTTTTGTAACCTAATACTCAAGCATAAAAAATAAACTTTAAGAATAAAGGTTAACTGGTTAATTTAGGTAATTTTTTTGGAAAAATAAAGTTTGGGAAACATAACGGAATGTAAGACTTTGTACTGTCCATTTATTAGCTTCTCACTGATTAAGCTTTCATTATTACTTTAGAAATACTTATTAAAATTGAGCATATATTTTGTATCAAGCCAGAGAAGAAACGTACCTGTAGACGTTCAATATGTCAGCTAAGTGTGTTAACCTACTAACTCACATGAAGCCAGTTTTTCACGTTTCACGTTTGTGGAAATAATACACCAATGTATAAGGGAACTGGTGAAATAAAAAAACCTTTAGAAATTATGAATGAACTGAAATATTGTTTTATTCAAAGAAATTTATTAAAAAAAAAACATTACAAAGATACTTAATAACGAATACATATCAGAACTGCTTTTAAAAAATATTTAGATGGGTAAAGTCAACATTAAATAGCCTGTCAATGTGTGGTTTAGAAAGTTTTCTTATTATGTCATTTACAGAGATGGTAGAAATATCTGGTTCATCGGACCATTTAAAACGACCTTAATATTTTTTGTCACAACGTAAAAATTTAATTTCATAACCATCTGAGCCGATTTTTGTAACCTGACCTACGTAGTAGCAGAAACTGCACTTGTACCGGGTGGCCAACTAAGAACAGCCGTCGGCCATATCTCAGGAATGGATTATAGCACAGGTTCGGGAAAAAAATTTTTGTAACAAAGGTGGCCTCCAGAAACGCATGGAAATTATTTTCAGAATTGTAGGTCCACCGCTAGAGGGCGTATTTGACAGTTAAAATTTAAAAAAGCAAAATTTTTCAAAATTTACTCAATTAAGGGGCATATTAAATATTATAATCAGATTCCTCGACAAATTCTGCATATTTTTTATTTGACAAGTTTTAATCTATCTCTTCAAATAAGGGGTGGGGAGAGTGGGAACCTTGTTACGAAAAAACGCCTTTAATTCTGGTTTTGCTTGACCGATTTTAATAAACTTGTTGTTTCAAAGAGCTTTTGTTAAACAATAGAAAATTTGTAAATTTTAAGCAATCTGATTATAACATAAATGCTAGACTTTTAATTATTTTTAATTGTATTTTCTTTACAATTTTAAATGGAAGCATAAACTTTAAGTAGATCTTTAAAAAGTAGACTAAATTAAAATAAAACAGTGAAACACTAAGTCGATATTTGCTATCCTGAGATATCGTAAGGAACAAGTAAATAATTGTTCTTAACGTCTAGTAGATTAGTTCGCGTTAACGGAAATTATTAAATTTAGCCTAAAGATGAAAAGATCTTACATTGGTCTGCAGTAAATGAAACTGTTCAACTTTAAATGTTATGGTTGCCTAGATTACCTAAATGTAATGCTGTCGCTACTAACAATGAGAACAAATTATAAAATAATAATGTGATAAATCTAACATTTTTAATTTTATAAGAATGTTATATTTGTTTTCAAGCGATGTGTTAGTAAATCAAAAGCATAAAATATCAATAAAACCCACAACAACAAATACAGTTTAAAATATGAATTACGATTTACTGGTGACAACAAAATTAGTAAAGAGGGCCATGTAGTATGAAAATAAATTCTGTTGAAAATAAGCAAGCTATAACTAAAGAATGCTGCTACTAACAATGAGAACAAATTATAATAATAATGTATAAATCTAACAATTAAAACCTTAAATAACTAACTACGTAATTAGTGTCGCCCTAGATGTTCGAAATGTCGTCCATCATTTTCAATGCATGAAATCAATCGCTGACGGGTGTAGAGAACAGCAGCTTCAATTTCTGCCCTTGAAATACTTCGTATTGTCTGTCGTATTGTTTCAATCATATCAGCTCTTGTTGTGGGTCTATCAGCATAAACGAGATCTGTTATTCGCCCCACAAATAAAAATCTAAACAAGTTAGGTCTGGAGACCTTGGTGGCTAAATAAATAAACTTCCACGTCCTATCCACCTTTCAGGGTATGATTGATCTAAGAAATTCCGAACATCTCTAGAATAATGTGCCGGGCACCCATTCTGTTGCAAGAACATGTCACGACGAATGGCCAAGGGAATGTCTTCTAAAAGAAGTTGAAATTCGTTGCTCAAAAAATCTAAATATCTTTCTCCATTAACAGTCTCATTAAAAAAAAAGGCCCAATTATTTCTCTACCTAGAATCCCGCACCACACATTTACAGACCAACGACCCTGATGTTGGACCTCCTGCATCCAGTGGGGATTCGTTTCAGACCAGTAGTGCATATTATGTCGATTTACACTACCATCACTATGAAAAGTAGCCTCATCTGTCCACATAATTCGTGAAAGTATTTCAGGATCGTCGTGTATCATATTTGAGAGCCAGTTGCAAAAATCCAACCTGGTATCGAAATCTTGAGCATTCAAACTAAGGTGTAGACCCTGTGATATGGGTGCAATCTAAAATAGTATATATTATAAAGTAACCAGATCAATAAGACACCTTGAAGTCCTTCGTTGTTAGTAAACGAAAAAAGACTTTAAATGCATTAACTCTCGTAATGTTATTACGAATTTTTTTCGCCCGGCCTCCCATTATTTTATATTATTGGTACCTTTTTACTTTACTTTGCCTCACTTAATTATCATGTTGCTAGTTAAAATCTATTCACATAGCATAAGATAATTTCATTAAATAATTTGGTGTTTTATTGAAACTGAACATAAAATGGCGGCAAATAAATTAGTCATTTTGTCACAAGATGAAATGACATTTTCGGTATGATAAAAATGAGAAACATATAACGTCAAACGAAAAAAATTAAAACATTTTTATCATTATAATACCGAATAAAACATGCATTAATAAATAAGTAGTCACCTGTGTTCTCTTAAAATATTTTGGACGGTGGTTCGACATATACCCAAGTCTCTAGCTATAGCACTGGTGCTTGCATGAGGGTTAACATTTACATAAGCTAAAACATCAATAACATTTTTCTCTGTACTACTTCTGCGTTGTCTTCGGTACACAGGAAGATTCACATTTCCAGTAGTACACACACGGTGTGCGAGTCGGAGAAAAACTTTTCTGCTGTGATGCCGTCTGTTTGGGTACTGCAGTGCATACACTCTAGCAGCAACGTTGCATTTCTCATACATTCAAAATAAACTGCCAACATATCAAATGCTTCTTCATTTGTAAGTATTATTTTGGTACGAAAAGATAAAGAAAGTCTATTAAATGCAACACGATGAATAATTTTTGACATATGTGTGAAAATCATAGCTTGCTTGTTTTCAACAGGGAATTTTTTATATCTTATATGGCCCTCTTTACTAATTTTGTTGACGTGGGAAGAACAATTCCCGCCATTTACCTGTTTCTTACGATATCTCAGGATAGGAAAAAGATATCGACTTGCAGTTTTCACTGTTTTATTACTAATTTAGTCTACTTTTTAAAGACCTACTTAAATCTTTATGCTTCCATTTGAAATTGTAAAGAGAAAACACAATATTAAAAAAATATTAAACAGCGCCCTCTAGTATTTATGTTATTAATCAGATTGCTTCAAATTTACAAATTTTCTATTGTTTAACAAAATCTCTTTCAAACAACATCAAGTTTATTAAAATCGGTCAAGCAGAACCTGAATTAAAGGCGTAACAAGGTTCCCACTCCCCCCCCCCTTATTTGAAGAAATAGACTAAAACTTATCAAATAAAAAATATGCAGAATTTGTCGAGAAATCTGATTATAATATTTAATATGCCCTTAATTGAGTAAATTTTGAAAAATTTAAATCGCCCTCTAGCGGTGGACCTAGAAGTTCTAAAAATAATTTCCAGGCGTTTCTCGAGGCCACTTTTGTTATAAAGAATTTTTCCCGAACCTGTGCTATAATCCATTCCTGAGATATGGCCGACGGCCGTTATTAGTTGGCCACCCGGTACGTAATCCCCTTCTTATATACTATTTACTAAATCAGATTCTTCATCACCTGCATTATCGGCGTCAGTAAGAACAATGATTCATCTAAGCTGCAGGTAGAGCTGCTATCATCAAGATTTTCTTTTAAAGGAACAGGTTTTTTTTCAAAGTGCTGGTTCAACATGGAAAAACTCAAATAGAATAGCGAAACAACTGTCGAAGTAATAGATCCTTACCTGTTTAACTTTTGAATTTTGTTGTAGATTAGATAGATCTTTGTGTGTAAGTACCTCAGCAGTATTTCAGACTTTACGCCGTTTTAGGACGGGTGAATTAGGAATATTTGAACCAAAAGTTTCAACAATTAAATTTGTAAAAGATATTTCATGAATTTCTGCAATCTCCGTTGTACTGGGTGGTATAGTTTTCGATGTACTATGTATATTTCTCGATGTACTAGAGTACATTTTGACTGGTGCTTCCTACATGGCTCAAAGTTTCCTAGTTGGGTGTTGTTTCGGTTGGTTCCTCATGTTCTTCATCTGATGTATTATTATTGGCATCAAGAGCTTTAGCTCACAGTTTATTTTTATATGCATTGTAACCTTGAAGATCTCCCTCTGAATAGTGTGTTGTCGAAATGAGTTTGCTGTTCACGTTTTGTATCATTTAATATGTCAGGATCGTAGATACCCGTGCATTTGAAACCACTTTTTATATTTTGCTCAGTTAATTATATCCAGGCGGCTCCAATTAACTTGGATAAATTTGACTTACTGGCTTTCTGTCGCGGATTAGTACGTTTCCAAGCAACCAAATTTTGATCCCACTTAACTTTTAAGTCTTTTAAGCACGCCACATCCAACGGCTGGAGTAAATGTGTTGTGTGGGCCGGAAACTTTAGTAATGTTAGCTTTTCATTTTCGGCTTTGCAGGCTACCTCTGGGCTTACATGGCTAACATGCCATCAAAGATTAATAACATTGGCCTGTCAATCCCAACTGCTGATATAAATTTCTTTGTGAACCAACTCTCAAACAACTACCACATGCTCTTTCCTTTAAAAATTACCAGTGGTGGCATTTTATCCCCAGCTGCATTAATACATGCCAACACAGATGTGTTTTCTCGTCCACTTCCAGCTGTTTGACGGTGGCACGATTTACCTATTGCAGATATTACCTTAGTTTTGCTGGGATCGCTGCAAAAAGATGTCTCATCGCAGTTCCCTATCTGCTGAGGGCTGTTTGTAAGCCCAAATTCCTAATTGTCGATTCCAGTAAATCATAAAATCCATTAACAATAAATGTATTTGTTTGATTAGCTCGAACGCCTTCCAACGGTTCTGGTTTCTTCAAACACAATCTATGCCTGATTTTAAAACGTAGCCACTAATCTTCTCCTGGACGTCCATTCCTAAACGCCGTTTTTAGTTCATTTCTTTGTACATATAACTGTACAATATCAAATACGTCTGCACGTGAGAGTCCAAACCCATTTTTTGTCATTACAACAAAATAAAATCAAATCCTTAATTAAAAAAAACACTTCTTTGGATACGTTCAATTGACAATTATATGAAACATGTGAAATTGTAGCAATCAAAATTTATGTTGGCACCATCATTTAAAAAAACTCTAGGAACTTGTAGGTTGACAATATGACGCTCGTTGACGTTATCGGTTATAACATGGCTGTAACTGTAATTTCAAGCAATATTAATAATCATTAAAAATCCCTTTATATTCAGTGTATGTGTTGTTTTTATTACTACCACCAGCTTCCACAAAAAGTTATGGGCCCAGTAGATTATATATTTTGGTGGTAATTTGAGTTTATTAAGTATTTTTTGTCCATGCCGGTTTTCTTTGTGGTTGCGAGAAAAGAAGAAAAAAAACAACATGGAGGTGATCGCAAACAAGTTAAATAATTCCAATTCGAATGTTTGGCAAAGTTAGTTTTGATGGCGAAGGGACTATTTGAAATTACCTGTAATGATGAATTGCAACCTGTCGAAGATGCTGAAAAAATTGAGAAGTGGAAAATAAAGGATGCCCGTCCCCAAGAAGTACTTGTTCTCCGAATGGAAGAAGACATTATTTCCCATGTAATGCAGTGTGAGACCGCTCGTGAAATGTGGAACAGATTGGAGATCATTTTTGAGAAGAAATCTGAGGTTAGTACACATCTGTTAAATGGGCAATTTTATAACTTGAAGTTCGAAAATGAAACGGTGAATAGTTTCATTTCGAAAGTGAGAAATTTGCAAGCTAAGTTGAAACAATTCGGTGAAGATATTCCCGAAATAATGATCTGCAGGGGAGTGTCAGTAGAGAAAATAAAACATTAAACAATTTAACGGCAAGCCCATTAATTGAAGAGGAAAGGTTAACAAATGATGGGGATAAATCGGTGGCACTTGTGACAATTCACCGAGGAGCAACAGAAAAAGCAGCATGGACATGTCAAATAAATATGGTAAGAAAGACAAAAGAAAATGTTTTGTTTGTGGAAAGATGGGCCATTTAAAAAGTCAGTGTCGGAATGTCGAGTGTAATTATTATAAAAGAAAAGGTCGTGCGATGAAGGATTGCTTCGCAAGAAGACAGAAGATAGAACAGGATAAACACCAATAAAATGGGGGCAGTGATACTAACGGTTATATTTCTAGGGCTAATTAGGGCTTGTTTGTGGCGCTATCTAGTGATGTATTTATAAAGTAGCGAGTGTTTTCTGCAATAGAAGTTGATCATGCACGCCTCTCTCTTTCTCTCTAGTTTATCCGTTTCTCTCTAGCGGCTCTTTCTCAAAAAAAAAACAAACAATTCAATTAATCAAATCAAATCAAGTTAATCAAAATCAATTAATCATATCAATCTCAATCAATCAACCAAATCAATCTCATTAAAATCATATCATAACTTACAGTTTGCGAAAACTAGCTTACAGTTCAAAGATACTGATTTGGTTTAATTAATTACAGCTTGCTTGCTCAAAATCAGCCACAGTTCAAAATACCAAATTGCTATAACGGAAATAAAAACCCAAAAGGTTTTAATGGTTTATTATTATATGC
The DNA here is from genome assembly GCA_036346205.1 of Vesta saturnalis. Taxonomy (NCBI): domain Eukaryota; kingdom Metazoa; phylum Arthropoda; class Insecta; order Coleoptera; family Lampyridae; genus Vesta; species Vesta saturnalis. The sequence goes on from JARFJB010000862.1 coordinate 3,162,675, forward strand.
GAATCAATAACTACAAAGTTTAAAACCACAAATACGTACCCGCATAATGTTATTAATTAAAAAATAGCGTAACGCTCACAACCTTATCTAATTAACTAAACAAATGAGTTGAAATCGGGTTTGTAGAATAACAGTTAACACTATTGCAGAGTTGGTTTATGACGTCCTCCTCTTATAAGGATAATAATAGATTAAAACCTTTCTTGTCATTTTTGTGAACAATATCAAGTAATATATATATATTAAAAATAATACACATACCTTCAGATGTGTTTTTCTTGCGGCTGTTAATAATAACTGTGTTGGGGAACTAAATATTGAAATATATTAGTCTCACTAAACCCGTTTTGTGTTTTTACTTATGAATAGTTGATATAAAACTGACTATTGGTTTCCCCATCCTTAACTAAGTAGTTTTTAGAGTGTAAATATACAAACAAACCTAATTATCTCTCTCACAGCTACTGCAATTCGTATTTACCTTTCCCTTTCGCAGACTTCTTAGAGAGACCTTACATATACGAATTTATATAAAATAGTGTTTATTATTTACAACATACATTTAAGTTGATTTTTACCTTGAGCGTGTAAAGCCAGTCAGTCTTCAACCTTCAACAGTTTTTTGTACACAAACACGCGCGCGCACACACACACATAAATTACTTTTTAAAAATAAATGAATGAGTAGTAATTAAGTAAGTAATTAGGTGTTATGGATTAGATATACATCAAACTTATTGTTAATGTACGATTTAAAAAACATGTGTTGGCTTTTGGTAAATATGTAAAAGAAAACAATATGATTATTTGAAATTAAAAGATAAGCACGATAAAATGTAAAATATATGTGTGATCGCAGATTTTTTCATCTAGTATTGATAACGGAATACTCTTTAGTATCGTTTAGCTTTTTGAGATGGAGGCTCAGTTTATGCATCCCTTTTCAGCAATAGTAGTGGGGTCATCAGGGTGTGGGAAATCGTATTTTATCGTTGATTTTCTAAATATAATCGAAACTGTTTGCGATACAACTTTTGAAAAAATTATCTGGTTTTACAGCGAATGGAACCATTATTCAAAGATGCCCTCAGCGGAATTTCAGAAGAGATTACCTGATATGGAGCAGTTTGACGGTGAAAAACCGGTCTGTATAATTATTGACGATCTAATGCGTGAAACTAACGGTTCGGTGGTTGATATTTTTACAAAAGGTTGTCATGATAGAAACCTAAGTGTGTTTTTCTTAACGCAAAACATATTTCATCAATGGCGTGGACAGCGAGATATTTCTCTCAACGCTCATTACATAATTTTGTTTAAGAACTCACGTGACAGGGCACAGCATTTAGCAAGGCTGATTTCACCTCATCATCCGAAATATTTAGAGGCTGCGTACCAGGATGCCACTTCAAACCGGCACGGATATTTATTGTTCGATTTAAAACAGAATACACCGGATGTGCCACGCTATAGCACAAACATATTCGGGCCTCAAGGTATTTACTATGTATATACAGCGAAAAAAGGGTTTGAGCCTCATAGTCATAAAGATTACATCATATATGATGGTTGACGCTTTAATCGAAAACACCGATATCCTGCGCGCATTAGCCAGACTAAGTAAAAGTCAACGAGACGCTTTATTGAAATGTCTGGAGAGTAAGCAGGTGGAATGTATCTGTGAGTGTGCACGTAACATTTTAAAGGTCGTGTACCTCTGTCAGCTGATCAGAAGCAGTGAGACTCTCTCAACAGAAGTCACACTTTAAGACGCTTGGCACAGAAAGGCGAATCTATAAAAAGGAAGAAACAGTTTCACGTACAGAAGGGCGACGCATTTCTATCACTCCTGTTAGGGGCGTTACTTGGGGGGATTTTGGGTAATTTGCTTCAATAACTATGGACCACAATCTGAAGAAGATGATTATTCTACCTCTGGATTTTATACAGCGCTTGCACGCGCCAGATGTCACACAAAAGAACATTTTAACGCAGTTGGGCAAGGAGATGGATAAAGTTTTAAAAACGATATGGCTAAAGTTTTAAAAATCAAAATGGCCGACCATGACAAATGGCAAAAGTACAATCAAGTCTACACTTTTCCAATCAGTTACGTCAACCTGCCAGCATAGCAATCAGCGGTGATGATGGTATTAGAGATTCGCCGAAATGCAAAGGTCTGGCTAATTTCTTGCGTATACTGAATACGGGCGGTGATGCATTTTTGGATAAAAAGGATACTGTCACAGTAAAAGGTGAGATTATTCCTCATTTCAACATTATCTTTCTGGTTCACGAAACGTTAAGGCAGCGAAAAAACCACAAACCCACACGGTTGGCGACAGTTTGAAACGTACATTAAAGAAATAAATATACCACAAGAGTTTATCGGAAATACGCGAAGGCATGATGCTGCTGCTGCTGTATTACCTAACGTTGAACGGACCCTCAGAACTATAAGTGAGAATTATGATGCCGATAGTGGATCGCGGGAAACACCTAGAGGATCTTCTCGAAGCAGACTTTCACTCGATTGGGATCCGTGGCGAACATAACATGGATGTTGTATACTATGACCCCTCGTATCCGGCTAGGTTTTCGAGTATAACACCTTTAGCTAACGCTGTAAAAGATAGATATGGTGAAGTGAAAAATTGGCTGCAGGCTTAGGAAGCTTATGGAGTGTATAAACCAGTCAGAAAAAAGGTTCCGCGCAATAGATATATTGTAATAACATTTACGAGCTGTGGCAAGAGGATCTTTGTGATATGCGAACTGTAAGTAAACACAATAGCGACTACAACTACATACTAACGGTTATTGATGTGTTTAGCAAGAGGGCTTGGGCGAGAGCTCTTAAAACGAAGACAGCCGCATCTGTAATTGAAGCATTCACCGACATTTTTAAGGAAAGTGATAATAAACCGGCAAAATCCACAGACGGATAAAGGCAAAGAGTTTATGGCGGTCAATGTACAATACCTTTTCAAGAAACACAATATCAATTTCTATGTAACAAATAACCCTGATGTATAAGCATCTGTGGTTGAAAGATTTAATAAAGCATTGAAAACAAAGATGTGGCGTTATTTCATCTACAAAAATTCCTACAGGTACATTGATGTACTCCAAAAACTGACTGCTTACAACAATAGCCCTCATTCAAGTATAAAGATGCCTCCTGCGGCTGTAAACGATGAAAACATTTTGGAAGTGTGGAATAAATAACTTGTACCCGAAAGTTTAAGGCACAGCACGTCATCCTAAGTATAAAGTAGTTGCACATGTTAGAATCGCCAGAATTAAGTACACCTTTGAGAAGGGATATAAAACGAATTGGAGTGAGGAAGTGTTTACAATTAGTTTACAGCATAATAGATCTTAATAACGACCCTGTTGTGGGTACCTTTTACCAGTAGGAATTGCAAGTTGTTACGGTGGATAAAGACACCCTGTTCAAAGTCGATAAGATTTTAGCAGAGGGGCCGCGAACGACATAAAAAATACCTGGTCAAGTGCTGTGGATACAGTGACAAATTTAATAGTTGGGTATTAGCTCCGCAGCTGAAAGATATAAAAATGGAGTTTTATCTTACCTTATTGAGTAATAGTTCTATGACGTATTTTCCCGACAATATGACGTCAAGTTTTAGTACACATGGGTTGTAGGCATATCGAAAAATTCAGTACCCTTGTTCTTTTGCTGCTGTAAGTGCGACACGACAATTTAATTTATTATAGAATTGATCCACTTGCAGGGGAAGAGGACGTGCTAGAGACGGTATTAAAAAAGGCTGCATCACATTTTCAACACGACAACGAGAACATCATTTATATTGAGGATGGATGGTATGTGTTACGTTTCACCTCGGGGAATTATGCCAGCATAGAAGCAATTGCCACCGAGCTAAATAACCACGCGTCACTACGAAATTAAACATGCACAGTCGTGTGAATACGTCATGTTCGAATTAGATTTGTTTGCTTTACCGTGAACGCAGACAAGCATCGAGAGTGGTGAATGGATATTTTACAAGCCCCTATTATCTCTTAGTGACGACGCCCCAATAGAGTTTGTGGTGCCCGGAAACGGAAACGACTACATAGATTTAAGCCAGACCATATTGTACATCACAGCTAAAGTTCTGAAGACGATACAGCACTTACTGACGCGGATGTTGTAGCACCGGTAAACAATCGGATGCAATCGTTTTTCTCACAAGCGAAGGTTTACTTAATTCAGTAGATGGTGTCACAACCACACAATACCTACGCCTACCGCTCATATCGAAACGTTGCTAAATAATGGAAAGGAGGCCAATAGTTCACATCTAGGTTGTACCTTATGGCACAATGACACAGTTGGGCAGATGCAGACATTGGGGCCTGCTAGTAATGGTTTCTCAAAACGTCAAGTACTTGCAGCGACCAGCAAACAGGTTGAGATGATTGGTCACGTGCACTCAGATTTTTTTAATGAAGAAAAGTGTCTCATAAGCGGTGTTGAATTAAAAGCTAAATTTGTACGATCAAGCGATACCTTTAGTCTAATGGCGGTGCACGGTACAACTTACAAGACGCGAATTATGGACGCTAGTTTACTGGTGAGACGTATGCGAATCAACCCCACTATTCTAATGGCACACGCTAAAACTTTAGAAACAACTGCAGCAAAATGTACTGTTTCAAGAACGGACATAAAAGTGTTAACTATATCTACAGACATACAACGAAAATCATTGGATAATGTCTTCCTGGGTCAGTTACCTAAACGATACATCGTAGATTTTGTCGCAAATAAAGCCTTCAATGGTGTTTAATCCTCAAACCCGTTCAATTTTCATCAAAGCAATATTAACTACATGTCGTTATACGTTGATGGCCAATAAATTCCATTGAAGGCCTTACAACCAGACTTTACAGCTAATGGTTTATATGTAACGGCATATCACACCTTATTTTCCGGTACGGGTATTGATTTTATGAATGAGGGCAACGATATATCGAGCAGCGATTACCCCAAGGCTACTGTTTAATGGCCTTCGACCTAACCCCTTACTTGTCTGCAAACGCTAAGACGTACTTGAATTTGGTTAGAAACGATTCCCTGCGCCTAGAAGTCGGTTTTAAGAAGCGCTCGTAGAAACAGTTAACTGTTTTGTGTACGCCGAATTCGATAACGTGATCGAGATCGATAAACATCGGAATATCGTTGTGAATTTCGTCTGTTGTTAAAAGTGACAACCCTACATCACAACCTCCACGTACAACAGTAGCTGAAAGAAGATGGACGCATACTTAGACGTGCAAGGGTTTAGAGGTGTTAATATCGAATTCATACCGAAAGAAATTGCCGTGATTACAGATCATGGTTCGTTACTGCTGATGCTGATAAAGCCACCTCGAAACTATTTTATACCGAACTCTTGTCAAGACAGATACGGTATTTAGAGGATTAATATCACGGCATGAAATGGCGGTCAGGGTATGTGCCCTACAACCATTTCCAAGAGGAGCTAATAAGGAGCTGCCGTTTAACAAAATTCACGTTAAGAGCAGTGAAAAACAGCAGGTTTTAAGATTCTCTAACAAACCAATACTAAACTTGGACGAAATCGGTTGGTCGATTAAAAGAATTTATGAATGCAGCAAAGTCATAGTTTAAACCATAACACCGAGGAGCTTATGTGTGCTCTGGAAGACGCATTACTACTGCAAGACTAGGCGCATACCAACTCCAAAGATGTATGTGGTGCAAGTGTTAAAATGTTTGAAATCGAATCCCAATCACAAGAGTGTATTTCACCTTGTATATGCTTCTATCAGCTGCCGAGGCACGCACCTAGACCTTGTGCAATTATTGTGAACACGGATCCTGTAAACAAACCAAGTCAGCATTGGATTGCTACCTACATTGACGAGAATGGTAACGGGGAATATTGTGATTCCCTTGGACGACCCCCGCCAGGTTACCATTTACGTTTGCTTGAGAAGAATTCTAGATGGTTCCGTTACAACAAAACGACGCTGCAGGATTACCATTCGGATGTATGTGGGCTTTATACGATAATGTTTTGTATTTTAGAATAAATAATTTACCAATGCTGGATTTTGTACATAAGTTTTTCACTACATGTTTAGCTATAAATGATGAGATAATCAAATTACTGTGTAATGTTTGTTTTTCAACCATTCTACTCTGATAAATAAAAGCGCTTTTTAGTAGTTTAGTTGGTTTAATTAAGAGTTCCGTAACAAAAGCCGAGAGAAAGTTTTTATAGCTGTCTTAAGTTAGTATTAGAGCCCCTTGTTGGAAAATTTCAAATTTACCGCTGAACAGATTTTGGATTCTGACTTTGGTTAGCCTAAGACCAACTCCAAGGCCAATTCCAATGCCACACCCCAAGGTCAATTCCAAGACCGGGCTTGAGGTCACCCTCAAGTCAAAAATTCTTCCCCCACATGGGTGTGAAAAAAGTGAAAATTGAGGTGTCCCAGTGGGCGGGGCTTGTGACGTCACAATAAACAAAATGAAAATGTATAATACGCGTTTCTTTTTATTATTTTTTCGGAATCGACACTATTTGTTGAGTTTGCCATAACTGAGCGCCAAATTTAATAATACTCGTTTCCAATGCAGCTTGTTACAATGATCGTCAATTCTATGATTAATTGCTATGACTAATGTTAAGCAAGAATGTTCAGTTTTACAGAATTTCTAACGGTTCTTGAAATATTGTGGTTTGAAGTCACCAGATCGTGCCAGATCATTAATCGGTAATGATCAAATTTTTAATGTCATTGTTACATATCTCTGTACTTTCTGTACGCTGGTGCAGCAACTAGGACGGTTGTGCAACCGGTACAAGAACTTCTCCCCACAAACCTACCCCTAACAGTTCGTCTATGTGAATGGTGAAGCAATCATCTGGATACTCTTTCAAACACCTTTTTCTGTGACGAAGAACAAGAGATGGAGTGAACAATTTCCGTAACAAATATGTGTGGGAAATCGAATATCCTTATGCTGTTCGAGAAACCCATTACCACAGAAATATAAGGATATTTTCTGGTTGCGAGTAAAGCTAGCAGACCGCTTCCACAATACACAAATTAGGACTCGTTTGGAAATATTTTTATTTAATTAATTTAATGTATGTAGGTATTTAATTACTCTACGGTGTCAACTCCTGGACAGAATACCAATTTGGGTTTCTGTTACAGGGGTTGACACGCGTTGGACACCACCCAAAAATATACTATACTCCGGATTGTCTTTGGGCCAAGTCTGAACTCGTATACGATTTTCCAAACGGAATGTCCTTCAGTGGAGGGTAACTTCAGAGTTTAAACGGCGGTCGAAAATATTCCTAAAACAAAATTATTTCAGATGGAAGTGCGGTTAGGGTATCAGACAAAGGTTACAGTTTCCCTCTTTACAAACATGGGTCCTTCACCAGTAATTGATGATGACCAAATGAATGGTTTGCAATAAATACAGCTCTATTAACTTTAATTAAGCTTATATTTGAACATACGGTTTTTCAGTAGCAATCAATTTTTACTACAATGATTAATCTTTAATAATTTTAATAGATATTACTACTGACCAAGACAACTGTAAGTGTTATAGAAACGTTTAGATTGTATAATATAACAATACACCATTAAAAAATCCAAAAAAAGTAAGTATTTTAATTATTAATCTAAATTATTTTCAAATCCAAGCTTTGAGCAAGTATCTACTAATGTGAATTTAATCTTTCAATTAAAACTACTATTTTACCTCATACTAGATAATAGATTGACGTACGTTTTGCAACCTGCATTAAAAGCAAAAAGATGGCGCGGTGGCGCGTCTTGGAAATCCCAATTTTTCCTATTAGAGTGGGAGCGTCTCAATTCCTTTTAATTAATGTTAAATTAATTATTGATTTATTAATTATCTCAATATTCTAAAATTATTACTGTAATATAATAACGGACGGAGTGGTATAAAAAAATTGTCACTTCCTACATACAAACAATTATTTACATAACGGCTTAATTGCTAATTGCGGATAATTCTGTCAGCTCAGACTTCAGAAGTCAATTGCCTACTTTTCACATGTTCGCGTTTGAATGTAATGTTTGTATTTTACACAATAGCGAGTAGCTTAACAGGTGAATTTTACTAATTCTATCTTAGATTGTTAATATTGGAAGTCATTAAAAGAAACATATTTTGTTTGTATTCTCTACAAAGTTATTAGATTTACATCTAAACGGTAGTCGCAAACGGCAACAAATATGTTAATATCTTTGACATTTGCATGTGGGTATTTTCTTTTAAATAAAATTTATTCATTAAGATGCGTTTCACGGTCAAACCTCTATTATGTAGAATACAAATTTTAAGATATAAATTAATTAATTTACAGGGACGGTAATTAGTTTTAATTATTTTGCTGATCAAGTATTTACTAATCATACTTGGAATCTAAATTTTATTATTTGAATACTGACGTTTCACTATTTCTAAAATGAATTAATATAAAAGGCTTATTTGTAACTTTTGTATGTCAGATGTGCATTATAATACAAAATACGTTACATTCGTCAAATTTTTAATTATGAAATAATAAACGAAAAACGTGTTTACTTTTAGCGGTGTAATCACTTAAATCATTCAACTTTCTTTATCATAAAAACATTTTTTTTCAAACACAAAAAAATTTGAAATTACTTTTCTTTTGCAATTCATTGCCAGCAATTTATTTGTAATACTTAATTCAAACACCTTGTTAGTATTTAACGGTTAATGTGTTAATTAATGTACAGGTTTGCTTTCGGATTAATTATTTTTAAGACTATAATTTTATTTCTATACTTAGGTTTGAATACTAAATAAGGAACGTTTGCAAATTTGCTATGCGTTTGATCAAACAATTTATATGTATTATTCAGAGGTTCTTCATAATTAATGCTAGAAATTTTATGCTAATTACTGACTACTCTGGTAACGACTAGTAGGGTCCCATTGTTTGGCCACCGCGATCTCCAGATTTCAACCCACTAGACTCTCATGTGGAGCTATGGGAAAGCCTAATAATAGATCCAGTAGATTCATGCAGCATTTTATGTGATGAAAAATGGTACGGGGAACTACAACTGGAAAACAGAGGTCCGACGGAGAATTGAAAATATTTTTATATCGTTCTTGATATACATCCTCGAAACTTTGAATTGTATTTATAATTTAACTATTAATACACGAGGCACTCCGAAAATGGATATTTTTATTAATAATACTTGGGGAAGACTCAATCAATATATGGAGAAAAGGAAAAGGCCACGTATTTCATTCCCTCCCCAAGGGGGAGGGCGGGCTGCTCGAGCTTTCCGAGCTCCTTCAGCCACAATCATGGATTCCCAGCTAATATACATACATTACGTATATATGCATGGTGGGATTAAGGATGGGTGTGGTCAGGATAGGATCGGAAGGAACGAAGTTGGAGTTCTGAGGGGGAAAATACTACCCCAGCATTCGCCTAAGTAGCCGCACATGGTGTGCACATGCGCAGTTACCATACCTCATACCTCATACATGTGTATGAGGAAAACCTGAAAAAACATCATTCAATGTGGACGGTAACGAGGATCGAACCCATTACCTCCCGAATGCTAAGCAGGTCGTGTCACCACTACGCTACTAGCTCGGTCCCTAATCAATATACATATATATATATATATATATATATATATATATATATATATATATATATATATATATATATATATATATATATATATATATATATATATATATATATATATAATTTTTTTTTTCTTTCTCTTCTTCACTATGGTACGTGTGTCAATAAAAACGAACTACAAACTTCAACATTTTCCATATATTTCGAATACGGTTGTATTCATCGTCAGTGGAATTTAACAATAAAAGGACTAAAATTAATATTAAAATTGACAATTATGACAAATAATGTACAAGGTTACTATTTTAAATTTTCCAACATATTATTATAATTTATGGGTAAGCTTTCTAAATCTTTTTACTGTTACAAGAAATTTTGTTATTAATTTTATATGTAACATTTCTAAAATTAAACGTTTTTTAAATTTGATTCTACATCTAAAATTTTGTGTTATCATATTGAAAGATGTGTCCTAAATCGTTTGAATGTTTAGCCAAAGCAGTACTTTTAGGTTTAACACGAACATCAGATTTATGTTGTGTTAATCTATTTTTTAAAGGTTGTAAAGATGTTCCTATGTAAACTTTATCACAAGAATCACAAGGAATTTGGTAAATAGTGTTAGTTATGTTATTTTTCGAAATTTTTGATTTTAATTTAGACATTGATTTATATATTAAGCATTTTTTATTGTTATAAGGAAGGGGTATAGAAGTAATTTTGTCATTTTCCTTAGGTTCCTTATTCGTAGAAAAATTATTATAAAAAATATGAATTTGTTTAATTATTTTCAAAATTAATGATTTTGGATAATTATTTTCAATAAATGCTTTAATAATGTTTTTGATATGTTTAGAACGGAAATTTGGATCTGCGATTTTCAAACATCTTCCAATAGTATTGATAATGGTATTAATTTTGTAGCCTAAAGGATGGTTAGAATAAAAACTTAAATACCTCCAGCTATGTGTAGGTTTTTGGAACCAATCGATTAAGATTTGGTTATTTTTTCGAATGACCAACGTGTCTAAAAATGGAATTTGGTTATCTTTTTGAATTTCAACAGCAAATTGTAATTTAGAATTAAAATTATTAAATATATCTAAAACTTCCTGAATCTTGTTTTTTGGTATACTCATTAAAATATCATCCACATATCTAAAATAAAATAAAGGTGTGAAACTTAATTTGTCCAAACATATATCTTCCAAATATTCCATTACTAAGTTAGCTACGGTAGCAGAAATAGGCGATCAAAAATTTCGAAAAATAACATAACTAACACTATTTACCAAATTCCTTGTGATTCTTGTGATAAAGTTTACATAGGAACATCTTTACAACCTTTAAAAAATAGATTAACACAACATAAATCTGATGTTCGTGTTAAACCTAAAAGTACTGCTTTGGCTAAACATTCAAACGATTTAGGACACATCTTTCAATATGATAACACAAAAATTTTAGATGTAGAATCAAATTTAAAAAAACGTTTAATTTTAGAAATGTTACATATAAAAATTAATAACAAAATTTCTTGTAACAGTAAAAAAGATTTAGAAAGCTTACCCATAAATTATAATAATATGTTGGAAAATTTAAAATAGTAACCTTGTACATTATTTGTCATAATTGTCAATTTTAATATTAATTTTAGTCCTTTTATTGTTAAATTCCACTGACGATGAATACAACCGTATTCGAAATATATGGAAAATGTTGAAGTTTGTAGTTCGTTTTATTGACACACGTACCATAGTGAAGAAGAGAAAGAAAAAATTATATATATATATATATATATATATATATATATATATATATATATAATGTATATTGATTAGACCGAGCTAGTAGCGTAGTGGTGACACGACTCTTAGCATTCAGGTAATGTTCGATCCTCGTTACCGTCCACATTGAATGATGTTTTTCAAGTTTTCCTCATACACATGTATGAGGTATGATATGTAACTGCATGTGCACACATTGCTATTAGGCGAATGCTAGTATTTTCTCAGAACTCAACTTCGTTCCTTCCGATCTATTGACCACACCATCCTTAATCACCATGCATATATACGTAATGTATATTATGAATCCATGATTGTGGCTGAAGGAGCTAAAGCTCGAGACTTCCCTTGGAAATGAAATACGTGGCCTTTTCCTTTTCTCCATATATTGATTGAGTCTTCAAGTATTATTAATAAAAATATCCATTTTCGAGTGCTGTTATTAATAGTTAAATTATAAATACAATTCAAAGTTTCGAGGATGTATATCAAGAACGATATAAAAATATTTTCAATTCTCCGTCGGACCTCTGTTTTCCAGTTGTAGTTCGTACCATTTTTCATCACATAAAATGCTGCATGAATCTACTGGATCTATTATTAGGCTTTCCCATAGCTCACATGAGAGTCTAGTGGGTTGAAATCTGGAGATCGGTGGCCAAACAATGGGACCCTACTAGTCGTTACCAGAGTAGTCAGTAATTAGCATAAAATTTCTAGCATTAATTATGAAGAACTCTGAATAATACATATAAATTGTTTGATCAAAGCATAGCAAATTTGCAAACGTTCCTTATTTAGTATTCAAACCTAAGTATAGAAATAAAATTATAGTCTTAAAAATAATTAATCCAAAGCAAACCTGTACATTAATTAACACATTAACCGTTAAATACTAACAAGGTGTTTGAATTAAGTATTACAATAAATTGCTGGCAATGAATTGCAAGAAAAGTAATTTAAATTTTTGTGTTTGAAAAAATGTTTTATGATAAAGAAAGTTGAATGATTTAGTGATTACACCGCTAAAAGTAAACACGTTTTTCGTTTATTATTTCATAATTAAAATTTGACGAATGTAACGTATTTTGTATTATAATGCACATCTGACATACAAAAGTTACAAATAATGCTTTTATATTAATTCATTTTAGAAATAGTGAAACGTCAGTATTCAAATAATAAAATTTAGATTCCAAGTATGATTAGTAAATACTTGATCAGCAAAATAATTAAAACTAATTACCGTCCCTGTAAATTAATTAATTTATATCTTAAAATTTGTATTCTACATAATAGAGGTTTGACCGTGAAACGCATCTTAATGAATAAATTTTATTTAAAAGAAAATACCCACATGCAAATGTCAAAGATATTAACATATTTGTTGCCGTTTGACTACCGTTTAGATGTAAATCTAATAACTTTGTAGAGAATACAAACAAAATATGTTTCTATTAATGACTTCAATATTAACAATCTAAGATAGAATTAGTAAAATTCACCTGTTAAGCTACTCGCTATTTGTAAAATACAAACATTAACATTCAAACGCGAACATGTAAAAGTAGGCAATTGACTTCAATCTGAGCTGACAAATTATCCCAATTTAGCAATTAAGCCGTTATTTAAATAATTAGTTTGAAATGTAAAATGAAATAATTTTTGTAACAACAGTTGTATTATATTACAGTAATAATTTTAGAATTTGAAAATTAAATATAACTCAATAATTAATTTAACATTAATTAAATAATTTAGTGTCTTTATTTAAATCTGAGATGAATATTCAAATGACGTCACGCGCATCTATTTGTAGTCGTTTTATGACAGTATAGAAAACGACGAAATCATATTATCTAGTATGAGGTAAAATATAGTATTTAATTGAAAATTATATATTCACATTAGTAGATTTGCCAAAGCTTAGATTTGAAGTATAATTTAGATTAATTTTAATTAAATACATTAAATTTTAATTTGTGACTGACGAGGATATCAGCCGATATCGAAATATATGTTTTTCAATCATAATAGTTTACTTTATTGACCTTAAACCACCAATTTTAATAATAAATATAGAAGTTTCGGCAGTCTCGTTTGACATCAACTGATCCGTGGCTTGGTGTTGCTTAAATGGAGTTCGAGCAGACAGATACAAAATCAGCAGGCGTGAGACAGCACCCGGAGAAACAACGGTATTGCATAATACACTCGGTATCCTAAAATTAATATTAATTAATATTAATATATATATATATATATATATATATATATATATATATTTGTTGTGTGTGTGTGTGTGTGTGTGTGTGTGTTGTGAATGTGTGTGTGTGTGTGTGTGTGTGTGTGTGTGTGTGTTGTGTGTGTGTGTGTGTGTGTGTGTGTGTGTGTGTGTGTGTGTGTGTGTGTGTGTGTGTGTGTGTGTGTGTGTGTGTGTGTGTGTGTGTGTGTGTGTGTGGTGGTGTGTGTGTGTGTGAGTGTGTCTGTGTGTATGTGTGTGTGTGTGTGTGTGTGTGTGTGTGTGTTTGTGTGTATGTCGAAAAACACATTTTTTTATATGGACATTTGTTGCGCTAGTCAAACATTATTAACTAGTCTTGCATTGTTATTTTTTTAGCTAGTCATACTCCATATTTAAATGAACAGCAGGTTCTTTTTGCGCTCATACAGAACGTATCACTCCATCTTATTTGTTGCATATTTCCATTTACCAATAAAAATAATTTTGAAAAAGGAACTTTGAAGCCTCCCAAATTACATTTCAAATGCCTTTGTACTTCCTAATCTAAGTACATGTACTTTCTGACAATGAATTATTAGTTGCCAAGCACTTAAAAATGGATAAGAATACAATCGTATCCTGAGCGTCATCATTTATCATTTCATCCTTAATGCGATAAATCTTTAGTTGCAAACAACTCTTATTTTATACTCCAAAAATTTGGTAATATAAAGATAGGAAATGTTTTTAATTAGAACGTAATTCATAAGACGTTTATGAATGTATCAATTAGAATAGTTTTATAATTATTACTCAATTTTGGAACGCTTGGTAATAGACTCCAATACTAGTTACGTCACAAATGTCCGAGAAATTTGAGTCTCTGGACATATTTTCATGGTTTGGATGTGTACTTGATGAATTCTTCTTAAACATTCAAAACAAAATAGCCTTAATTGCTTTAAACTTGAAAAACAACTGCGTAAGCGTATCAAAGAATAAATCAAAATTAACCAGTAGGATATTTTGTGACGTTCTGCAAGGGTCCGGAGATTTAAGTTTTCCACGCATTTTTGACGTCACAATATCGGAGCCTATTCTCAAAAACTATTGTGTTTAATCTCGGGTTATTTGAGACTAATTGTGTTGGGGGCGCAAGGGGTATACCATCACTTATACCGATTGCAGTCTGGTCCTTGCACCCAATGAGTAATTGAACTAGTGGTATCGAACTCAATACTGTTTATTAAATCTAATGTCACAACTATTTATAGTAATTATCATACTGTGCTATTTACAAAAAAAATCTGGAGTGTCTCCACTCAACATTCCCGTATATACACCTATACCATAAAAGTACTAACGGATTTATATAATTACATAATAAAACTACGTACATGCAAGAAAAAACTGAAATTTTTTGATTTCATGTTATATATGTCCTTCAACACATTAATTACAAGTTTCTTGAGGATTTTCACTGTTTGTTTAATACATATTTTAATAGTGTTTTAATTCAAATATTAATGTAGGTAATGTCCAACATCATAAGTATATTTAAAACAACAAACAAGTTCAAAAGGTGCGAATTCTTATGTAATTCTAATTTCAACCAACTTCAAAACTGTAACATGGTGATTATCTATTTTCATTATTATTATATCTTAAATTAGATAAAAAAAAATCTGGTGTGGAATACCACACGACCTTCCAACCTACAAAATTCAAAACAGACATTTAAAACTTCATGGCAGATAGAGGTTAATAGACATCTAGATGCTAACTTAAATTACTTAAAAGAGATGAAATAATTTTAATTTCAATTTTTTTAGGATAACTATCCAACCTCTCTTTTACACGTTCATAACGAAAACAAGCAACATTGTAAAACAAAAACAATAATCTGTCAGACTGATGTTTAAAACTTCATGTCAGATAGAGACTCATAGACATAAACACATGTTAACGTAAAAAAAATTCCATAACCACCCGCTTCTATAAAAATATCGATAACACAGTTTCAGCGTATTCAATCATATTTATTTAATTTTTACATTTATTTCGCTTAGATTAAAAATCTTTATAAAGAAAATTTATGTAAAATTAAATTTTCTTTTAAAAAATACGTCTACACTTTTTCTTATAAAATTAATCGTTATTCAGGTAATGAAAAACGTTGACCCAACTCTTAAATTCTATCTTAGGATTTTTTTGCCGCTCAATTACGCGTCATATCAAAAAACTGTATAGTACATAATCAATCCATATGTTGAAGATCAACATATCTAGGTATTTTTATATCTTTGAAATATGCAGCTGCAAATGCAAATATTTGATAAAAACCAAAAACTGACCCTAATAAACCCCCCTTTCTCAAAATGTAATCAGCTCTAAGCCAAATGAGAACACGCTTAAATAGATAACCAAAAAGTACGTAGGTTATTTTTGTTCTGCAGTTATCGTGGATACTAACATACATCCACATATACACACAGACACACACGCACACACGCACGCACGCACGCACTCGCGCACGCACGCACGCTTGATTTGATCGAACGTGATTTGTTTGGGATTAATCTGCTTAATTGATTTGATTAATTTGATTTGATTAATTGATTTGTATGTTTGAGAAAGAGACGAGGGAGAGACGAACACGATGAACTTCTATTACAGAAAACATTCATTAGTCTTTACACCACTATATGGCACCACAAACAACCATAATTAGTCTTAGAAAAATACCGCTAGGTCGCGCCGCCTCTATTACAGAAAACATTCGCTAGTTTCAAAATATACCACTAGATGGTGCCACAAACAAAACTCTGATTAGTTCTAGAAATATAACGCTAGATGCCGCCACCTTTATTACAGAAAATGTTCATTAGTCCATTCACAACTAGCACCACGACATGAGGGCGCAGGCCCTAACACAGGTTCCTATGTTTTGTCTTATAAGTTAGCAATAGGTCCCTTATTAGAATACAAGTTCAAATTTATCGCAATAAGTAATCAGAATGTAAACACTCAAATACAAATCCAAATTTCCCGCCAAGGGGTCAGTGGCTAAGGCCCGAAAGCAAGTTGCGAAGCCCTATGTCTGTCTTATAAGTTAGCATTAGGCCTCCTTATTATTATAATAAAGTTCAAATTTCCCCTCATAGATGGTGTCACAAACAAATTCAAATTTTTGGTCGAAGGGCGAGGGCCTGAAAGTAAGTTGCTAAGCCCTACACCTGTCTTACAAGTTAGCATTATATACCTTATTATAATACAAATTTATATTTCCGGCCATAATCTGCAGAGACTTAAATACAAATGCAAATTCAAATTTTCCGCCATTAGGGAAAGCCCCGCGGCAAATTAGCATTAGCTCCTTATTATTACAATACAAATTCATATTTTCCGGCAAGGGTACCACGACAATACACGAAGACCTACGAACAAGATGCGATCACGACAAGGGGCGAAGACCCGAGAGCAAGATGCGACACCCTACACCCGTCTTACAATCTCGGTTATGCTCGGGGAGGATTGGAGTGGGATCGCTCAAACAGAGAGTAATTATGCAACCTCTTTATAATAAATCCTATTACAAAAATCATATTGTAAAACTAGAAAATGTTAATTGATTGCTTACTTAATTAGGTACTCGTTTATTCAAAAAGCAATTTGTATGTACATATACAATATAAAAACACAGTTTCAAGACTGTTATTTATTTATAATACCAAGGTGATATTTTGTTTGTACACAATATAAAAAACTGATGAAGTCTGGCTTTTACACGATCAAAATAAAAATCATTTTTTTTAAGCACGTTACTGTCGTTTGCTTTATTTTGAATGTAAATTTATAGGTACAATATAAATGCTAAATACGAGTTGCAGTAATCAGGTTTGTGTATTACATTTTAAATTAGTTAATGATGAGAAAGCAATAGCCAGTTTATATCCAACCATTCATAAGTAGAAAACGTGTTTAGCGAGGATACGTATCGATATGTTGTATAAAAAATATTTCAGTTCAACATATGGTTATTATTAGAACAGTCGAAATAATACACATCTGAATGTATGTGTATTATTTTATATATATATATATATATATATATATATATATATATATATATATATATATTTATATGAGATCGCTAACAGAAATGTTGATAAAGATTTTATCAATTTGATATTTTGAACTGTGACTAATTTTGAGCAAGCAAACTGTAATTAATTAAACCAAATCAGTTTTTGAGCTGTAAGATGTTTTCCGCAAACTGTAAGACATGATTTATTGATTTTGGTTGATTGATTGATTGAGATTGGTCTGATTGATTTGATCGAGCATGATTTGTTGGAAATTCATCTACTGAATTAATTGATTAATTGATTTGTTTATATGTGTGAGAAAGAGCCGAAAGAGACAAAGAGAGAGAGAGAGAGACGGATAAACGAGAGAGAGAAGGAGAGAGATGTGCATGATCAACTTCTATTGCAGAAAATGCTCATTAGTCTATACACCACTAGATGGCGCCACAAACAAACCCTAATTAGTCCTACCGCTACCTTTATTATATAAAACACCCGCTGGTTTAAAAATACACAATTAAATGGCGCTGAAAATCAATTTTAAGTCAAAGGGGGCCAGGGTGCTTACCTAACGAAAGTCCTGTCTTAAAGTTAGCATTAGGGCCACCTTATTACAATACAAATGTTTATGACGGGGGCGAAGACTTACACCTGTTTTATAAGATTAGGTTAGAACCCACATACAATTGCACCAAGGGGGGCAGGATAGGAGCCAAGTCCCAAGAGCTAGTTTCTGCACTTGTCTTATAAGGTTAGGGCCCCATACCATACCATTTCCAACCAAGCGGCCACGACAGTGGCGAAGGCCCGAGAACAAATTTTGAAGATCTACACGTGTCTTACAAGTTAGCATTAGGGCCCCTTATTTGAATACAAATTCAAATTTCCCGCGCAGGACCAGATCCCAGTGATAGTTTCTGGTCTTACAAGAACCTCTTTATTATTAAAAACATTTTCAAATTTCCCGCGCAAGTCCAGATCCAAGACCAACCACTTTCTCAAGGTCAACCCCAAGGTAAACAACTTTCTCAAGATCAACTCCAAGGTCAAACCGAGGTCAGCCACGTGGCCAGTCCTGGGGAATTCCCAAGGTCAAATAACGTCACAAAAAGTGCAAGTAGTGTCCCTATTCTACTCATATCGTTTTACTAGTATTTGAAATTTGATCGTTAACAAACTCCACAAAAATTAATTATTAGGAAAAATAATATTGTACGTCAATTATCTATAATTTAGATAACGTCATAATGATCTAAAATTAAAAAAATAAAAAAAAAAGATAAAATTAAAATGACGCCAGAGTTGACATTTGACAGATGACCTGTATGTATTTGAAGCCCTATATTCCAAATGTGTAAAAATATACAGGGTGTTCCATTTAAATTTTCAGCTTTTGCGTCATTTTCGGTGAAACCGGAAGTCGGCCTTATTGTTTTTTTTATATAAAAAATCCCAACCTGCCACTAATATGACCCACCAAAATTTGAACAAAATCTAACTACAACCGAATATCTTAGTTAAAAGTCTCATTTTATGTAAGAATAGTATTTTTATCTAAATACCATTTCTGGTGTCCTAATCAGCTTGAAATTTCATATCTAACAGTTTTTCAGTGTCTTTCATGCGTATAAGAAGTTTCAAATTGACGCCGCCATTTTTACGACTAGTTTACTTGAAAAAGTTTGAAAACTGTATAGGTTAACAAAAGTTGATACGGATCTACCATACTTCGTATAGTACACGGGAATGTAGAAACGTGAAGATCCGTAAAAATCTCGAAGTCAAATTTTCTCATGATCGCAATACCTTCCCTTTACTATACTTCGTATAGTATATGAGAATGTAATAAACAATTATAATTTAATGTGACCCATAATTTCCATTGCATTGTGGTACGTTGCGTTCTTGATTTTAGTGACCTACTACTGACTGGCTTGTATGTTACAATTTCCTTATGCTAAACTATTGTTATGAAAGTTGCTGTTTCACTTAATTATTAACAATGATTGAAAAATAATGCAGGTCCTGTTCAGTTTAAGATTGAACGTCCTGTCGGGCCGAGGAATTTATGTTCGGTTGTCGACTGAACATCCTGCCATGCCAAGGAGGGGGTAACTGTAATGTACAGTAGTTTCATCACAATCCCTTTCTCTGTGGTTGACTGTTTTCCTTCGTTTTCTTGTATTCCCTTGATTGGTTCTATTACAGTTCTGCAGTTCTCCACTGTACGCTCTTTTGGATGCGTCACAGAACCCGTACATCTGTATTTGGTCTTCTGCGTGGTGGATCCATCTCGGTATGTGAAGCTACTCTATGAAGATCAATTCATTAGAAGCTCTACCCACTTCGTGTTTATGCTATTGATCCCAGTTGATTGAGCTTGACCGTAACCGTTGAATTAGCAACTTGTCTGTTATAGTTACTGGACTGACCCTCCCAACGGGTCGAAATTTTGCTGTCTCTGATAATACGCTCCTCTTCGTTACTGATTTTCTGCTGAGTTCCACCGTGAATTGAAAGCTGTCTCGCTATGGTAGCCATCTAACACCTAGAACTTTTCTTGTTCCGTCTTCCTTGATATCCATAGATTCAGGTGTCCTTCTATAATTCTTGATGGTTTCCGGCCCATTTTCTTAATTTAATCCCTCCGTGCTTAGTAAATTTATTAATTCTTTTTGTAAGAGTTTTGTTTGTTCTATAATTTTTACGCCTGTTAGCAAGTCGTCCACGTAGTACTAGTTTATTGCCACTGCTGGCGTTTAGGTATTCTCATTCTTCATGGGCCAGTTACTACAATATTGTTACTGCTAAGTACGGAGCGCATGCTGTTCCATATGTTACAGTTGTCATATGGTATTCTTTGATTGGTTCCCTTGGTCTGTCTGGATCTGCACAGGATGGTGCTAACCGTTAGTGATTGGGGATATCCATTAACGAAGGCCGATATTCGTGAAGTGCTACATAAATATCTCGAGAAACGTGGCCGTCGGGTAAAAGAGTTTAAAGACAATGTTCCCGCAGTGATTTCCTAGAAAACTTTATCATTCGTAATGACCTAAGTGTGCGTTTAGCTTCAAATATTAAAAGAGCTCAAGCCGCGATAGGACCAAACGATATTCAAAGCTTTTCCTATAATATTGAAGCCGTGCTACAAAATTGTGACAGTAACTTGGTTTTCAACTATGATGAGACGAATATACAGGATGACTCTGGTGCCAAAAAGGTCATCGTACCACGTGGAACCAAACGAGTGGAAAGCTTTTATAAGCATTATGGTGTGTGGAAACGCCGCGGGCAATTTACTGCCGTCAATGGTTGTATACAAATCAGGTTATTTGTATGAGAATTGAACGAATGGGGGCCCACCCGGAACAGTTTATGGAAACAGTCCAAGCGAGTGGTTTGACATGCCGTTATTTGAAAAATGGTTTTTTAGCCTAAATTATGCCTAAAATTAAAGAACTGATAGCCCAAATCAAAAAGTGGTGATTGGAGACAATCTCGCCTCACATTTTTCTCTCGAAGTTATCACAGCATATGAGGAAAACAATATTTGTTTAACACCGTTGCCTCCAAACAGTACGCACTTGATGCAACATGGCAATTTTCGCGCCTATGGAAAAAAAATGGCCTGAAATTCTAGACAAGTGGCGTAGGAAACTAAAGCACTTCCATGCCAAAAGAATATTTTCCAACGCTGTTAAATGGATTGTTGAATGTTATCAGCCCCAATATTCCTCAGAATTTAGTTTCTGGCTCCAGGACTACAGAGCTGTGTCCCTTCAATCTTGTGGAAGATTTAAAGAGAATTCCCAACGCCTTACCAACAGACAGTGCACAAATTCAAGAACATCTAAATCAAAGCTTAATTGATGTTCTCCAAGAGATGCGTGGTTCGAATAAAGAGCAAAAAGTTGTTCGTAAGCGAGGAAAGAAAATAGAGGCCGGAAAACGACTTCAAATTGCAGTGCAAGGGGAACCGTCTTCTGTACCAGACTCAACTAATAATCAGCAAACATCTGAAGAACCAGTGGCTGGCCCCTCGGGAAATCAGAGAAAAACTAAAAGAAAACCCATTAGTGACACAGAACTAAGCAGCAGTGATGAAGAGACTAGCATAGTTTTACTGCCCAGAAAGCAGCCACCTAGAATTTAAAAAAATAAGAGAGAAGGAAGCATTTGTGCAAGTTGTACAACAAACTGGAAGAACTACACAGGACCAGATTGGATATATTGCAGCCACTGCAAAAAATGGACCTGCGGGGTCTGCAACGATGAAAATAAGGATCCATATTATACGTGCTCAAGCTGTATAAACCAGTGTTTCGAAGCGGATGATAGCCAAAAAGACAAAGATTTTGAGTGTTGAATATTTGCAGTTCCTACATATATGGCCTTTTTAGTGTTCTACGTACCTACCGAATCTACCAAATACATGTTTTTTTTTATACCTACTATAAGTATGAAGATAGTTTTTAAGTTTCACATTTTTAATAAGCTGAAAAATGTTATTTTTGCGTTAAATTTTTAAATAAATCTATTAAATTCACTTTGAACCCTTGACACCTTGCAGTTGATTTTTTTCTACTCAGACGGTTTTAAAATGAAATTTATACCTCTGTAGTGTTTTTGCGGTGTCAAATAAGAGAAAGCAGCGCCTATTTTGTATAAAATGCGATTTAAGCAACCTGCCAAAGAAGCCCCATTTTTCTGCCTACTTTGGCACCGAAAAAAAAATTTTTTATTCGCAGTCCTTAGGAATTTTTCAGCAAAATTTTACTGATATGCTCTCCAAAGGACACAAGGCACGATGCAATTTCAAAACACGCTATATTATACCTAGTTTCCAACTTATACGGTCTAAATAGGTCAAAACCTGCCAAAGTAACCCCTTTGTACTGCACATAAGACTCTAAAGAACAAAAGTAACACATAAGAAAAATTTTCCAGAAAATTTCATGAATCCCCTTAAGAGAGAGACTGTCAGATATAGTGTTGATAACAGAGTATATTTTTAGTTCGTAAGCAAAAAGTAGCTGGTTACAGGAAATTGACAAGGATAAATCATTAATAA
Source organism: Vesta saturnalis (assembly GCA_036346205.1). Lineage (NCBI taxonomy): Eukaryota > Metazoa > Arthropoda > Insecta > Coleoptera > Lampyridae > Vesta > Vesta saturnalis. The sequence goes on from JARFJB010000862.1 coordinate 3,185,546, forward strand.
ATAATAAGAACAACAACGGGCTTAGATATCAGCATTGAGGCACCCCCGATGGGCCTGCGGATGAGATTGACTTGTAGTTATTGTATTGGACGTATTTAACTCTATTTTGGAAATAAGATTTAAACAGCTCAGAAAATCCAAAACAGTATAATTCCAGGTCCTGTTCAATTTGGATTGAACACATTAATTACATAATCAATGCGAAAAACTTTAACAATTGGTGCTTAAAAGTAGATTTGGCAAAGTCGTATTTATTTATTACAATGGCAATACTGTATTTGCTGTCATTACTCATCTGCAAAAATAAACAAATAATTTATAATGTATTTACTATTTAATGAATATTTCTTACTGTAACACAATCCAAACTTATTTACTTATTTAATAAATTTTTACTTTAAACTTGAATGTTTGCTAAAAATATTATTAAATGCTCAAAAACGTATAATCAGCAATGACGCATTACACTACTTGTCATCATTATCATGAGATAAATAATCATTCATACAATTATAAGATGATTGTCCACATTAAATAATTAAACCAATAATGGATTCAAAGTTTTGTGGTGTATGTGGTGATAAAGCTTTAGGATATAATTTTAATGCTGTTACTTGTGAAAGTTGTAAAGCATTCTTCCGAAGGAATGCCTTAACAAGTAAAGAATTTAAATGTCCGTTTAGTGAACAGTGTGACATAACAACTGTAACAAGACGATTCTGTCAAAGATGTCGATTGGAAAAATGCTTTGCTATTGGTATGAGAAAAGATTATATTATGTCAGAGGAGGACAAAGTGTTAAAAAGAAAAAAGATTGAGGAAAATCGTGCAAAGAAAAGGAAAACAAGTGGATTCAAAAGTGGTTTTAAGAAGATTAAACGAGAATTTTTAGATTATCCAATTGAGATAAATGATGAGTTGTATGATAAACATGTAAATAATGCCAATTCAAACGAGGTTAGTGTAATTAGCTACAGTAATAGTGAATATATTAATGGTAGTAATAGTAATTCATCAAATAACTCTTACACAAGTGACCACATGCCATCACCTGAACATATTTCACCACCATCAATGATCAGAACTATGTTAAACCCAACTCCTAATGGAAGCATAAATGATGATGAAGAAGACAGGTCACCACTTTTATCATCTTTGATTAATAACAATGTACTAAATTGTAATCATAACAGTACTACATCTGTCATTAATCATAAAGCAAATGCAGCTAAAGATATCCTCGAAGATGTTCAAAGGTATTGTGTATACTGTTTGTGTACATTATTAATATCAAATTGTAGAATTCCAATTGAGGCCAATTCAATTGAGTCTATATTATGTGAAGCTATAAAATTAGAATTTGAAGCCTACACATCAATATCACAATGTCATAGCACCTCACGTGAATTAAACGATGCAGAAAGAGCTAAACTAAATGAGTTAATAGTGGCAAATAAAGCACTTTTAACTCCGTTAGATGATGATTTCAACAATCTTATTGGCGATGATTGTCTGTTACAGGTATGTTACACATTAGAAAATCGGCTTGATTTAACAATTTATTTTAGTCAAATCCTGAACAAGCTTTACATGCAGATCCTGCACTAGTAGACGTAATTAACCTAACAGCAGTTGCCATTCGTCGTTTAATAAAAATGGCAAAAAAAATTAATGCATTTAAAAATATGTGTCAAGAAGACCAAGTTGCTCTTTTAAAAGGAGGTTGTACGGAGATGATGATTTTACGAAGTGCCATGGATTATGATCCTACAAGACGTACATGGCGTGTAGGTATTTATACATTATTTGTTTAAATTACTTATCTAAAGATATTTGTAGATCCCTCACAGTCAAGAATCTCTAAGCAATTTAAATGTTGATATTTTAAAATTGGCAAAAGGTAATATATACCAAGAGCATGAAAGATTTATAAAAACATTTGATCCCAAATGGAGATCGGATGAAAATGTTATCTTAATATTATGCGCAATTACATTATTTACACCTGACAGACCAAGAGTTATACATCAGGATGTTATCAAACTAGAGCAGGTATTACTTACTTAATATTTGGACAAATTTTTAATGATTTAAATTTCAGAATTCATATTATTATCTTTTACGAAGGTACTTAGAAAGTGTTTATCCAGGCTGTACAGCAAAATCCACATTTTTAAAGCTAATTCAAAAAATATCAGAATTACACAAACTTAATGATGAAGTAATTAATGTATATTTAAATGTAAATCCTTCCGAAGTTGAGCCACTTCTTATTGAAATATTTGATCTTAAAAATCAGGCAACGTAGAAGTACAATATTAATCTTTCCATTTTTAATCCTTTTTGTATAGTAGTTGTTTATAAAGTTATTGTTCTTGTTTAATTTTTGTTATTAGCGACATGACAGTTTTAATATAAGAATGTTTATTGTACAAAATGTAATATTTTAATTATATGTTATATACATACAAATTTTTATGGAAAAAAATGTGTGAACTATATTTTATTTGTGTGTAAAGGTATTGTATCAAAAGAAGATGAAGTCAAAACTTATATATCTAAACATTTGTAATATTCTCTGTGCCGAACAATAACTTTGCATTTAATTTCAGTATAAAGAATAAGGCATTTTCGTAAGGTTGATGACTGTTCTTTTGACCATGTTTCAAATGAGATACTATTATGGTGTATGTGACTTTCCTATTCTACTTTTTACTTTCTCATATATAACAGAGGTATTATGATCAAAATTGCTTAAACTATTGCTGAATTTTTTGAGGGTCCCTTATGAAAAAATGGTTTTTGTGTGTGTAACTGTACCTTAAAAAACTATACTCCACAATTGATGTTTATCAAACTCAATTTTGTACTCTTAATGTTAAGGGTTGTATATACCAGATTATCGCATTTTTCTTAAAATGGGTTCTAATGATTTTGGTTAAAATGTATACATGGTTATACTAAGAGGCTCCCAGAATCTATAAACGATATATCTTGAAAATGAGGATAGTTACTTGCTGTTACATTTTTATGATACAATACCCAAACAGTTGTGTAAAATTTTAAGAAAAATTGACATTGGTCCGAGCCGCCAAAATTTAAATGCAGCTTTTCAGCTGTATGCTAGAAAAATCCAGATGTGTTAAATATCCTATTTATAGAAATATTCACAGATTGTTTATGTCTAAAAGTTAAAAATATTTACAATTTTTGTTGATTATATAAATCATAAAAGTGGTTTGTTTGTGAAAAATAGTTTTTTTCGTTACCAGAGTAACCAATAATTAGCATAAAATTGCTAGCATTAACTGTAAAAATTGAGAATTATTAAACGCATGGTATGAGAAAGGTTGCAAACGTTTCGTATTTAGTATTAAAACCAAATATAGAAATAAAATTATCCAATTAAAAATAATTAATCCGAAATGAAGTCCCCAAATTAATTAACACATTAACCGTTAAATATTGATAAGGCATTGCATCAGAGAATACAAATAATTAACCCGAAAAGCGTTATGTAATGAATTGCGAAAGAAATAACTTCTAATATCTTTTCTGTTTGAAATAAAGTTGTTTTCGTAACAAACTTAAAAGAGATTATACCGTTAAATGTAAACACCGATTTTCTTTTACCTCTTAATTACAAATGTCAGCAAGCGTAGCGTATTTTGTACTATAATATACATCTTGAATGGAAAAGTTACAAAAAGCCTTCTATATTTATTCAATTTAGAACTGGATAAACACCAGCATTCAAATTAAAATTTGTATCCTGACAACTATAAGTAGTCAATAACTAATTGGCAAAATAATTAAAACTATTGCTAATTTCACCCCTTTATAAGGTAACGGGAATGTTGAAAAAATACCGGTGGTTAGTCCTTTACGAGTGCACGAAAATTACATAAAATTTCAAGTTGCCATATTCACTTAAATTTGAGAAAAAAAAATTTACCACCTTTTAGGAGTGATATCTTCGAAGGGGGCGGGCTGAGGAAATGTTGCAGGAAAGACCCATCATAATTTCATACGGGTAATCATCTCCTAAATTTTTTCACATGAATTTATATATATATATATATACAACGTGTCCCAGATAACATTTCCAGCATGGGGATCTCGCTTATTATAAAAGATACAGATTCGGTTAAATTAGATCCTAAGGATTAGTGAAATTATCGGACACTCTCCAATTTCCAAATTTCCATGTATTTTAACACTTATGGCAAGAAAAAGAAAAATGTCAAATTTCTTTTTCTTGTACCTAGTATCATTTTTCTATATTAGACAAATAAATTTTATTTGCACTTTCTTAAGATATCTTTTATGCAGAATTTAAATATCAATTTGGATTTTTATTTGCACTTTCTATTTTTTAGTTTCAACCCCTAAATTAAATTTTTCTTATGGAACGACAAGTCGGCTTTGAAATAATTGATCGTGTTTTTTTATCCTCTTTACAATGGCATAGCATATGTACTATCTATTTTTAAAAACAAAGAAAATTTAAAAAAATGTATTTTATTAAAGACTCTAACAATAAGTAGGCCGAGAAACATGAGAAAACGACAAATAATAGATAACAACAAAAGTTAAGCAGGTAATAGTATTGGAGATAATTATCCAATTATAAAAGATGTTCAAACAATTGACCATTCCGTTCTAAACATAATAGTGCCCTGCGTAGTGTCGACGTAATTGCTCTGCGTAGTTTTTGGCGTTTAATGCTACCAAATGCTACAAGAACAGCTTCACGAAGATCTTCGGCATTCTCAAATGTTTGCACGTACACTCGATTTTTTACGTAGCCTCAAAGGAAAAAAAAGTCCAAGGGCGTTAAGTCTGGAGATCTGGGTGGCCATAAAATCGGCCCTCGATTACCAATCCATGAATTTGGAAACCGTTTATTAAGATTCGCTGATGATGTTTGAATTGTGGGGTGGGGCGCCATCTTGTTGGAAGCAGATATTAATATTCTCAATCAGTGGTAAATCATCAAGTTTATTTTCTAAATCAGTTTGTAGTAAATTGAAATACCTTTCACTATTTAATGTTTCGTTAAAAAATATGGGCCCAATAAGTTTAGCGCCTAAAATGCCACACTAGACGTTAAAACCAAATCTCACTTGATGCCGACTTTCCTTAACGTGAGGATTTTCACGGTCCCAAAAGTGAACATTGTGTCGATTGAAAAGGCCATTATTTGTAAATCTGCTTTCGTCAGACCACAAAATCGTAGCTGGAAAATAATCGTTATTCTCACATTGATTAACATACCATTGGCAAAATTGTAATCTTCTCCCCTGATCTCCATCTCTAAGTCCCTGCAGAATGGTGTACTTATACGGATGATACCTGTGACGTTTTAAAATTCTATGTGATGTAGTTTTCGAAATACCAGTGTTATGTTCAATTTCTCTAACAGATGTTGAAGGATTTGCAATAACTGATTGTAATACATTTAGTTCTGCATCTTCATTCCGTAATTTCGGATTTCTAGTAGGTTGTGAAAATGAACCATATTCTTTTAAATTAATTACCAAAATTCTGTACGTACGAGCACTGGGCTGCCTTCTTTCAGGATACAGCCTCAAGTACATCCGTTCAGCTTCTAAACTGTTTTTATAAGACAAGATGTAACAACTCAACATATCAAACTTTTCAGTATTAGTAAATAAAGCCATGTTTGACACAAAAATATTCTGGAACGAATAATTTTTAAGTGACATTAAATTCGATTGTGTTTTTATGTTTCACGGCCTGCTTATTGTTAGAGTCTTTAATAAAATACATTTTTTTAAATTTTCTTTGTTGTTTTAAAATAGATAGTACATGTGCTATATCATTGTAAAGAGGATAAAAACACGATCAATTATTTCAAAGCCGACTTGTCGTTCCATAAGAAAAATTTAATTTAGGGGTTGAAACTAAAAATAGAAAGTGCAAATAAAAATCCAAATTGATATTTAAATTCTGCATAAAAATATCTTAAGAAAGTGCAAATAAAATTTATATGTCTAATATAACAAAAGATATTACAAGAAAAAGAAATTTGACATTTTTCTTTTCTTGCCATAAGTCTTAAAATACATGGAAATTTGGAAATTGGAGAGTGTCCTATAATTTCACTAATCCTTAGGAGTAATTCATCTAATTTAACCAAATCTGTATCTTTTATAATAAGCGATATCCCCATGCTGGAAATGTTATCTGGGACACGTTGTATATATATATATATATATATATATATATATATATATATATATATATATATATATATATATATCTATCGGATGTTACATATTCGCTTCTCACTACAGGGATCTTGGATATGCTGAGATAGCAAGGAGCTTAAATGGGGTAAAGTTGCGTAATCAGTGAACCAATCAGTTTTCGAACTATTTGAAAAAGGGCTAAATTTTGCAAAACTGTTTTGGTTTCATTTCAGCCTTATTTGAGGTGATATTGAAAAAACAAGAACACTTCGCCATGGCAACTTTTTGCCCTCTGTCCAATTCCAATAGTATAATCAATTTTTATATGTAATGTTCCGCCTTTCTAGGACCATAATCAAGTTCATTTTTTTAAATACAGCTTTTTGTGTACAAGAAAACGTAAATGTTTTTGAATATTTACTGTAATTTTTTAAAGCATATATTCATTTTTGTTTTGGTTGTTCATGTGCATTTTTAAGAATGAATTTGTCATAAAAAAAGTAAAATTGTTATAATGTTTTAATTTTGGCCCAACAACTTGTATGGAGTATGTATGACCATACATGGTGACATGGTAATACTTTAAATAACTAGGTGAATTTTACAGGGTCTAAGGACATTTAAACTGTAGGATAATTCAATAAAAATTAAAAATTTAGGTAAATTTGGAATGAATACATTGAATTTTTCGAGACAAAACGTCTGGATCTGTTTCGAGCTGAGTCAGTACAGTATTGGGGGCTTTGAGGGCTTGCAAAATATGCAATAAAATTTCCAAGGCCATATTTAAAAAAGTGAAGTTGATGATGGTCCTGGAAAGACGAAACGTTACATATAAAAATTGATAGAGGGCAAAAAGTTGCCAACACTATCTTTGACGTAACCCCACAGGAAGAAACCAGACACAGTAAGGTCAGGTAAACGTGGAGGCCAGGTGCAGAAAGTGTGGGCTGCGGGTGTTGCACGGCCAATCCATCTACCTGGCAGGATTCGTTGGAGGTATCCGCGGACGTCCGTTTGCCAATGTGGAGGTGCACCATCTTGTTGGAATATGAATCCCTGTTCCTCTTCGTCGTCCGTCAGTTACAAAATTGGTTAGTACCACAACTGACGGTTAATTTTTTTAATAAATACATTTAATGATATATATATATATATATATATATATATATATATATATGCGTGCATGCGCGCGTGCGTGCGTGCGTGTGTGTGTATTGTAATATTATATCGCTTCTACAGTGATTATGAAATGTTAAACAACCCTCACATTGGACAGGAATAAATATGTTATAATAAAGTTAAGCTAAACGCAACAAAATTATAATATGATAAATGTATCTTTTGATTGTACAAACTAAAAATGATAATTACTCTTATCTCAGGGTCGTTGATGAGGTTCCTTTATAATTAAATTGTTATGACTAAAACACTAGCTTACTTTGAAGCTGGTCCTACTGTCAATTAATCACTGGACGATTTTTTTGTTGAAAATAAAATTTAAGCACAAAGATGTCTTTTGCAAAAATGTACTTGTTTTCGATCCAAAATAAATGTTTCCAAATTTCATACACAAAGTATTTGAAATATTTTAATTTCTTTATGAGAAAACAAGGCTTTTCTCAAATTACATCAGTTCTACATACATCAAGACAAAATTTACATCGATTGGGGCTTGTATCTCGATAGCTAAATTAGTTAGAGCGCTACTCTAGCAAAGTAGGTTTAAATCCCACTCGAGGTAAACTTTTTATTTATGTATTTAATAAAATGAATAATAATTTTTTATCAAATTCGTTTAAATGTTTTTTTTATTAATGGGATTATAAACCAAATTGTGACAATCCTTTCACTAAAAAGGTACAAGCAAACAAGGATAAAATGAAAAATCTTGACACTTGTCATTTATATTTTATTGGTTTTCTTTAAACGTAACCCAAAACGTACAGAAATGTTTGATAAGTGAATTCAATTTTCGTGCCAAACCCTTTCCGTTTTGCACACGTGGCAAAATTATGTACAATCCTAAAGAACACCAAATTAAAAATGTACAAGTTTCAAATTTATAATCTGCAAGTTCAAAATTTATACAAACATCCCGCAATTGTTTCCTGTTCCTAAATTAATTCTTTACTTATCCGTTTAATTTATAAATCAAAATTTTCAATACTTGTTCAACTTTCCAATTGTGCACCAAATTTATTATTGCTAGTAGTAACCCCTCCACTTTTTTACGTCACACGCCCCGCCCTCTGGGACACCTCACCTATCTCTTTTTTATATGCCCACGTGGGGATCGTATTTTTTCACCCCGATGGTTCCTTTTCGGATGGCATTTTCAACCCTTGATTTTCACCCTAATTAGAGTCCTTTTGGTTGTATTAAGAACCTTTTTTATGGCTTCTTTTCGGAGGTCATTTTCAACGCTTGATGGAATTTTCACCCTAATTAGAGCCCTTTTGGTTATGTTAAGAACTTTTTTGTCAGTTCACACCTATGGCTTGTTTTCGATGGACAGTTTTAACCCCTTGATAGAATTGTCACCCTAATTTGCTTGTATTAAGAGCCTCTTTGGCAGTTTAGCCCTCCAGGGAGGGTAGGAATAGAATGTTCTAATAAGGGGCACCAATGTTACCTCATAAGACAGTTATAAGAACTTGTGTTAGGTCTGCGCCCACTTGTCGTGGCCCCCTTGGCGGGAAATTTGAAAAAAGGGAACTCCAATGCTAACTTGTAAGGCAACTATAAGAACTTGTTTTAGGTCTGCGCCCTCTTGTCGTGGCGTCCTTTGCGGGAAATTTGAAACAAGAGGACTAATGCTAAATTGCAACACAGCTATAAGAACTTGTGTTAGGTCTGCGCCCTCTTGTCGTCGTGGCCCCCTTGTGAAATTTGAATCTGTTTGTAGTGCCACCTAGTAGTGTATAGACTAATGAATATTTTATCTGTAATAAAGATAGCGTCACCTAGCGGCGGGACTAATTAGGGTTTGCTTGTGGTTCCATCTAGTGGTGTATAGACTAATGAACATTTTCTGCAATAGAAGTTGATCATGCAAGCCTCTCTCTTTCTCTCTCTCGTTTATCCATTTCTCTCTCGGCTTTTTCTCAAACAAACAAATCAATCAATCAGATTAATCAATCAACTAAATCAATCTCAATAAAAACCAGATCATACCTTACAGTTTACGAAAACCAACTTACAATTCAAAAAATACTGATTTGGTTTAAGTAATTACAGCTTGCTTGCCCAAAATCAGCCACAGTTAAAAATATCAAATTGCTATAACGGAAATAAATGACAAAAGGTTTTAATGGTTTATTATTACATGCGAATTAATAACTACGAAGTTTATAACCAATAAATGCGTACCGCATAATGCTATTAATTAATTTATTAAAAAATAGCGTAACACACACCTTTATCTAATTAACTAAACAAATGAGTAGAGATCGAGTAGAAAAAGAGCTGATGCAGAGTTGGTTGGTTTATGACAGCCTCCTCCTATAATAACACATTAAAATCTTTATTGGCATTTTTGTGAACAATATCAAGTAAAATATATATTCAAATTAATACGCATACCGTCAGATGTATTTTTCTTTCGACCGTTCTAATAATAACTGTGATGGAGAACTAAACTAAATATTGAAATATTTTACGAAGTTTACTAAACCCGTTTTGCGTTTTACTTATGAATAGCTGATATAAAACTGGCTACTGGTTTCTCCCATCATTAAGTAATTTAGAATGTAAATATACACACCTAATTATCTCTATCACCTTACTGCAACTCGTATTTAGCTTTCCTTTTCGCAGACTACTTAGAGCAGCCTTATATGAATTTGCGTAAAAGTAGCAATGAGCCGTCAACATCGTGTTAATTAATGTGCTTACAAATATTTTAAAAGTTTGCTGTTGCAAAAAACATTAAAGTCTAAATATTAGGTGAAATAATAATCATTTTCCACCCTAGCGTTTTATACAGGCAGATTCTCTATCTAAGCGGTCAGAACCTTTACATTCTAAAATTATACCTGATTTATTTGTATGTTCAATTATACACACAAATTACTTTAAAATAAATAAATAAGCAGCAATTAAGTAAGCAGGCAATTAGATATAAATTAGATATAATCAAACTATTATTGTTAATGCACGATGCGCGTGCTGGCTTTTAGTAAATATTTAAAAGACAACAAGATAGGGTTATCTTGATAGAGATAATTACCCTAAAACAGAGTGGAATATACTGGTAATTGCAGATTTTTTCTTTCACCGAAAATTTTATGCAATAGAAGTTGATCATGCACTGAACTTGTTACGGAACTCTTAATTAAAATATGCTAAACTACTAAACACGCTTTTATTTATCAGAGTAGAATGGTTGAAAACTAAGTATTCTACAGTAACTGGATTAGCTCATCATTTATAACTAAACATGCAGTGAAAAACTTATTTACAAAATCAAGCATTGGTAAACCATTTCTTATTCTAAAATACAAGAACATTATCGTATAAAGTCCACACATATCCGAATGGTAATCCTGCAGCGTCCTTTTGTTGTAGCGGAACCATCTAGAATTCTTCACAAGGAAACGTAAATGGTAACCTAACAGGGGGCGCCCAAAGGAGTCAAACTTTTCCCCGTTACCATTCTCGTCAATGTAGATAGCAGTCAAATGCTGACCTGCACAAGGTCTAGGTGCGTGTCGCGGTAGCTGATTAGAAGCACATACAAGTCGAAACACATTCTTGTGGCTGGGGATCGATTTCAAACATTTCAACACTTGTATCGGATACATCTTTTGAGTATTCGCTCAGTCTTGCAGTAGTAATGCGTTTTCCAGAGCACACATAGGCTCCTCGGTTTTATCGCTTAAACAACTATACGCCTTTGCTTCCTTTTCCAATTTTTTAATCGACGGACAACCAATCTCGTCCAAATTTAGTATTGGTTTATTAAGGAATCTTAAAAACTGTTGTTTTTCACTATCCTTAACGTGAGTTTTGTTAAATGGTTGCAGAGTTCTTATCAGCTCCCCTTGAAAATCGTTGTATGGCACATACCCTGACCGCCATTTCAAGCCGTGATAGTTATCCTCTAAATACCTCATCTGTCTTGACAAATACGGTATTATCAGCATCAGCAGTAACGAACCATGATCTGTAATCACGGCAATTTCTTTCGGTATGAATTCGTTATCAACACCTCTAAACCCAAGTATGTGTCCATCTTCTTTCGCTTGCTGCTGGATACTGAAGTTTGTGATCTAGAGCTGTCCCTTTTAACAGGCGAAATCCACGACCACATTCCGATGTTTATTGATCTCAATCACGTTATCGAATATGGCGTACACCAAACAGTTAACAGTTTCTACGAGAACTTTTTCAAAGCCGACTTCTAGGCGAAGGGAACCGTTTCTAACTAAATTCCAGTGTGTGATAGCGTTTGCAGACAAGTCAGGGGTTAGGTCGAAGGCAATTAAACAGTAACCGTTGTGGTAATCGTTGCCCTCATTCAAAAAACGAATACCCGTACCTGAGAATAAGGTGTGATATGCCCTTACATATAAACTATTAGCTGTAAAGTATGGTTGTAAGGCCTTCGAAGGAATTGGTTGACCGTGAATATGTAACGACATGTAATTAATATTGCTGTGATGAAAATTGAATGAATTTAAGGGGTAATCACCGTTGAAAGCTTTATTTGCGACAAAACCTACGATGCATCGTTTAAGTAACTGACCAAGGAAGAGTTATCCAATGATTTTCGCTGTATGCCTGTAGGTATAGTTAACACTTTTATGTCGGTTCTAGTAACAGGACATTTTGTTGCAGTTGTTTCTAAAGCTTTAGCGTGTGCAATTAGAATGGTGGGGTTGATTTGCATACGTCTCACCAGTAAACTAGCGTCCATAATTCGTGTCTTGTAACTTGTACCGTGCACCGCCATTAGACTAAAGGTATCTCTTGATCGTACAAATTTAGCCTTTAACTCAACACGCTTATGAGAAACTTTTCCTATTAAAAAAATGTTGTATGCTGATCGCTGCAAGTACTTGACGTTTCGAAAAACCGTTATTTGCGTTTCCCAGTATATTCGTCTGCCCAGCTGTATGATTGTGCCATAAGGTACAACCTAGATGCGAACTATTGACCTGCTTTCCATAATTTAGCAACGTTTCGATATATGAGCGGTAGGCGTAGGTGTTGTTTGGTTGTGACACCATCTTCTGATTTAAGTAAACCTCCACTTCTGAGAAAAGCGAATACATCCAATTGTTTACCGGTGCTACAACATCCGCATCAGTAAGTGCTGTATCATCTTGCTGTGATGTATAACATGGTCAAACTTAAATCTATGTAATCGTTTCCATTTCCGGGCACTACAAATTCTATTGGAGCGCCATGACTAAGAGCTGATAAGGGTTTGTAAGATATCCATTCACCACCCTCGATACTTGTCTGTGTCGACGGTAAAGCGAACAGATCCAATTTGAACTTGACGCATTCACACGATTGAGAATGTAGAAAAGCCATTATCTTGAAAATACATCGTCGTAAGTAGGTTTCTTTAACAGCTTTCGGTAGAGACTGGTTATTATCGGCCAGACGCACTCTTTTATAACCCGAACCCTCCATAATTTTTTTCGATCTCATCGGCTTTACGTTTAAGATTTCTACCTGCCTCGTAAAATCTTTCATAAAACGATTCCTTAACAGGTCGATCCTCTATGACGTCACCAAGAATATTAGCACCCGTACTGGGAGCTTCTTTTCCAATGGCATTTGTACCAGACTTAAATAACGGTATTATACTTCTAAATATACCACCTAGCCAGCTTCCTATTCCGTGGCCACGTTGACATGGTGCGCCTTTGTAGATGGATCCAATACCGTTACCGACCTGATTCATATAATATTGTTGCACTTTTTTAAAGTGTTCTTAAAGTGTAGCTTCCGACACGACGTACCAAACTCGAATGGCATTGCTGCACCCGTATCTGTCTCTATATTAATCTCGATGTTTTCAAATTCCCGTGTCATCACGGGCATGTTGTCTGTAGGCGAAAAAACCACATCTTTCTGACCTCCGTAAGCGTAGTTTTCAGAAGTAATATTTATTCTACGTATAAGCGGAGATAAAACATCGCCCACCATTTGTGGTTCAACGATGTCGCAATAAACAAACATTTGCGTTGGTAATCCTTTCCATATACTAGCGGGATGCGGGGTATTGGTTCCATAGCTATGTTTTGATACGGCCGATAACCCAGCTGTAAAGCTAAACGTTGTGTGAATCCGAATAGCGAGAGGGAGGTTTTAATTTCGTGGTGACGCGCTTAGTTAGATTATGATATTCGATTGTTAGCAATTTACTTATTAGCTCGCTGGCATTTCTTCAATGTTGGCATAATTCCCCGAGGCGAAACGTAACACATACCATCCGTCCTCAATATAAATGGCTTTCTCGCTGTCATGTTGGAAATGTGAAGCAGCTTTTTTCAGTATCGTCTGTAACACATCCTCTTCTCGTGAGGGTGGATAAGTCTACAATAAATTAAATTATCTGTCGCACTTACAGCGGCAAAAGAATAAGGGTACTGAATTTACGAAATGCCTACAACCCTGTTAATCTTATTCGTTGTGGCAGTTTTGTAATAAATTTCGGGAAAATACGTCATGGAACTATTACTTAATAAGGTAAGATAAAACTCCATTTTATATATGTCAGCTGCGAAGTTAATACCCAGCTATTAAATTTATTACTGTATCCACGCCACTTGACCAGGTATCGTTTATGTCGTCCGCGGCCCTTCTCTGCTAAAATCTTATCGACTTTCAATAGGGCGTCTTTATCAACCGTAACAACTTGCAACTCCTCCTCCTAAAAGGTACCCGCAACAGGATGATTATTAAAATCGCTTATGCGATAAATTGGGTGTCTTCTTTTATCACTGCACTGATTGTAAAAACTTCCTCGCTCCAGTTCGTTTCATATCCCTTCTCAAAGGTGTACTTAGTTCTGGAGATTCTAACATGTTCACCGGCTTTATATTTAGAATGGCGTGATGTGCCTAAGCCTTTCGCGTACAGGTTATTCCACACTTCCAAAATATTTTTATCGTTTACAGCAGCAGGGGCCATCTTTATACTTGAATGAGGGCTATTGTTGTAAGCAGTCACAAGTCTTTCGAGTATATCAATATAGGAATTTTTTGTAAGTGAAATAACTCCACATCTTTGTTTTCAATGTTTTATTACATCTTTCAACTACAGATGCTTTTACATCAGGGTCATTTGTTACATAGAAATTGATATTTTGTTTCTTGAAAAAGTTTTGAACACTGACCGCCACAAACTCCTTGCCTTTATCCGTCTTATCTCCATCGATAACCCTATTTGTTGCTCTCTTTTAAATCTTTACTAAAACCAAAACGCGCATCGTGCATTAACAATAATAGTTTGATGTATATGTAATTATAATGTCTAAGGGGTTACGACAAGAGGGTGCAGACCTAACACAAGTTCATATAGCTGTCTTATGAGGTAGTTCTTGATACAACCAAAAATACTCTAATTAGGGTGAAAATCAAGGGCTGAAAATGACCTCCGAAAGGAAACCATAGGGGTAAAAAATACGATTCCTACGTGGGCATATAAAAAATGAAAGGTGAGGTGTCCCAGGGGGCGAGGCTTGTGACGTAAAAAAAGTGGAGGGGATGGTGTCGGTATGCTACTATTGCTTCTTCCAAAATAACTTTCAATTTTTATACATAATTCAAAATTCCAAAGCATCAAACTCCAATTCAAAAATTATCAATCTCCAATTTGTCCAAACCAAATTCTATTCTGCATTTTTTTTATTATAATGGATCCTCCACTACACTAATATCAACTTGGAATGACTCGCTGTTACTAATAGGACAGAGAAGGTAAGGTACGTCCTCCCTGCAATATGTATTATCATCTATTTTTTTCAAACACAAAAAACAACAAACTATCACTTAAGAACCTAAATTTGTTTTACAAAACTTTCTCCGCAATTTTGGTATTAAAAAATAAAATTTTATATTTTTGAAGTTTACAGCCTGAAATGAATTTAGGTTATGTTCCAAAACAATAATTAGGTTAGGTTTCTTTTATAAAAATAAACTTAGGTTGTTAAACTTCTTTTGTCAAAATCAAATTAACATAATTTAAAAAGTCAAATTTACACTATCCACATATCTTAAAATAACATGTATAAAAAGGTAAATTTACAAAGTTAAAATCAATAAGAACTCAAATTTTACTCATTTCTTTTAAGTGAAATATAAAAAAAAACACAATTTAAAGTGTATATATATATATATATATATATATATATATATATATATATATATATATATATACCCGGATGCCCACAAGATCACTTTCCGGCTGCCAGTTTTTTATTTATCTATCGATTTAAATGAAACTTGGCAGGGTTGTTACTCTAACTAAACGTCATTTTTAGGAATTTTTGACAAGCATTTCCGACTTCCGGTTTCACCGTAAATGACCTTAACTTTTGATTTTTAAATGACACCCCCTGTATATTTTTAGTTTTTCGGATTTTGGAGGTCATTTTACGGCCGATTGCGTAATATTTAAATCGATTTTTTTCCAAATGTAATTTTATTTTCTCATCCAGAGTGCCATGACCATCTTAAAATCATTCTACATACTTAACTCACTTCCAGAAAAATGCAAACTCACTTTTATCTTTGTTAACTTTTTTACTAGAACGTTCTAAACTTTATTTTTGCCGTAGCTCAAAAAAATTAAATGGAAGCATACCACTTTCATAAAACTACTAAGTGCAGTACCTATTTTAAAACGAATTTAATGACGGATAACACGTTTTGTCATTTTTACCCATTTTCGATTTAAAGCATTTTTATTTTGTTATTTTTATTTACATACCTACTTATTAATTAAATACACCTCGTATGTCACAACCAAGGAAGTTTTATTATAACTTCCTTGGTCACAACAGCCTTATTATTATCTGTCAAACTTTTAAATTTGACGTAGTATTTCCATGGCAACTTACACACCTGTTTTTATCGATGTTTTTATGGTACTTACGAGGTGTATTTTATTAATAAGTAGGAATGTAATAACAAAATACAAATGTTGCAGTACAATCATTCAACAAATAAAAACAAGATTTAGTAATATGAGTATAATATTGAACCGTTGATTGAAACAGTTGAAAAGATAGGCAACCTTATGGGCAAAAACGTGTCGATAAAAGTGCACGAGACCGGTTTTTCGAGGTGCTACAATGGCTTGCTAGCAAATTTAATACGTGAAAGAAAAGGACAGACACATTATGGGCGCGCCTGAGAGTTGTTTTTAAAGCAGCACAATTTTAATGTATTGCTTTGCGTATTTTCCCAATTTTTTCAGTCAACGATTGAACAAAATTTATTTTAAAATAAACAGAGTGTAATAATTTTAAACAGTATTAAGAATAATTTAAAAAAATTAATAACATTAACAATAATAGGTATAACATTAACAATAGGTATTAGATTATAAATTTTGGACCTTTTAACCACCAATTAAATTTTCAAAGTGCTGCCCTTCCACCTCTTGACATTTCCTAACACGAAAAACGTTGTTTTCTACGACATTCCTAAGCATGTCGGGGGTAATGCTAGCAATTGCCGCTCGTATACGGTTTTCTAAGATGTTAAGTGTTGTTGGCGGTGTTCGGTAAACAATCTCCTTAATATGGCCCCACAAAAACAAGTCAAGAGGTGTAAGGTCAGGCGAACGAGGAGGCCACCGGATTCGTCCACGGGTAGAGATAACATGTTTTCCAAATCGTTCTTCTAAGTAATTTCTCACAACAATAGCGTTGTGAGCCGGCGCACCATCTTGTTGATAATAAAGGTGTTGATTATTTATTTCCAACGGTAATTCCTCCAAAAAATTTTCAATTTCATATTGTAGAAAATCCAAATATCGTTCTGCATTTAAATTCCCTTGGAAAAGAATCGTTCCCACAATACGAGTACGAATTATTCCAGCCCATACATTTACTCCAAATATCTCTTGAAAATTACCTTCCATCATTCGGTGTTCATTTATCGTTGACCAATATCTTGTATTTTGCCGGTTGAACATTCCATTATTGATAAATCTCGACTCGTCAGAATACAAAATAGAATTGGTTAGGCTATTATCGGCATCGTTATGTTCCAAGAACCAGTTGCAATATTCCAGTCTTCTAACAAAATCTCCCTCGTACAAATGTTGGTGAAGCTGGTACTTAAATGATTTCTATCCATTTTTCTTCAAGATCTTTCTTCCTGATTCTGCGCCAATGTCTAATTCAAAAGCAATTTCCCTTGTGGATGCTGTGGGGTTTTGAATGACATATGCTATTACATTTTCTTCCGTTTATTCATTAATAATAAAATGTTGTTGCAAATTATCTGGTTCTTGGCGCATTTTTCTTATAAGGTAGATAATGTATTGTCTTGTAGCATGATGAAGACGCTCAGGATATTCTTGCCGATAAACTCGTTCGGTTTCCGCTGCATTTTTGGCACATTGTCTATACATAATAAGTATATCAACCTGCTAACTCTTGGTAAACATTTTTATTAATTTTATAAATAAACTAAGTACAAACTTTAATTTAATTTTTAAGTAAAATATTAGATTTATGTTAATAAACAACAACCTTTATTATTACCTGTCAAACTTTTAAATTTACCATAGTGTTTCCATGGTAACCTAGCCACCTATTGTTTTCATGGCAACTCTGATGTGCTGTGACATAGCAAGTGTATTTTATTAATGAGTAAGACGTAAATATAAAAATAAAAATGTTTTAAATCGAAAATGGGTAAAAATGACAAAACGTGTTATACGTCATTAAATTCGTTTTAAAATACTGCATTTAGTAGTTTTATGAAAGTAGTGTGCTTCCATTTAATTTTTTTGAGCTACGGCAAAAATAAAGTTTAGAACGTTCTAGTAAAAAACTTAACAAAGATAAAAGTGAGTTTGCATTTTTCTGGAAGTGAGTTAAGTATGTAGAATGATTTTAAGATGGACATGGCACTCTGGATGAGAAAATAAAATTCAATTTCAAAATTACATTTGGAAAAAAATCCATTTAAATATTACGCAATCGGCCGTAAAATGACCTCCAGAATCCGAAAAACCAAAAATATACAGGGGGTGTCATTTAAAAATCAAAAGTTAAGGTCATTTACGGTGAAACCGGAAGTCGAAAATGCTTGTCAAAAATTCCTAAAAATGACGTTTAGTTAGAGTAACAACCCTGCCAAGTTTCATTTAAATCGATAGATAAATAAAAAAATGGCAGCCGGAAAGTGATCTCGTGGGCATCCGGTATATATATATATATATATATATATATATATATATATATATATATATATATATATATATATATATAGGGTGACTGGTAACTTATGCAGTTAACTGAAAGTGCTAATAGAGAACCTTAAACTGAACAATTGTTCTTAGTAAACTAACAGGCGAAACCCAATAATAACTAAACTACGGTATTTTAAAAATGATTGCCCACTTGTGGAAAACCACTGGTCCTAGTTCACAATTTTAATTAAAAGATACAATTTTTCGATGAATCAGAGTGCTTGATTGGAATCAGCGATTGTTTCTTGTGTTACAATCTAACATGTCAATGTCATAATATCTTAATACCATCACCAGGTGGTGAACTGTGATGATCGCGCTTGCTGTGGACATATGCAGAGTTCTCTTCGATGTGTTCTTCTGGAACGCTTCGTGACACCTCCTTACCAGATTTTACATGATGGCAAGGCGTTTGCTACATTTCTTCTGCGTCGGTCTCTTGGAATCACCCCAACACATGAGGATTTTGGCAAAATGATGACGCCGAGTGACTTGATGAGAGCGACGTTGATCTTCAACAAAGCACAGTGCCAACAGCTGACTTGCAAGATGTTTATCCACTTGTTAGTGTTGAAGAGAGTCTCGCTAATCCGTGGTCCGAGGTCAATTTCCATTAAATACATTCATGTACCAGTACAATTATATGTTTCTCACATTATTACACCTTCCTTTATTATTATTTTTGTGCCAGTCAGAAACAACCCGCAACATGGACTTATCACGGTGCTTAATTTGCCAGAATTAAATTAGATTATATCTGAATTTAAAGATAATATTCTAATCATTTTTAAGATACTTTGTAACAAAAAAATACACGTGATTTTAGTTATGGGAAGGAGGGTTAGTCGAAAACCTCACCACGTATCACCGGGGGGAGGGAGAGAGCTGTACTCTAACAAAGTGCATGTCTTAGGTTTAAATCCCACTCGAGCTAAACTTTTTTATTTATGTATTCAGTAAAATTAATAATAACGTTTAATTACATATTTACTCTCAAATTATTCGTTCATAACAAAACTATAAATAATTTAAATTAGTCAGGTTGCTTTGGTATGTGTGAATACTTGCGATATTGTAGGCTCACATTCCATTAATATAAGTAATTTGACCGTAATCTGATTATATTTAGAATTTACATCAGTTCTACATACATAAAGACAAATTTATATCGATTGGGGCTTGTATTTCGATACCTCAATTAGTTAGGGAGGTACTCTAACAAAGTATATGTCGTGGGTTCAAATCCCACGCGAGGTAAACTATAATTTATGTATTTAATAAAATTAATAATAATTTTTAATTGCACTTTTGAACCTATTCGTTTATAACAAAACTTATAATAATTTAGTAACTAACATATTTTCAGATACTTTTAAATAAACTTGTTTTTTTTTGTGATTGTGGACCTGAACAGGCTAAATTAGGTCTATCGTGCTAAAGCACTCTGGAACACTTAGGAGGATGGATAGAGGGATAATGAATTGCCAATAGATGCCTATGAACAGCTACCTTAAATTTTCTCATATCATAAGTGAGAGGAAAACAGGAACTAGGGAGATCATTCCAGAGTTTAGAAACCGTGTAGAAAAATGTGGGTTGCGCCCGTTTGGTACGACAAGTGGAGATTTGTACTGCATACTGATGATGTGATTGAGCGAACCGAGTGTTTCTCGCAAAGATAGCCCGATATGGTATCAAAGAATATAATTCAGCAGCACAATAGCCGTTGTAATAACGATAATACAAAGAAAGAACTGAAACCATCCTTCTATGCTCAAGGGACTGTATGTGAGAAGTTAAGGACGGGTCATTTATAAACCTAATCGCTCTCTTTTGAATACGATCAACGATATCGCGAGCGTATTGGGGATCACTAACCCAGAGGTGAGAACTATATTCCAGATGAGGCCAAATTTGGGCCTTATACAGCAGAAGGAGTTGTCGAGAGGTAAAGTACTGTTTAGATCTGTACAAAAAGCCTATTTTACGAGCAGCTGTTTTGGTAGCTGACAGAAGATGGTCAACCCATGAGAGATTTGAAGATACAGTCATACCCAACAGAGTAATAGAGTCTGAAAACTTAAGAACTGAGCCATTCATACTTACAATAGGAAATGATCGATCTTTTTTGGCGGACACAAGGCAACACTGAGTTTTGTTAGCATTAAATTTAACTAGATTATTGCTTTCCCGTTCGAGAATACGTTGAACGTCTTTGTTGATTGAATTTGCCATTTCAGCTTTAATTTCTTGATTTGACATAGAAGGTGGATTATCATTACGAGTAGACTGAGATGAACTACAGTGAAGAGTGCTATCGTCAGCAAAGCAATGGATGGGATTAGTTGTTGAAGAAATAAGGTTATTTATGTACAGTAGAAAAAGTGTAGGCGCTATAACGGATCACTGTGGTACGCCCGCGTTAATGCTAACTTCTTTTGAAAAAAAGCCATCAACTACGACACGTATTGGTCTTTTATCAACGAAACTAGAAACCCAGTTGATGAGCGTATCATTTAACCCAAATGAGGTGAGTTTGGCAAGTAAACACTTATGCCAAACTTGGTCAAATGCCTTTGAGATATCTAAAGCGACTACAACTGTTTAACCTGACTCCTCTACTGTATTGTGCCAAACTTGGGTCACATATGAAAGAAGATCACCTTTTGAACGACTTTGCCTAAACCCATATTGGTGGTCACTAAGGAGTTTGTTAGTTTCAAGGAACGTGAGCAGTTGTCGATTGATGGCTTTTTCCATGATTTTAGACAAAATGGAAGTGATGGCAATTGGTCGGCAGTTTGAGGGATCGGTCTTATCGCCTTTTTTGGGAATAGGTTGAACATTTGCTAACTTCCATGATGAAGGGAATTCCCCAGAAAACATAGAGATTGTATAGAGCTTAGATAGGACTGGTACTAGTTCGGGGGAACATTTCTTTAAGACAATAGCTGGGATACCGTCTGGGCCAGTCGTCTTATTGAGATCAAGCCTACTGATGATCGATTCCAAGAGCTTGTACCGAAAATAAATTGGTTTCATAGCGCATGAAGAAGAGTTGACTAGGGGCACACCTTTTCCAGAATCATTGAGACACGAGTTTGATGCAAACACACAAAAACGTTGACTTTGTCTACAGAATCAGCAACTACCGATCCGTCAATAGACGTCAGGGGGGGGGGGGGGGGGGGGAAATGAAGATGTTCCAAAGTTTTTACTAATGGCTTTAGCTAAAGACCAAAATTTACGACTGCCTAGAGGAGATGTAGCTAGTTCATTGATATTTTCGTTGTTCGAACAACTTTTTAGTTTTACTGATGACACTTGCAGATATTTCTAGCACCAACGTATTCCACATGACTGTCGACCGATTTATTAGATTTCCATCTAATGTAACATTTATTTTTTAAAGATATTGCATCAGCACAAGCCTTATTGAACCAGGGTTGGGAACCTGAATGGCCTATACGATACTGTTTTTTGGGAATGTATAACTCCATTCCCATGAGGATGACTTCAGATACTGAAAGAGCGATGTCCGAAGAAGAGGACGACTTAAAACAATATTCACGCCATGGAAAGGTTACAAAGAAATCCCGTAAATCACTCCATCGAGCTGACTTAAAACACCACAAGGTTCTATCGGTTTTGCGAACAGTGGAATTAGGTACAGTAGAAATGATTTCTATTAGACAATGGTCGGAAAGACCTAAAGGCGAAAGAACGAAAGTTTTATAAACAAGAGGATTTGATGTAAGAAAGAGATCTAGAAGATGTGGAGTATGGTTAGTGTTATAAGGGATTCTTGTGGGTTCAGAAATCATTTGTGTGAGATCACATGAAATAGCAAATGTTTCTGCACTATGACCAGCGGGATTTGTAGTAGATGAAAACTGAAGCCAATTAGAGTTATGAACATTGAAATCGCCTACAAATGAGATATCGCAAGATGGAAACTGAGACAGGAGATAGTCAACTTTCATACTAAGGTAATCGAAGAAGTCTTGAAAGCTGCTGTCATTAGGAGACCTATAAATGCAACAGTAGAATTTCACAAAATTAGGACCAGAATGTTTAAACCAAATCACGTCAAAATTTTTATTTTCTAAGGAAGAAACCCTCTTGCAAGCAATTATGTCCTTGATGTAGGCACATACGCCTCCTTTATATCGAAAGTTAGAGTGAAGGTGGTATTGAGCTTTCAGAGGAGACTTGTGTTTCATATAGAAACAAAATATCAGGTTGTAATTGTTCAAGATGTTGGTGAATAGCATTAAGATTAGACCTGATACCGCGGATGTTGCAGTAGTTAATCAGAAAGTTGATACTTTCGATGACCGAGGTCGCTTGGGCCCTGCCCTCCCGGACATCCGAATGAGGCAGGATTTTACGTCCGGAATTTATAACCCTAGAAACCACAGTCATGTTATTTTTTAATTTGGGACTTTTAATCCGATAGGAAGACAGTGAGGGCGAGAAGGAAGAATAAGGATGAGAATAGATTAAGGATGATGGAAAAGGTAACCGGCAGCCCTTAACGAGCTCAGGAAATCGGAGACCCAATATTAAGGAGCCCATGGTAAGGGTGGTGGTACCACCCCGGCTGGCATGGAGTATACATGCCTACCACCTTCTAAATGATTTTTTACTAACATGACAGGTCTAACAAGTAAAAAATAGTTCAGAAAACAGTTTTAAATGCATTACAAAACCAATAATTAACAGATAGGGATAAATTAAATTCTTTTAATTTATTTTGACTTTCCAGAAACTAAAGTTTCTCATAAGAGAAAGTTAAGCATATAAAGCAACCGAAAGTAATAAACAGGAACTATATTATTTTGCAATTCAGGTAGTAAAATATAATGTTAGTCATCAATTTAAAAGTACCGTAGACCTTTTTTATTTCTTTTTGTTTTCAAATTAAGGATTATTTTATCAGATAGTTTACCATTGTATGTTAATCGTTAATTGCGGCAGCTTATTAAAAATAATATTATCGTGTTTATATTTTTTTAAATCACAACAAACTGGTTTTTCAATGGAGAATATTACACAAAAAAAAATTTATGTCATAACATAAAAACCTGTAATTGTATTTCATTTTGGCTACACAATCTTAATCTACTCTAAAAATTACATAAATAGTGCCTTTGGTTCAGCATTTTGTTAAAAACCGTTTTCAAAATAATTTTGTTCATTTTACTGAACTAAATGGATACATGAATGTATCTAAAAATACGTTACTTACTAAATTTATCTTTTATTTATATTTGTCAACATCCTTATTTCATTTGCAAATCATAAGCATTATGTAACTTTGAATCATTACACATAATTTTCCAAATATACTTTTATTTTTCATTAGCTTAAATCTCAAGAAAATTAATCAGCAAAAACTAATAACATGGTGTTTCGGCATTCTCCTGCAATTAACTCAATCACTTTTTTATAAGTTGCATGGTATTTAAACTAGCCACAAGGAAGGAATAAAAACTGCGATTCCTCATAAAAATCCTTTGGTTAGATGAAGTAACACAGCATACTGCCAGGTCACCTTAAATTATATCAATTACCCCAGTATTTATTCTGTAAAGCACAAAAAACAAACTATTGCCTTCGATTAATAAAAGTTAATTGTAGACTGTATAATTTATTTTAGTTTATTCAGGCTGCTTTAATACAACCACTACCGTAACAGTGTATATCGTTATTAATTCACAAAATTTTCATCTTACTGCTTTCAAGGTACAACTCAACTCACATTTAAAAAAACAGTTCTGAAACAACGCTCTTACAATCCAGACGATTTATTATATTTATACTAAAAAATTACTTTATTAGTTTACGTTCTTAGACACTCCTTTACAACTAGGCCCGGAACCTCGTGTCAAATAAATCAAATTTTAATCACCCATATACATTATTACATTCTTGGATACATGCATTCTAATTTTTTAATAGTTATTCTTGCTACCTAATTTAACATTACTGTTGCCGAAGTGGCCTCTGCTTAAATTATAGTTTTGCATTAATTGATTTGGACCTTCCGCCCGCCTTGAAATGCATCGTATTTAAATCTAAACCTATTTGTAATATTAACCAGAGCATATAATTTCTAAAACATACTGTTCAGAATAAACTTATTAACAGGTTAAGCGCCGTGGAGGTCCCTGCGGACCACTGAACGAAATTTTTTAGGGCCACAGCGGTCCCCAGTGTAAGAGCCTCCTTTTGTTTCTATATGTAAGAGGAAGGAGGGTCTTACCTAATATATACACAATTCAATAATCGGTTTATAATCGCACAACTTTATTATCACTCACCAAACTATCAGGATTGTGCCATTACTGCCCCTGGCTTGGCTACTGCAATTATAAAGAAAACACAAGGAGCATCTCTGACTATGCTAATCTCAACTCATACTTTTACAGTTATTGTACAATTCTAAAGCCAATCAGCTATTGAACGCAATAGCTGTATTTTCCCTGTCGGGAAAACATTGTCTAATGAATCTGAGGATCTTCCTACGCCAGGTCCTTCTACCCCCCAAACACGTATCCCCCAATGAATAAACCACCCTCATAGGAAGAGGGTCTGCAGGAGTCTTCTAACGTCAGACAGAAGCAATAAGCTTTAAGTCCGAATACGTAACTCCAATGAATTAATGGGGGACTCCAACAATAGGAAAGGCCCAGATTACGTAATCCTCGTGCATAAGATGATGGGTGCCCAAGGCTCTCCTATAAGACCGTCTACGTATCCTCCTGTGCAATAAACCACCCTCCTCAAAGATAATGGTACACAAGGGTCTTCCAACGTCAGACAAGGGCCACATGCTACATGGCATGGATACTGACCCTGTGCCTGAACGTAACCTCAATGAGATAAAGGAGGCCTTCTGACGTCGGTCGAGACGCCCAGCAAGCACTTAACAAGATTAGGAAGCCAGACCAAATACGTATCCCCCCATGCAATACAGAGGTCTTCCAACGTCAGACCAAGGCCACATGCTACGTGGCATGGATACTGACCCTGTGCCTGAACGTAACCCCCACGAGATACAGGAGGCCTTCTAACGTCGATCTGGTTCTAATCATCCTTAATAGTTACGGGGCCGGCAGTATTTAAACTGCCCGTACGAACGCACATTAATTACCACTCATCATCACATCGCGCGCATCAAGCAATTATAGATACAACCGTCACATCTATCATTCGCACGCTTCTTAATAAACATCAACATAACACTACTTAAGGTACCTTTAACATGTCATATAATCATACATCATATCCTTAAGAACAGCAATTATTGTTTTACTCACATGCAAATTAATTACCATAATGACACCATATGTAGGTGTCAATAATAATCCAAAGAAAATTGATTACTCTATTTGTACAATAATAATGCAAGTTAGATATGCTCACCTTCAACGCACAAAAATAGAACAGCACTATTCACAAGAAAACTCAATTACGTACTGAACATTCCTTCAAGTCAATATTAGTGATTTGTATATCGATTTTGTTAACGACCGTCTTTATTAGTTCGTAGACCGGCATTTCCCCTAAGTTTAATATAGTGACATATTTATGGGCCCTTATTTTAATTACCATACAACGAACTCGACAAAAAAAAAAGGAACACATGTGTTGAATAAGCCATAATTTTATTAAAACTAACGATTACATAATGAAGAAAAGAATAATTTTTGTATGCTATTTACACCAGGGACCTCCGGGTAACGTTTTTAGTTTACAATCTCTACAGGCCAGTGGACGGCTGTATGATATGGTTTTCTTGCTGCTAAGGACCGTTATGGTAACGTTTTGCATATGCGAGTATGGAAAAATTTTAATTTGTTAAATTCATAAAATATACATTTCTTAAAAAGGTATATTGTGGTACATTGCAAAACATGGCAAACAAAAATGGGGTTGTTCTTCACAATCTACGCGATATGTTGCAATTTTTTTTACTGCGTTTTTGGAAATTTCTCCATTTAATTTTTTTTGGTAGCAGCCTTTACAATACTTTCGTAGCTTGTGAACAAGACCTTCTTTCTTTTTATATGCGTGCGTATTCAGAACGTTTCGTTTCCTAGAGGTCGATGTTTTTGGAACCGTTGCGTCTTCGATTATGTCTTCTTCGGGAAATGCCTAGCTCTTCGATTACTTTTTCTTTAAATTCAATGATTGACATAGATGAATCATTTATTTTTTTGAAAAGGAAATGAGCGTTGACCATTGCTGTACCGAATATAACTTCAATGACAAATTTTCCGATACCATTTGAGGGTTTTCCTCAAAGAAGTATTGTAAGTTGCCATTTGATCGGATATGTCGATAGAGCTTTTTCCTTTGTTATACTGGATTATGGCAAGTGGCTTTTCAATTGGTCTTAAACGTCTGTTGACAGACACTGTTTGATCTGTATGTCTCGTGGAGAGCAGCAAAACACCGCGTCGATCTTTCCACTTCATTACACAAATGCCGCGATTGTTTTCTTTGGCAATTATTTCTCCAACTTTTAACCTTTTAGAAATTACTTCTTTGGGATTTCCACGTCTGTTTGATCGTAACGTGCCTATTAGGTGTGTTTTTTGGTCTAATAATTTATTCGCTAGCTCTAAGCTAGTATAATAGTTATCAGTTATGGCTGTTCTACCACTATTGAGAAGTTTGTGAGATAACTTCATTACAACATTTGTAGGTACCGAACCACCTGCATCTCGTTCCGTCCTGGCGTATATTTTCATATTCCAGGTAAAGCCTGTGTCACAACAAAGCTTGAATATTTTTATACCATATTTATAAGCTTTTAATGGCATACATTGTTTCATGATTAGACGACCTCTAAATGGGATTATAGATTCGTCAATACAATATACCCGACCAGGTTTATACGCATTTTGGAATTTTTCAAGCAACAAGTTTACAAAAGGTTCTACTTTGAATAAACGACCGCCATCAGGACAATTCTCATTATCAGTAAGATGCCAAACTTTTAGTAATAATTCAAAGCGATTTCTAGTCATTACGGTAGATATGATATTCTCCTTGAAAAGCTTTCTTTTGCACCAATAATAGCGCACATTTGGCATTATAACCATTCCCATATATCCTAGAATACCTAAAAATTTTTCATTTCAGTTATATCTGTGGGTTGCCATGCACGTAATCTTGAGAACTCCGAAACATCAGTGGAAGATGTAACTAGTTGGGTTGCGCAAAAATTGGTTTGGTCTACCATTAAATTTAGAATAGGATTATCAATAAACAGAGAAAAATATTCAAAGGGACTTTTATCAACTAGAAGAGCTGCAATTTCGGGATTCACTACATCATTACCAGTATAGTCAAATTGTAAATGATTGCCTTGTGTATCTTTCCAATCCACATTATAAACTTCGACCACAGGAACACCATCAAAATAATCTTCTTCAAGAACGTTAGTTTGATGATTGGAACTGCCACTAGTTTGGGGTTTGTGGCGAATTGATTATTTTCGATTGGGTCTTGGGATAATCTAGGTTCTTCAGATATATTACGATGAATTGAAGAAAGTGTAGCTAATGAACTAGTACTAGCGTGCCGTTTTTTGAAAAAATTGATGTCACCATCACTCGAAATGCTTTCTGATAAATAACTCTGAATAGAGTTTAGATCAAACAACGGATCGTCAATTGAGTCCGTAGATGAAAATGGATCATCTTCTGAGCGAGAAGATTCTAATAAAAATACAAAGTTAACAAAATAATAGGTAATTACCGTAGAAAATTATTTCATAGCTTTATCTGCTACAATAACCTTGGCCATCTCTAAGATTCGTTTAGTACGGTCACTCATTTTGAAGCACTAAGAAAACTTATAATGATGATAACTCAACAGCGTAACACGAACTAACACAAGAACTACTGCAATAAACGCAGGCAACTAGCGTACTAGACATACGCGGTAAACAGGCACCGACTTGTTGGTCGGACCGCTGAACAAGGCCGCCGGCCCTAGCGGCAACATTATCGCCTAGGGCCACAGAGGTCCCTAAGGACCGCTGAAATTTTTTCGATTTATTAGGCTTATATTTTGATAATAATAAAAAAAACATCTTAAAAACTAATTTTTATGAACTATTTCATTAAAAACCATCACAAAATATTGATGGCCCGTCAAGATTTCCTCTAAAATTTTCTTGGCGCTTAACGTGTTAACTAATACAAACATAGTATGTAACTAACATTACACTAATCTTGTTGCTTGCTCGACACCTGGACCTCGTAGACTTCAACCGGTATCACACAAACGTTGTTGATTGCGCGCATTAGTTGATCTCCTACCACTTTTACATCTACGCACAAGTCCATCCTTGCCGGGGTGGAGATTGATAATTCTTCCCAGCTGCCATACCATACTAGGACCCCATTACCTTTTGACTAATACCAAGGCCCCGATTTTAAACAGGTTTTGTGACTTGGCCTTCCATTTTGTCCTGGCTTGCAATTCAGTTAAATATTCCCGTTTCCATCGATTCCAATAATGCTGAGTCATGGCCTTGATTTTTTGCCACTTCTTCAGACGATTCTCTGGTAATTTAGTAAACACGTGCTCGGGAAGAGACACTGGTGTTCTCCCAATTAAGAAATGGGCTGGTGTTAACGCAGCAAGATCATCAGGATCTTCGGTAATAGGACAAAGTGGACGGGAATTTAATATACTTTCAATTTTTATTCATAATGTGTTACATTCCTCGAATGTTACGCTGTTATTTACAATACGTTGAATGTGTTGTTTGGTGCTCTTTATTCCGGCTCCCCAAATTCCTGAATAAACATACACAACTTTATGAGCTCATTATTAGCCCCTACAAAATTCAAGCCGTTATCGGGGTATATGTTAGACGGTTTCCCACGTCTGCTTACAAATCTATCTAACGCAGCGATAAACGCTTCCGTGATCAGGTCAGACACTAACTCAATGTGTACCGCTTTTGTACACATACATATCAATAGACATATATATGATTTCATAACTTTCGCCCCCCCCCTTGGTAGACCCATAATCAACACCAACATTTATAAATGGTAAATATACATTGACTCTAGCGTGAGGCAAATCTCCCATAAGTTCAGTTAATGCATACGGTTTTGCTTTAAAACAAGTTACACAGCTTCTTATAACCTTTTTGCAAATACTTCGTCCGACAATTGGCCAGTACCGCTCCCTAATCGAACATAGTAAAGCTTGCAATCCGCAATATAATAAACGTTCATGTTCTGATTTTAGAATCAAATCGGTCAACCGGTGTGTTTTGGGTAAAATAATGGGAAATCGTTTATCATAAGTCTGCTTCGCGTTCCTAATCCTGCCACCTACCCGAATTAAGCCATCTTGTAAAAAAGGATTTAACATTAGGACCTTACTTTCTTTGTTTATTAATTTTTCGTTAATTAAAGCATGGTACTCCCGAGGAAAACATTCTACTTGCATTTGTATTATTAGTAAATTTAAGGGTTTGTCTAATTCCCGCGGCTTTAATGAACCGCGCTGTCTAATTTTCTTCTCCTTTAACCTACAATTTGAAATAAAACGTAACATGTACGCTAATATGCTGACAATTTTATTTAATGACGAACATTTATTTACAATATTCAGGATACTTTCCTTCCCGATAGACACGTTAGTTATGGTATGTCGTTAATTTTAAAAAGGATGTTCCGTACCACCACAATTCTGAACTGGCTAAAGTACTAGCGCACGATCCACGTGTTAAAAGATCTGCGGGATTTTCCGATGATATTACCTACATGTCGCCAATCCCTTATGTTCGTTAACATTTGAATCTGGCTAACACGATTTGCGATGAAGACATTCCATTTGTTTGGGCTGCCGCGAATCCACGCAAGAGTAGTGCTGAATCGATCCAATAATGATACTCGTCGAAATTTATTTTTAATGAATTTATCCCTTTTTTCCTTAACGTGACACAACTATAACCGGGGTAGGGTAATGCATGCAACTCTATTTTTAAATATTCAGCAAATTATTGATGGTGTAGTTCTTTTCGTTACTTTATCTAATTTGGTTACATTAATTTTGTACTGAAACGCGTCATTATGTGGTTCCCAGTAAACACCTGTTTTGGTAGTTATCCCCTATGGGTATTGTACCAACTTATAAATCACTATTCAGTTTGAATTTGCTTAAAAGTTTTTTATTATTGCAGACAAACTTTCTTAATTCGAATCCTCCACCTGCGAGAATTTTCGTAATTTGGTGGTGAATCTCTAATAGTTTGTCTGCGTTATTAGCACCCGTCAGTAAGTCATCCATATAAAAGTCGTTTTTTATTGCTTCTGACGCTCTTGGATACTGTTGTTCATTCTCTGCACCTAACTCCAGTAAACATTTAACTGCTAAGTATGGCGATGACGCCAGTCTATACACCACACGGTTAATTTCATAAATTTTCAACTGCTCTCTCTAGTCCGCCCTACATAATATTCTTTGATATTTTGTGTACGCTTTATTGATAATAATGTGCCTGTACATCTTTGGGATATCACCTGACATTAATTGAAAATATGTCGTGCTGTAAGGTTGGCCCTACACATTGTATCATTAAGTGAAACTCCAGTGGAAGATTTCGCTGACGCATTAAAGACTACCCGGCATTTCGTTGTCAAACTTGACGTTCTTACAACCGCTTGGATAAAACACCCATCTAATATGTCCTCTTCCACATTTATCCCTGACATATGATTTTGGCTGATGTATTCTGCCATGAATTTACAATAATCTAATTTTAAAACAGAGTTTTTATTTAGTTTATTTTCTAACATTTCGTATCTGCGTAATGCCATCTCATAGGAATTACCTAACTCAGTTCCGATTTAAAGGGAATACTAACAATAAAGCGACCGCACTTATCCCTAGTGGTCGTATCTCTAAAGAATGAGTCACAATACTTTTCCTCCTCATATAAAATCCTATCTGAATTACTAACTTCTTCAAGGCTCCAAAATTTTTCAATCTTATCCTCTGCAGCAAGTATATTCAAACAAGTAATTAAATTACATTTTAATGTTGAATTCAGGTACAATTCGCCAGCTAAAATCCAACCAAATTGTGTATTTTGAACCAACGACAGCCTTGGACCAAGTCGATGTTGACCCTCACAGATAATATTCCAAAATACGTCGGCACCTAAAAGAATGTCAATATTTGCGCAAACATTATACTCGAGATCAGCTAATATAAAGTCAGCCGGAATTTTTATTTGATTTTTATGAAAAGGAAATGTTGGAAATTTGTCTGTAATTTTGGGAAGTATTAAACATTTTATTTCCATTGCAAACTTAGTATAGCGCAACCTAATTTTCACCTGTGCTTGACGAGTTATATTGGTTACGCTTTGACCTACTCCCTTGATTGTATGACTGATTTTTTTCTGGACGCAAGTTTAACTTATTACAGGCTTGTTCCGATATAAAATTACTTTGTGAGGCGCTGTCCAATAATGCGCGACAATAAACATTCTTATCTCCGCTTTGTACTTCTATCAACGCGGTTGATAGCAAAATCAAAGAAATATTTACAACACAACTAGTAGCGTCCCCCAGGTGTCCTATCTTGAAAAGCGTACTTTGAACTTATTTGCAATAATGCAAATTCAAGAACAAAACAATCGCTAAGTGATTTATCTTGACTTGACTAACAATAATGTTACTATTACTCAAACTAATTTCCTGCCTTACTTTGACTTTCCTGGCAATAATTAAAACATTAGAATTTATTTACAAGTCTGATATTTAATTACTCGCAAACCTCAAATCTGATCAAACGAAGTGGCCGTCTAGTGGTAGGTTCGTTGGGCTATCTAAATTAGATAGGCTGGATGAAGTAAGTATTGCATCACGAGGAGCAGGTAAAAAAATGAAACTACTCAAATTAAAATCAACGAACGTTGCGCAGCGGTGGTTCAGCCCGTTAATATACTATTGTGGGAAAGAAACACCAATAAAACCCACTTTATTCATAAATAAGTAATTGCACGAGTACATTAATAAATCAAATAACACAAAAAAAAACAATGAAATGGTTAAATATATAACAAAACACAGGTTATTAAAGTGCGTACAAAATTATAACATTAAGAGAAAATGAATGAAAAGCAGTTTAGTTGCACAGAAACACAATAATAAAAAAAACACATGTAGTCACACACATAATTGGGTTACAAGTAATGAAAATAAAAATCATAATAAAAATCGTAACGTCAAACATGTGGCCCTTTAAAAACCAATCATGCCGGTCTTTAAGTAAACAAGCACATAAAACAATAAAGCAAATTACTTTACATATAAAATACAACAGCAGTAAAATTGCACAAGTGATTATAAGGTAAAGGCATGGACAAAAGAAAACAGACAAGGAATTTGCACGTACCCAATTGTTTAGTGACCACTAGAGCACAGAATATTTAAATAAAATTACAATAAAGCAGCTCGTAGGCAGATAATTCTACTTACACAAACTGATAAAAAAGCTCATCCAAACAAAGCCTTACAAGGGTAGGTTATAAATAGATCTGTAGCATCGTGACCGATATATAAGTTTGAGTGCGTTAGAAAAATTCAGTGCTCCTTTCTCAGGTTACACATTCTTCTATACAACAAATAAAAACAGAACTAAAATTTCGAGGTGTTTAATGGTCTGGTCCGGGAGTGCGTATCAGCTGGCAATTGCCTTTTACAATTAATAACCAGCGGTATCATACACCCATTCACCAGCCACCTCTACTCAAATATAAATATAACCAACAACCAACAATGATAATTCGCACAAATACCAGATTGAGAGGGCCCTGTACTG
This sequence comes from Vesta saturnalis, assembly GCA_036346205.1. Classification (NCBI taxonomy): domain Eukaryota; kingdom Metazoa; phylum Arthropoda; class Insecta; order Coleoptera; family Lampyridae; genus Vesta; species Vesta saturnalis. The sequence continues at coordinate 3,219,085 of JARFJB010000862.1, forward strand.
TCTATCTTATTTTAGCAAATTTCAGCTTAATAAGTCCACGTACGAATAAGATACCTTTGCAAGGCAATGTTTGATTCTTTTGATACGTTACATAGGCTGGTAAAATGATTCGCTGCGAGCTTTCAGTTATATAAGAATACATACTTAGATTAGAATAAATATTCCCTTAATTGATCACAGACACAAAGCATTAACATATGCGGTTTAACCCCGAAAGAAAAGACAACTTAGTGTTGGCGAATTCATTTTTAAACCAAGAGCGCACATAAGAAATTGCAATGATTCGTTACGCCTCTTCAGTAAAGCATTTTTAAGCGTGCACCTGCTACTCACCCCCCAACATGTGTTTTACAACCCTAGACAAATATCAGTTACAACATTCCTTACATAAAAATATATAAATAAAATTTTTGAAAACATTGGCAAATTACAACGTATTATCAAGATATTAAAAATCCACTAATTTTCTTTTCTATCGTGGCAACAACGACGACTTGACAAACGTTTATTAGAATAATAAAATTTTCGCGGTCCGCTACCTACACTATATTTACATTTAACGCGACACTACATTCGTCCTGTAAGCTCGAGGTCGTCGGGGTGCCCCGTTGAAGCAGTTTCCTTTGAAACATTTGATTGTTGATTGCTTATCTTAAATATATATGAATGTAATAAAGTATGATGTACTTTGTGACGTTTACCACATATAGCCGCCGTATATCTATCTCCATGCCTTTGTCTCAAACTTCAGCGATTCGCTGCTCTGGACTTAATTTTTAAAACTCACCACATTTGTAAACAGTGTGATTTAGTTTGCAAACATAACATTTTAAATTAGCGGTGCTGTTTTCATCATTTGTGGAGGCAAGACTATTATTAAATTGTTTTTTATTATTTGGGTAATAACTAGATTTTTTCGGTTCCCCCTTTTCATTTCTTTTCTCACCTTTTGTTAATTCTAACTTTTCCAAGGTTTCACATTTTAATCTTAAAAGTTCATTTACATCACTCATTGTGGGAAATTCATTTTGATATTTGTATGACTCCCAATCTCGCCTTGTAACTGCATCAAATTTATTACACATCATAAAAATTATTAATCTATCCCAAGAATCACTTTGTTCACCTAAATTCTTTAATGACCTTAAACGTTTACTTACCGTATCAAATAAATTTCTAAGTCCGAAGTGCGATTCCTTCCTAACTGAAGGGCATTCAACAATGGCGCGAATGTGATAGCAAATGATTAATTTTTTATTTTCAAATCGGTCAACTAGGAATTGCCACGCAATACCGTAATTAGCCGCCCACACTTCAATTGATTTAATAATTTCTCTTATGTTATCTGACAACCAAGTACGCAAATAGTAAAACTTTGGAATTTCTGATAATGAATCATTATTATTTAGCAATGTAGTAAATGAATCTTTAAGCTTGAGACAATTACAATATTCACCATAAAATATTGGTAATTTAATAGGTGGCAATCTCACAGCGGGGGGCACGCTCCTTGCATCCCCAACTAACGATGTATTTTGTGAACTACCCTGACCATCAGAAACATTGTCATCAACATTAACATTAATCAGAGCGTTACTCTCTGTAAAACTTTCAATTATACTTTTAATTAAACCTATCAATGTAAAATATGTTTCCTCGTGTTCCTGGTTATTTTCTGATTTTTCCATTAATTCAATATGAAACTGAACTTCATTATACTCGTCTAAAAGGGGTTCAATTTTATTCAATCTAGTTTCTAAATCATTTATTCCAGCTTTTTTTAAGATTTTGGCTATTGATCTTTTCTACAAATTTTGTACGAGTTAATTTTGATTTGATACTAGACCGTTTCGTCTTTAATTGTGCAATATTTAATGAGAGTATACTAAATAAATGAATAAATAGGTAGGTATATTAAAAGGTTAAAAAACTTACTTTGAGCGGGAAGGGTGGATTCGATCTCTTACGCGTCTATTGCTTTCTTCTTTTATTGACTCAATTTCTCCTTCTTTCGTCTCGCTCGCACACACATCGGTTCATACACCTGTTGATTCTTCAATATTTTTTATCACCGTGTCAATTTACATCAGGCTCGAAGGACCAAATGTTGCCTTCGATTAATAAAAGCCAATTGTGGACTGTATAATTTATTTTATTTAATTTTTAATACAACCACTATCGTAACGGTGTATATCGTTATTAATTCACAAGGTATAATTACAACTCAACTCACATTTTAAAAAAACAGTTCTGAAAACAACGCTCTTACAATCCAGACGATTTATTATATTTATACTTAGAGACTCCTTTCAAACTAAATCAGGAATCTCGTGTCAAATAAATCAAATTTTAATCACCCATATACTTTGCTACATTCTTGGATACAAACATTCTAATTTTTTAATAGTTATTCTTGCTACCTAATTTAACAACATTACTGTTGCCGAAGTGGCAACACAAACACAAACTTTTCCATGGGGGAAAATACCGTATGGTTTCCATTAAAAAAAAAAGTTTATGCCATAAAAGAAAAACTTTGCACTATAATTCAATTTTAACTAGACCTTCGTAGTGTGCGATAAAAATTACACAAATATTGTCTTCAGTATTAAATTTTTTAAAGTAGGAAGAAAATTAACAATTGAAGGATAGCGAACAAATGGAAAGAGATAGAAAACAATTGATAGGACACAGAAGTTGTCCTTTCATAATCCGACTCACGACATCTACATATCCCTATTCCTTCGTTTATTTAGTACAAGAGAAAATATGAACAAGTTAAAAATAGCCCTATTTGCAATAACCACAACAAGAGCATAAAAAATTACGTGCTGACCACAAGAGCTTATTTAGCCTTTCAATTTTATTTTTTTTAATCATTGTATAAGTTTAATGATTAATGCACTGCCACGCAGGAAATAAGTATACGTGATAATACATAACGGCACTAATTACTAAAATCTAGCTAAAAATAAGTAACGAGATAAATAAAGAAATAAATTCCGCCCGAAACATCATTTATCTAGAGAGGAAATGTTAATTCTTCATTTTCTGTCAACTGATAATGGTTGCTAAGGTATTATATAATTAATTGTATCCATTTTCAAGGGTTATTTACTAAAACTTGCTTTATTTACTGAAATTTGAAAACCAATAAGTTAAGCTGGGTTGTTATTGTTACAAATGTAGCAAAATAAAAACGGGTTGTTTGTTAATCTAAAACGCTGGTGTATAAGTACAATAATTACCTTGGAATGGTGTAAATTGTAATGATATAATTTTTTTCTAAATTCTGTCAACTTTGATTGCAGTATCTTCTTCCTCTCCTCCTACTTTAACAACCGCATACTTATAAAAAAGCTTTCCAAATTATGGCCACCATTTTGGTACATATGTTTACGTTGAGTTAATTTTTTCATTTTGATGTGGTAACTACAATTATAGAAAAATGAAAATTTATTTGAATGGATTGGCAATGGTTGCTGCCTTATTAGCATTATCTCACTTTATAAGGTATTTATCATTTCAATATTATTAATTGAAAAAAAAAATGTTTAATTTTTAGTGGGTCGAATATGGATTTATCAGAGCCTTTGGATTCGGAAGCCAGAATAAAGCGAGCCATGGATTTTCTAGGAGGTGAGTCTTCTTTATAATTTTAACAGAACTTTTCTAGCGTTTACTTACAAAATAGAACGTGAACATATTTAAAATGCAAAGTTGCTTTAACTATCTCGTTATTTCTCTTTAGTAGGTAACTACAAAATAATATTCCCTTTTTTTCTAAATTTAAAATGGTCTTAACTTAGATAAAAAAAAACAATAACTATAATGTACGGCACTGGTGAAATAAAATCCAAAAAATTATAGTTCATTTCGTCCGTTTAGAACTATTACAATTAAGGTTCTAATGACAGCACAAAGCAAATTTTTTTATTACGTGTTTGAACATATGTTTTTATTGGTGTTCATTAATAATAATAATAATTATTATTATTATTACTATTATTTTATTCATTCATTACCAACATTACACATTGGATAGAACATGGCAACCAAAATGTGTACATAAAAATAAACAAATAAAATAAAATAAATTTTATTTATTTTTATGCAGACATTTAGGTTGCCATGTTCTATCCAATGTGTAATGTTGGCAATGAATGAATAAAATAATAATAATAATAATAATTACTATTATTATTATTATTTTATTCACACATTGTATAGAACATGTCAACCTAAATGTGTACATAAAAATAACTAAAAATAAAAAGAACAAACAAGTGTACTTCATTTCTGAGAACAATAATTTAGCAAACAAACCAAATAAATAATTTAATATGAACTATATATTATCACAGTAATTAAATTTAATTAAATTTAAAGTAATGGATGATTTTTTTAATTTTAATTTTTTTTAATTATCACAATCATCAAAGAACATTGTACAATAACATTTTTCGAGAATATAATTCTTCAGTTCTTTCTTAAAACAAATATTGATATTTGAAAAGACCTTAAACATAATAGGTAGTTTATTTACATTATGTCTGTTTCTGGTCATGTAACTGTGCACGTCGGAATGTAGATTAAACTTATCTTTATTGTTGTAGACGAAAATTAACGGTTAGAGTTTTTTTTTGTTTTTAAGACAGCTACGACAACTTTCCCTAAATTTCATTTTAAATATGGTTCTTACAATACGTTTTTGAATTATAAATATCCTATTTAGGCAGCCTTTATACAGTTTATTTGTTAAAGAGGATATTGCAAAGCAGATTTTATTTAATTTGACGGAAAGCTGGCGGACTTGTCCAGACCAACCTAAGTTATCATTTAAAATTGCCCCTAAAAATTTTGTTTGCTGTTCAATTCAATTTCAGATAGGATCTATTTATAGAAGTTTGCCAGTTTGTATCTGGTATTCCTTTTGGTTTAAAGTGTACACAATTACTTTTAGAATAATTAACTATTAATTTATTTTTGAAGCACCAATTGTTAAATTCATCTAAAGTTGTATTTATTTTCGCTTATTTTTCGTTATTTCGTTATAACAAACCTAGGGATTAGTATCTGAACATTAAACGGTAAGTTTTCACCACGGTCTAGCTCAGCAAGGTACACTGCTTACGAAACTTACTGCATAGTGAGGCAGAGATATTCCCATGGACATACTCAGTTAAGCATTCGTTAGGCGCCACTCAATCTTATAGATTAAATAATTAAAATGCAACAAAAATTGAGAAAGTTGTACATTAATAACACATGCAATCTGAATAACACTAAACACCTGTATTTATTTGTATATTTAATCAAACAAAATAATATCTGTCAATTTCAGCATAAAATCAACTAAAACAGTACCTCTCGTAAAGCTTTACGATATTAACTAATTCCTAATTCAACACCAACTATATAAACATATAACCTATCTTTACATACAATTCAAAATGAAAGATAGTACTCTGTATACATTTAATAATAAAGTCTACTGGACCTATGTCAACAAACATTACAGTTACTAGGTTATGCACTCAAATATTTATATCTTAGAATACGTTAACCGAAGTCAGCTGTTTTTTTTCATTATAACCGTATCAAAACAACACTATACTGACTTTTTATCTACTTAAAACGTACTTTACATTACATTTTCTTACACTGGAATAAATATAAAGCAGACGTACCGAGAGCATTCTTTATTGATACAAAAGGTATCTCCATTTTTAATTCTTCAAAATAAAACTGCATTGTTACGCACGCCTATTTATGTATTTTAACTTCATAACGTCATCCACTACGCTTTCCTGTACCATCAATTACCACGGTACGTAATTCATTACCACATGGGTAATTTCTTAATTCATGGGGATTTTCTTAATGCCAGGGATTTTTCTTAATTCCAGGAGCTTT
>JARFJB010000862.1:3227500-3397500 GCA_036346205.1 Vesta saturnalis
CAAAGCAATGGTAGACAAACCAATCGCAAAATTGAGAGTTACTATACAGCAATAGGTTTTTCAATAATATTTATTGTAAATAAATTTATTAAACTAAATGATAACAAAGGAATCACAAAAAGAAAAAAAGATGAATAGATTTTGTTCAAATTTTGATCATTATTTTGTTTCATCAAAATAAAATGTGTTAAAAATTGCATTAAAATCGTGTTGCGATTTATACAGGGTGATTCAGAAGGAAATGTCAATATTTTAGGTACGTATTCGGGGACCCAAAATAAACACACAAGTTCCTATAAACATGGGTCCTATTCTCAACCGTTACAGAGTTACAGGGGTAAACAAAATATTCAAATTAAAAGCTTTATTAAACGATTTATAACAGGTAGGCTAGGTTTTACACTTTTCAAAAATGCTACCGTTTACTTCTAAACACAAACCAGATCTCTGATGATTAGCAAATGTTGTAAGTAAATGGGTATAAACAATTAATGTGAAGATCCCTCCAAACAGACGATTGTGTACATTTATAAGTATCGGCAATTCGCCTTGTACTTATGCTTGGATCATTTTCGACGGCGTTAAGGATAGCCCCGATTCCTGTTCAGATACGATTCTCGCACTTCGAAGCATACCACATTCTCCAGCAGTAACATAAACTTGTTTTAAAACCCTTCTATCTAGTACTCTCCGATTCGGAAATCGACCCTGATACTCGGCGACTACAAGATTTGAGCTCCAGTTGCCGTAAACCAATATCATATCAGCATATTCACGATGAGAGAATATATGTATATATATTATTACATTATTGCGAGTCTGGCTTATAATAAGCTAGAAAGAAACCCAATAAGCATTATATGAGTGTGAGAGGGACATAACTTTACCGATATTGCCACTTGTACATATATGCATGTAGGCACAAAATATGAACTACTTAAGTCTCCTTCAATCTAGCTTCAACATTTCTAATGAAACCAAAGCAATTAAGATGCTGAAAAGTCGCGTGTTCTTTGAAACTATTAAGTAAATACTTTACACTTAAACATTAAATGATAATACCTCAAACATCGAAGTTTATTGTAATTGCGAATATATGACATGGTTCGATTACTACTCGTAAGAAGAACCAAGAAGAAACTTACGAGAGCTACAAACAAGAATATTAATATTTACATTGATAGTATAACTTAAGTTGAAGGTTCAACTTTAGCATTATAATTCTTATTGAAAAACCAACTATTTTTTGAAATGAACAGAATACACTTTTTTCAAAACTCTACTTTATACCTTGCGCACGGCAGTAACCCAATCTGTGATAAAATTCAGTTCGGGGGAATAATTGCACTTATATCAATTACAATTTTATCTATTATACCAATATTTAAAAAAAATACAAAGAAATTCATTTTATCCATTAAATAAAATCTTAATTTGATCATTTTTAGCATTCATTTTAATATTAACATGAATTGGAGCTAAGCCAGTTAAAGATTAATTATATTTAATTACGTTAATGAACTTGTTTAAGTATATATTTTGAAAATATAATAAAGAGCTTATACGCTGTATTAACTTTCCCATAATTAATTAACTAAATAATTTGGGCAAAAATATACAATTTCGACTTGCAAAAACACTGATTTTCAATTCTCGTAGCAATCAAATGAGTCATTGATACTAACCTACTCAAAAGACGCATGTATGGCATCAGCGCTTTTAATTTGTTGTGTATTCTATCTCACTTAGCACGTGAACTGATTGTACTATGTTTTTTTTACTTATTATGAGTCAGATCATATATGTATATATATATATATATATATATATATATATATATATATATATATATATATATATATATATATATATATATATATATATATATATATATATATATATATATATATATATATATATATATATATATAATGTTAAACTTACTATCGTGAGGATTATAAAAAGTGGGCAAAAAGTAAAAGAAGAATAATAGTAGTAGCAATAACCAAAACTTCAAATGGACAATTAGGATAAATTAAAAAAAAATGAATGTGTTAACTTTAACTGATATGAAAACGATTTAACATTAAGAGAAAATAAAGAATTAATCATTAGTCTGGTTTAGTTTCAAACCAAAGAATATAGCTGTAAATATTATTAAGTTTATCAATATATGATTTTTTGTTTAAAGTGTTTCTACAATTGAAGTGGTACAGATGTTAAGCTTTTTTTTTGTTTATATTTGACAGAAAGTAATTTTTTTTATAAAACTATGAATTATGGGTACATGACAATATTGCTTTTATTGCTGTGTAGGAACGGCATAAGAATTTTCCTTCAGCAGAGGCCAACTGTCGTAAAAGGCGACTATTCAAAGAGGTGGAATGGGTGTAAATAGGTGTAAATAAGTTAATTGTAGCACTTCAACTTATTATGTAATGTAGGTTTTCATATAGTTTAGAGTTATATTACGGTTTGAGAATAAGTTAAGATAGGTTTGGAATATTAAGAATGAAGAGAGCACGAAAGATTGGTGATAAAATACCAATTTAAGTCAATAATTGAATGTCAGACAAGAAAAGTATACTGCAGATTCAATTAGGAAACGTAATGAATATTTAAATTTACATTTTTTAACGAAAAATTGTAAAAACAAATTCACGATACGCCACTTGAAGGGGTTGAACATAAATGCAAATTACAATTCAAAAATTAAAGGAATAAACATATAAACTACCACTGGTAAAACCTGAAACAGAATTAGTTTCACGAGATACCTATTTTGGCACTACCTGTCAATGAAAATAAGGACATAAGTTTAACATTAATTATTACAGAACGAAAAATTTTAAGTGGATAATGTGTGCAAGATTGTACATAGTAAAAGTCACATATTAGTTTTGCAATCAAATAATGCCTACTAGGTTGTATTGTAACGGTATAAACGGGTGGTAGAACGGGATTACAGATAAATTGACCCCTTTTTGCCTCGACTAGTCAGCGTATGGGTCGTGGATTGATGTTAATAATTTTGCACATCCAGAATAATAAATCGTACGTCAGTCAAAATAGGGGATGAAGTCAAAATCGGTTCGGTTAAGGGCGCCAGGATATTTGATAGACAAAAATAAGGGTTGTCGTGCCAAACTTACGAGTACATAGCGTGTCTAAACATCCAAAAACATGCGCTTACCTATTCGTAATCAATCTCAGGTGTGCTGACAGCAACTCAGCAAATAACCTGAAATAGGGCTTCAAAAGCACTACACGCTTGTCAAATAAAAGCGTGATCAACACTCAATAAAATTACGTTACTACACCTCAGTGTAAATAATTTGGCGTTAACTAATAATCAAAACAAAACAAAAAAATCAAATAAAACACTAAATATTAAGAACGTTATTACTCAAAAATAGAAACAAAAATTACGTTATTACTCAAATTAAGAAAACTAACTTCGTTACGTTATAACTTAAATTATCGGTAAATTTGCAGAAAAAACTGGTTATGCAACACAGAAGGGTTTCCACAGAATCAAAACACATTTATAAAACAAAACAAAGCTATAATAAAATAAAATAAGGATAAATATAAACATACGATAATCGTATGAAAAAAATACAAAGGCTTATTAGGCGACAGGATGTCTGATCAGAATCTGCTTACGCCGTACTAAATCGTTTAACCTAAATATAAATAAACCGTGAATATATATTTACACACTACAATAGGGTCATTGCCCTTTACTAATAAAATCTAAAAAATAAAAAGTGTGAAGGCGGAGCGTTAAAACTATAATTAATTCCGATAATTAAATTTAAAACAACAACTTACTTAACAAAAACGATACACAACTCCGCTTTCCAACCTTCATCAACAAATAAAATAATTCGAGACACACAAAATCTTAAAATTTTCAATATAAACCATATTATATTACCTTACAAGGTCTAGATAGCACCTCCTCTGTGTTACAACGATAGATACGACTCAGGTGATCGGTTATAACGGAATGAAACTCCCTGGTCCAGCAAATGATGATAAATGTTGATCAATATTCTGTTATACACGAACAATTTCTTAATTTAATCTCGTTAAAAGGTTAATGTGAGTGTTCAAATTGCTTGATAACTTTTAGCTTTTAATGTTCTTTAAATAATTTTATTTCCACTAACAATCCTTAATAATTTGTTTAAATAACTATAAATTTTAATATATATTGCGAAAGTTTCTTTATCTTTACACACGCTTAACGATAATTAAGTGGCACTCAAGAACGATGATTTTAAATAAATCCGCAAAGGCGATATAAACCAAAAGTCCATCGACGCACTAAGAAAACACGAAGATGTCCTCCAGGTAAGTTACGTAAACCGAAATCGGCACTAGGTATAACCTTTGGTGATGAACAATTTAATAAATCCCTTTACAGGTAATTTCAGAGTAGTTAACTACCCTTACTACACAAAAAATACGTTCGTTAAACACCACAAGGTCAAAATATCAACGTTCTAAACCACCCCTTAAAGCGTAACACAAGCCGCAACGTACAACTACTCGAAAGCGTGATCTGTCTTAGACTCCCAAAAATTATTAACAATTTCCATTTTGGATTTTAATCCCTCTCTAAAAAAAATCTTATCTACTTTAATTCCACCAATTAAAAAACGGAAGGGAAAATTTAGTACCCCAATACCTAAATTTCGTTTCGTCCGTAAGGACTCGGTAAATTTTCAAAACTAAACGTCAGCAAAATATCCTGTACAGCCTCTGTATGTTTACCTTAAAGTACGAACAATAAGGCACATGCAATCTCTATAAATCAAAACCAAAATACTAATAATAAACTGGACAACTATACTTAGCGTCTTTCTGTCGCTAACATGACATCATACCAGATAAACCTATACTATTTATTTAAATCACTTAATTTTCTATTATATTTTACGGGAATCAAACGAAATAAACCTTAATTAAACTTAGAAACAACTATTTACAATTAAACGTTAATCAAACTTCTATAAACGAGAAATAATAAGGAAAAACAACCTAAATTTCGGAATAATAATTTCACAAACAAAGAATCTAAAGCTCACCATACACCTGCCATCCCTAAAGCTCGCTACACACGTTAAACCAAATTTATCTAAAACACTAAATTTGACAAAAAAAAATGTATATGCGGAATCTAACTAAGCGAATAAAACTACAAACAAAATTACCCAATACGAATACAGGGTGTTCAAAATACCCTGACAGTATTTAAATATAGTTAGGGATGCTCTTTTTCACTGTAATTTAGTAAAAAAATCGATATAACGACCGATTTTCATCGCGTAAAAATCCAAATTACATTTTATAACAAATCATCTGAGTTATAGGCATTATTGTGAAATAATCAAATAGAAAAAGATCAGGACCATATTTTAAAGTCATAATACGAATTTTTATTGGCTAATAGGGTTAAAATCACAGCAGTAGGAAAAGGGACTATAAAAGGGAAATTGATAGAGGGATGAGGCAGTCTAATTAAGTTTTTAGGAAAGCGACGTGGTATTAGTCGAAAAATTCTCAGATTGGGCGACGCGATTCTGAGTTATAGTAGGTTTGATTAGTTAAACTGTTAAAATTTATAAAGTAACATCGTGAACTAAATAAATGTTGTCAAGCGTTTATTAGATTTGCTAGTGAAAGTTAGTCAACAATTTTACTCACTTAAATAATTGCATATAAGTGTAATAAAAAGTATTGTATTAAGGGATGTATATAAATAAGTATATAAATTTCAAATAAATTAAGTAGTTACGATAACAATAGTGAATTGTCCAAAGTTTGAGACTTTTTCACATAGTAAACAGAATCATGAATAACGAATGTAAATACAGTTACCGTTACACCAGTGGATACAAACAAGAAGAACATGGTTTGTGAAGAAACCAAAAAAGGAATATGTGTACCAAATGTATTACCGAAAGAGTGCTATAATATTACAAGGAACAGGACATAAGGATAAATATCTTCTAGTAGCGTGATAAGATTCTTAAATATAATTTTTTCCTTAATATTGAATTTAACTAGTCAAGTCCTAATACTAAAGTAATGATTAAAATTTCAAAATTGCAATTTGCATTAATAGAAATAAATTGGGAAGATTATTTTAGGAACCATAATTGTTTACGTACATTTTGTATACATGTCAAAAGTACCAAAATTTCTATATAAGTCAAAATTAAACCATTTTCTTTATTTATATACCTTTATACAGTCAACTAAAATGTTACACAACTTATACAAATTTGCAATTAACCGATATATGCAATTGTTAATTGAAGTCAGATAATAGTGACATTACTCATGGTTTTTCATTCTACGACAGATGTTTAAATCACAAAAGTGTATTAGTACTATCAGGGAAATGATCTTATCTATTATACAGGGTCAGAGTACGAGTAAATATAAATATTGAAACACGATTGTCTTAAAATTTTGTTACCTGCATAAAAAGATTTCCATTTAATACATTAACCATTATATTGTCGAGTTTAGGAGTCAAATTTCAAGGAAATTAGTTTGATGATAGTTTATATAAATTCGCGCGTATATACTGATACTGAGTGGAAGTAAATATTGAGCAATTTTCCATAAGAAGTTGTAATTGTTAAAATCACAGTTAATAGCAATAACAAATTTATAAATAATTTGCACTTACAAACAATCAACAAAGGCTAGCCGGAGTAACCATAATTTACATAAAATTTACTTGGCAAGGAATTAAATAACATTAAATCATAAAATTAAGACATAAAATCACAAAAGTAATACAAAACGGAGTTCGAGTACTACTATCATACAGTGTTACATCACACAGTTATTCATGCACACCATTTCTAAATATAATCTCGTAGATAAAATATTTTCTTGTTTTAGGATTTTAATATTATTACAGTTCATGCAATGATGTTCATTTATAACGTATTCAGCTAAGGCACATTACTGGATTTTCCTTTTAGCGTGACTTTTATAAAATATTATTCTACCTGATAAATTCCTATAAGTTTGTCCTTGTAACATTTATAACAATTGGCGCAAGGAATGGAGTAGTACACATTAGACCGTTCTAAGGTTTATAAACGAGATTTAATTTTTGTGAATGACCAAGAAACAGTATTAATGTTTCTGGTGGTAATTTTAATACCTTCCATGTTTCTAAAAACTATCATAAGTTTAGGAGTTAAATTAATATAATATTAAAAAGTAATCTATTAAGTAATTTTAATGGATTCGAATTATTTAATAAGATTTCTTTTAATAAAAAAATGCTCCGGATAGCCCATATCAAAATTTATTACCAACATCCTCACCTCATCAAAAATACTAACAATGATTATTATGTTAAAGCTTCCTTCGATTTTGCGGAATTTATAAACGAGTTCAAATAACCCCCAGAGCATCTTTAGTAAGTTTGGACGTGGTATCGTTGTTCACCAATATTAGCAAAGATCTGGAACGATTTCGAGCAAAAGAAATGAAATGAAAATGGCATAATGAACACTATAAACGTGGAAAAATTAACATTGAAGGATTTTTAAGTAACTTAATAAATTTTACCTACATCGTACTATTTTCAATTTCAAAATAATTTCTACAAACAAACTTTTTGAATGCCCTATTGCTGCGCAATATGTGATAGGACGATTTTCTTGATTTGTGTATTCCAAAACTTGGTTTCAAATTACCATTTATAAAGAAATTTGTCGATGGCATTGTTTGTACTATCCCATAGGGCAGAAAACACGAAATTTTATCGGTTTTCAATGCACAAGATCCTTGTATACAATTCACACTAGAAACAGAAAGAAATAATAGTATTCCGTTTTTAGACACCAAATTGATTAAAACAAGCGACAATAAGATTGTAACGGATTGGTACTTAAAGCCCATGTCTTCAGGCCAGTACTTAAACTATTATTTACATCATCCTGCTAGAATGAAGACCAATCTAATTAAAGGACTTAAATTGCGAATCGGACGTATTTCTCAGCATTCATTACAGAAAAAAATCATAACAATACTGAAGGAAATGTTAATAAAAATAGTTACCCCATAAAATTGATCACTAAACTTTTAATGAGTAGCACTTCTTTACGAGTTAGTCATAAGCAGAAGGATATTCAAAACGAACACAAAATCTATATGTCATTTCCTTATCTCCAGAAACTCACGCCAAACATTTAAAACCTTAGAAAATATAACAACAACGTAATTGTCGCCAACAAATTCACATGCACATTATTGAAATTATACAGAAAATTAAAAAAATCGTTATTCACTGGGTCAGCAGTATGACGTAGTATACAAAATTCCATGTGCACAGTTCAACCTCAGTTATATTGGACAGACTATACGGAATGTTAGTAACAGAATTATTAGTCACAAAAGCGACAGCAAGAATAAGAATAAATCAACTTCGTGCGCTTTACCAGAACACGTAAGATCCACTGACGATAATATAGAATACGAAAGCGTTGAAATTCTCAGCATAAAGCATAATTCCACAAAAAGACTATTTTTAGGAATGGTGCATATAAAAAAAAATGTATAATCATGAATAAGAAAACTTACATTAGTGCACTTAGTTCGATCTATTCTTATCTTTAAATTTCAACCAATTTTGATGTGTGATATCTTTGTTTTTTGTTTACTTATTTATTTATTCTGTTAAATCATCTATTTTTAAAGAATTTCACCGCTTTTTAAATCCATTTTTTTCGCTCTTTTTTATAATATTTTTGGTATATCTGATTTAACTTAAAGCAAAGGTTAGTAGCTTGTACAATTATTAGAAATTTTGAGATCTAACAGTTTAAGGTAGTGTAACATTAATTGTTAAATATTCCATATCGTTCCTAAACAAATTTTTATCTTTGACGTACTAACCTGTGATATGCGTTTGTGGTTTAATCAATTATGTTACGTTATTTACATTTATTTTATATTTACACCGATGTTATTTTAAATGTTGATTGTTGTATGTAATGAATAATTACTGCTGTCCTTGATATCTAAAAGTAATTATTACTAAACCATAACAAACAAACACATGATTACAACATTTTAGATAACCACCAGATAATGAAAAAGGTGGTAGTGACTCTACTCTTGTTTATGCATGTTTAGATATCATGATAATTTATTCATAAGATAGTAAGTATAATATACATCTTTCTTTGTGACTATCATTTATAATTCTATTTATATTAAATAAGGTCCTGAGGAAACAAAAAAAATATGGGTCGGAAAGTTTGACTAAGCTTAAAAATCGAGTTTCATTAAGTACAAAATGTGTACATATATATTACACACACACACACACATATACATAAGATTATTTCGAGTGAGATTTGAACCCACGACATGTGCTATGCTATATTAGAGCTCTACCAATTGATCCATCAAGATACAATCCCCACTCGTTGCAAACTTAGTCTTTATGTATGTAGAGCAGCTGTAATTGCCATACAGAATGAGGTCACAGTCGATTTTTGTTGTATTTATAGAATGTGAGCCAGCAATACGCTCATACATACCACAGCAAAAACAGTCGATCTTCGTATTAGCATATATTTTGGTAACTTATACGTCATTATTATGAAAAGAATAATACCACATCACTTCCAATAAACCTTATTTGGGAAACAGTCTAATCGGATACACCTTGAAACCTCACCATCTGCTGTGGGTTTTGGTTTCGCAATGTTACTATATTCATTTACCGGTAAAAAGAACGGTCCTTTCGTATAATGTATATAACAAAATAATGAAAGGTTAGACAACCACAGAGTATGGTATGAAATATGCAACTTTACACCTTAGATATTTGTGAAAATCCAAAAGTAGTGTGGCTATCATATGTCCTACTTTTATTTAACCATCATACTTTAATCAAAACTGAAGGTGTTAATATAAACTAACCACTCAGGTAGGTCATCTGGTTTCGATGATCGTACCTATAGTTCTATTTGCAAAATAAAAGTAGTTTGTAAAAACGTATCATAACACATCATAACACACTTAATTTCTCATTATTTTCACAGCCTACACAAATTTAAGTAATTATTATTAAAGCAATAGAGTCTAACAAGCACGTTGTACAAACACATACCACACGCGCGCGCGTACACATACACACGCACACACATACAGGTTGCACGTTAACTGTGGAAGTGGTAAATGGTTTGTGAAAGGTAATTCGTATCCAAACGTACCAGAGTGTATCAAGCAAGTTCAATCGGATTATTACATAACGCTTAAAAATATTTTGTGCAACACACACACACACGCACGCAAACACGCACGCACGCACGCACCAACACGCACACCCACATACACACACACACTCACGCACCCGCACACGCACACACGCACACACGCACACACACACACATACACACACACAAGCACAGATAGAAGCACAAAGACGCACACAAACGCACATAGACGTACACAGAGAGAGAAAGGAGATTTAATGGAACTGAATACATTACAAATTAGAAAAGTACAAGTAAGACACACAACGTAAAATTCAAACTAGAGGCATGACAGATTTTCATAGCTGTGAGATATACATTGACAAAGAATAATAAAGACGACCCCTGCCCTTAGGACACAGAAACGTGGATACACGAAAGTAAATACTAATTTTAAAATAATATTTATTTGTTAAAGCAGAATCAGGTTCCTTATGAAACAACACTCTACTATGTGAACATCTTGACATTGCCATTTTCATTACGTGTTACCAAACCTCGTTTTATTGCCTCACATAGCCTCTTTAAAATATCTGGTGTGGAACACCACACGACCTTCTAACCTACAAAATGGTAATTAAAATAAATGAAATAATTTTGATCTCAATTCCAAAACCGCCCGCTTCTATAAAAATTGCGATAATACAGATTCAGTATGTTCAATGATATTTATTTAATTTTTACATTTATTTCGCTTTACATTAAAAAACGTTAAAAAGAAAATTAAATTTTCTTTAAAAAATACGTCTATACTTTTATTTATAAAATTAATCATTATTCAGATAACAAAAAAATTTTAATTGACACTCAAATTCTACCTTAGAAATTTTTTGCCGCTAAATTACGCGTCGTATCAAAAAATTGTATAGAACATAATTAATCGATTTGTTTAAGGTTTATATCTAGGTATTTTTATATCTTTGAAATATGCAGCTGTTTTATAAATATTTGATAAAAACTAAAAACCCCCCTCTCCGCCGCTGGATTTCTCCAAAAATCTAATCAGCTCTCAGCCAAATGCAAACAAGCTTAAATACAAAATTTTAAGTACGTAGGTATTTTCATTCTGGAGTTATCGTGGTATCACACACGCACACACACACACGTGCACACACACACACACACACACACACACACACACACACACACATCTAGACATGATCGCCGATCTTGACGAAACATGGCCAACAGTTGTAAAATGTGGTAATAAATCGATTTAGCGATAGCTAAAAACAGTCGATTGCATAACCTTCTATACCTACATATCTATATGTACATTGGAAGGTAAAAATTACGTGGTTTATAAGAATATTATTTTATTTAAGGTTGTCCTGAACCAGCACCCGCTCCTTTGTATGGAAAAATGAGGTGTAACCCTACAGGTTGTCGTGCTATGTGTAGTGAAGATCATGCATTTCCACATGGTGAAAGTGTGTTGCATGTTAACTGTGAAGATGGTAAATGGTTAGTAAAACACGATTTGTATCCAAGCATACCAGATTGTGTATCAAGTAAGTTCCATTTGGTTATTATTTATTGCTTAAACGATATTTTTAGCGAATTGTAAACCAGCTTGCATGAATGGAGGTGTTTGTGTAGAAGGTAAATGTAAATGTCCTCAAAATGTTTCTGGAAAGCAATGTGAAGTTAAGCAATGTGTAGTACCAACTAGTAGTGAAAAACAATTTTTTTTATGTACTCCTACGTAAGTAAAACTCAAAAAATTGTTAAATTTCGGATTAAACGTATTTTATATTTTTTCCTGAAGAACGTGTAGATCCAATTGTTCAGAAGGTTATGAATTTCCTGACGGCTCAACCTCATTTGAAGCAACTTGTTCAACTGGAACATGGATATTACGAGATGGCGGAATTGCACCCAGTTGTGACGGTACCGACACATTATAAATGACGATTTCCCTTATTCAAATTACAACCATCGCGTCTTCCAAAATTTCAACTATTGATCAATTACGTTCGTATAGTGACAAAATCTCTATGGACAAATACCGACAAATAAAATTGACAATATCCTTAGAGGTTTTGTCACTTCCCTATTATATATATATATATATATATATATATACAGGGTGGCCAAACGAGGAGGAGGTTGAAGATTGTGCAAAGACGAAATAAGTTAGAGAAATGATTTTTGGACCACGGGTAGATATCAATAGATACTACACTTAAAAAAGATTTCAAACTAAACTTATATTTTTTTAATTGCCATTCGAAAAAATTATCCCACTGTGGTTGCCGCCACTAATTTGTTAGGCGACTATTGTTTATTTTAAAATTTTTGGTGGTCCTGTAGTATTTTGAAATATTTTAATTTTCAGATTCTTTAATAATGTATAGGGCGTGTCACTGTTTGTAAAACATCTTTTTTTAATTTTTTTAAATGGCACAATGATGTTCGTGACATTCGATGCTTTGTTTGATATTCTTTCTTTTTCATCAATCACGTCTTATACTGAATTATTTTCAAAATATTTTGTTTATTTGTGTACAGGGTGGTTCATTTTCGATGTTTTCTTATGGGAAGTACCCTATTACAGATAGGCAAAAAGTTCTGCTCGACATATAGGTATCATTTGTTTTTACTTAAATAAATATCAGCCTCCTATGCCTATTGTGTATTCTTAATATAAAACGTAAAATAAGAAAAAGTTAAAAAATCAATCAATTATTAAACTAGCATAGAAGTGTTATAGATTTTTGAAAAGCACAAAAAAATGTCATTTAAAAATGTGATAGCCAACTATGGTTTCCATATAAAAAAATACAACTTTATGTCATATTTTTTTTAAATTAAGGGGGTATTAAAAATGTGAATTCACTAACGTATTCTACTTAAAAAAGTGCCTTACGAATGTTTTACAGTTTGTCGATACATTCAGAAATAAAAAAGTTATTCAAGTTTTTCAAAATCGCCATTTTTTCAATTTTGGCTAATTGCGCAATAACGGTCAGGGATATCTTGATTATGACTATTGGATCTTAACCAAAATCGGCCACAAGGACCCCGTACTACTTTTTGTCTGTAATAGAAAGGGCACCTCTCATAAGAAAACATCGAAAATGAACCACACTGTTCACCTCGCCGGTTAGAGTATCTTCAAAAAAATAAAGACCTAATAAAATGGGACCCAATAATTTCCCTCACACACATTTAGTGACCACCGATTTTTGCTGGTCCACATGCCTGGTCCAATGAGGATTTTCAGTGCTATAATAATGCATGTTATGTCTGTTCACTAAACCATTACTTTTGAAGGTAGCTTCGTCACTAAATAATATAGAATCGGGAAAATTAGGAACTTCTGCATTTTTTCGCAAAAAGCAGTTGCAAAAATTAATTCTTCGTTCAAAATCTTGACCATATAGTTGTTGATAACGTTGTATATGATATCTATGGTATTTATGGGCATTTAATATATTTTTCACGCCAGATTTTTTGTCATATGTGATATTTGTTAAGTACTTACGTGAGGATCTTGAAACGCCTTAGGTCGCAGCTTTTTTTCAGCATCGGGATATCTTGCTGTATAAATTCTACTTTCCAGTAAGCAATTTTTTGACATTCTCCAAGAATAAAAATAATTTCCTGAATATTTAGAGTCATTTTCAACACTTTGAATAAATTAAAACACAAATTAGGTTTAAACTGAATAGAATCAGTTGTTACAAACATTTTTCTTTTTCAACACGATATTCTTGTTTTTTAATTGCGAGTTTAAACATTAATGCCAAATAATCTTTGTCATTTGATCAGTAACCAATTTAAATTTACAAAAAGACGTAGAAAGTGGGAAAGTTGATTTTAACATAATCAAATTGAGTACTTCAAGAATTATACTAAGGACTGATTTAAATTTAGAAATTTCATTAAGGATTGATTTAAATTTGCCTTGAACGAAAGAGTGACTTGTGTAATAGTATGCAGCAATTTTTGTTCATGTTAAATTTAGAATAATTTAATTCAGTCAATTTGTAGTTGTTATATTAACTCTTGTTTTTACTTGAAACTTTTAGCATGAAAAAGAGCGCTCAAGTTTTTTTTATAAATCAATACAACTTGATTAAACAATTTTGTAGCATCAAACTACAATTCCGTAACCATCTTGATACGTTTACATTTACGAAAAGACGTAAAAAATTAAATCGTTGATCTAAACATAATCAAATTGAGTACTTCAGAAATTTTACCAATGACTGAGTAAAATTTACCTAGAAACAAGAGTGTTTTATACATTAATCTTTTTCAAAAAGTCTGTTAAATTTAAAATAACTCATTAAAACAATTTGTAACTGTTACATCAACTCTTGTTTTTACTTGAAAAGCTTTTTAGTAAGAAACTACATTCCCATGGCCAATTTAATACCTCTATTTCCAGTCTTTTTGTATTACAATCGCAATTTCACAAATAAACTGAAAATATTTTGAAAATCATTAATTTTAGGAATAAGACATGCTTGATAAAAAAGAAAGAATATCAGACAAAGTATCGAATGACACGAACATCATGGGGGGGGGGGCATTTAAAAAAATTAAAAGAAAGTTCTTACAAACAGTGACACGCTCTTTACATTACTTAAAAAAATTTGATAATTAAGATATTTCAAAATACTACAGGACCACCGAAAATTTTTTGCCATTTTAAAATAAACAAAAGTCGCCTAACAAATCAGTGGCGGCGACCGCAAGTGGGATAACTTTTTCGAAATACAATTTGGCATCAAATGAAAGCGTATTTTATGGACTTTCCAAAAAGTAACAATGTACAGGGTGTTTCATTACAAGAAATACAAGTTTAGTTTGTCCCCATAACATGAAACACCCTGTATGATCAAAGATATTTTTAAAATGTAGTTACCTATTGATTTCTACCCGTGATACAAACTTATTTCGTTTTTGTACAATCTTCTACTCCCTCGTCATTTGGTCACCCTATATATATATATATATATCCATAATATCGTTCCGGGTGTTATCTCGCGCTCTTTCTCCTTTATACTTCTTTTTGATAAATGGACCATTCTCGTGATTCGAATCAGGAGAAGCAGAATTAAAGTGACCTGAAAATGCGATTCTACTGAACCCTCGTCAATTTATCAAAATGGGGTATAGAGGAGAAAGAACACGAAAAAACTCCCGAAACGGGTTTATGGACGCCATAAAGTTGGACACATATGGAAAAAAAATTTATTATTGAATTTTCTGAAAACTCTATTGGCAGTTCGCTTCTGCATGTCTGACAACCAAAATATCCATTGTGAGATTTGTCACGTGACCATAGATTTGGCGGGAATTTTGAAAAATGTTAACTGTTATGCCGAAAAATGGGCCAAATTGACAAGATATTTAAAAATTGTATTAAGAACATGTATTTGGAGTGCAACAGAGACCCCGCATGCCAATTTTCGACCAAATCAGAAAAAAATAAAAAATACCATTTATTCCCCTCTGCTTTTATTACGAAACATCATAAAATCTTGTTTTACCTGGAAATAGTTTTAATAATATAAATTACATAATTTTAGGTCAAAATTAATCAAATATTTGTAAAATAGACAATTTGTCAAAGGAAAATTTAAAACCTACGATTTAGCCTCGTCGCTGGTTGTGTTCATGCCCTGCATATTGAAGCGCATGGGCTGATCTAATATTTTTAACCGGTAAATAAAATGTAAACGAACTAATATTTGTGATTAAAACTTAACAACAGATTATTTATCCTTATTAAATTTAATATTGGTTAGTACATTTGAATAATTTAATAAAATAATTTAATCAGTTGGCTTTGAAAAATCAAATATTTCGGCTTTTAAGGATGCAAATTATTGCTCGTTAAAGTCCACCTCATAGTTTAAGATACCTAAAATTATATATATACCTATATATATATATATATATATATATATATATATATATATATATATATATATATATATATATACATAACACTTGGCACTCTAACACTCCCAACAAACTTTATTTGAGAAATAGCTTTATCGAATACACCTTGGGACCACTTTTTTGCAAATAAAATTTTATCTCAAGGTTGTTGCTAACATCTCACAACAAAACCCCACACCACCGCGTCGGGATTTTGGTTTCGAGATGTTACCATACAAACAATCTTTGGAAAATGCTTTCCAACAAAAAACTTGTCCCTTGGTATTGTAATTGAATAAATTACTTATTAACTGACCTACATTATTTTTAGCAATTTGTAAACCTAAATGTGAAAATGGAGGAATGTGCATAAAGCCTAATAAATGTGAATGTCCTGTAGGATATGGAGGCCCAATTTGCGAAGATGGTAATGTTTATTTACTATTACTTATTTTTCCTTACTAAAAATACTACTCAATAGCTGTTTGCCAACCACCGTGTTTCAATAATGGAATATGCATAAGCCCAAATAAATGCAGCTGTTTGAAAGGGTGGAGAGGTGCCCTTTGCCAATATGGTAAATAATTGAAAATGAATGTATTATGTTTGTTACGTGTAACTTCCACTTCCTAAAAAACTTTCTTGTACTCGCCTTTTAGTCTTGGTGTATTGTATTGTGGGTTGCAGCTGTCAGGTTTGTGATTTACGAATGAACAACTTTCAGGAATTTTGAATTTGTATAGTTTTAATTGTTCACCCCTTCGTGGTATAAATTTTTCTAAACTAATTAAAATACACATTTTTTAAGTATACAATAATGTATTATTTTTAATTTTTTACAAATTTTAACGTTTTGATAACAATTATAGTTATCATAATTACAGTTATCATCTTCAGAAAGTGATAATAGTTGTAACAAATTAATTAAGATGTTAAACAAATATACGAAATATAGACTTGTTATATATAATAGCTAGGAAACGTATCAAAAAGCCAACTACGAAATATAATTTTATTTTAGTAAATATTTGTTATGATTTAACTAAATATGTAATCAGTATGTTAAGTTTTTAGCTGTAAATACTTTTTTCACTTTGAAAGGATAGTTTTTCACAACTTTGGACTTACATTTTAATTTTATTAAATTTGTTGCTTGATTGACATTATTCATTGTTAACCTTTAGCCGTTAGAGCCTGTTCTGATTGTCTTTTCAAGTCGGTTTATTAATGTTTATAACCTATTAAAGATCTGGCTAAACTATACTAAAATAAAATTAGATTCCGTAGTAGACTTTTTCATGGACGTTCCTTAACTATTATAGCAGGCTTGTATTTGCGTTTTCAGATTTTATTTATTTATTTGACATGTTAATTAATTTTTTCCTGTACCTGTAACTGTTATCTAAACGTGTTAGATTTCAAAAAAATTAATAAAAATACACGATTCTCAAAAAATTAGTGTTTTAATTAATGAAGTGCATACCTTAGTGCGCTGTATAACTTATTTCGTCACTTTATAACGGTCCGTTCAAGTTTCGTTAGACTTGCTTTACTTTGTAGAGATCTTCTTAAATCCTTTTTACCTTACCAAACTGCTCCATTTTAACCTTCATTTTTGACGCCAGCATTATTCAGTGCAGTACAAACTTTAATACTAGTCGAAGTTAAAAGTGATCTATTACCTGTAATTGTACATTATATATACCTACTCATCAGGTGAACTAAGTTTCCTAAAAGTGCATTCAGGTATTATTTCGAGCTCCCATATTTTTCAGCGTATCAACTAGGGAAGTTCATCTAGAGTATTGCACACCCAGCCAAGGTCAGGTTTGCGCTATGGGTGTACCTCCGTCCGTTACTTCTCTTTGTTTTCTTTCTTATAAGAAACATTACAGCTGCTTTCATTTTCAAATATCCTGTATGTAAGTACATTTCTTCGGTTTATTTTGCATAAATATTTAGAAATAGACAACTAGGATTAAATAAAGTTAATATAACTACTTATTTTAATTGACAGTGATATGGCAGTAATCCAAGTATTAAGTGGCCATGATCTCTAATTATGTTATCCACTACATATTGCTTTACATATTTATATTGCTTAACAAGGTTAACAAGGTCTATCTTCAAATCTGTCTTGGAAAATAGAATATTTTTTATTGTTAACCACTTTTAGATAGTTTCTTTTTCCATGAAGAATATGGCATTTTTCCTACTATGCATAATCAGTATTGCACACCACAATCATAGCTGGCTCCTGTAGGTTTGTTTATACAGGGTGTCTCAGAAACATGTTGCCAAACTTTAGGGGGTTATAAAGGCCGATGAATTAAGTACTTTTGCCTTATAAACGTATGTCCGGAAATGAGTCGTTAAGGCACTAGACGAAGAAGTGTTAAAAAATTGCAGAATGTTCGCATTTACGACTTTTTGTATTTTTTAATATTTATTAAATAAGAAAAACAATAAAACATTATATTAGTTGTTCAAAATTGCGGCCATCGACTTGCTGACATGCGGTCGTACGTCGAACCATTGATTGGCGAACTCGATAAAGGATGTGCGGATCTTCCTGAACAACTTGACTCGCAGATTATTCATTTCATTACACCTTCGTTTAAGAGAAAAAGGAAATTTTAAACGAAATGGAGGTACGGGTCAGCAAAGAACGGCTCGTTCGGTGGAGATGGAAGAAGAAGTATTGCGACGAGTGGAAGAAAAACCCTCCACTAGTGTGCGAGCAATAGCAAATCAAACTGGAAATACAAGGGCATCAGTATGGCGTGTACTTCATGAACAATTGCTATACCCTTATCATCTTCAAAAAGTACACAGTTTGACCCAACGGGATTACGGTCCAAGAGTAAACTTTTGTCGCTGGTATTTGGAAAAATGCGCTCGACAGTTCGATTTTAGCTCAGTTATTCTATTTAGCGATGAAGCTTGCTTTACTAGAGAAGGTTACTTCAATAGCCGTAATAGTCACATTTGGAGCGACCAAAATCCTCATGGAACATTTCAGAAGTCTAACCAGTATCAGTTCTCTATTAACGTGTGGGCTGGCATAGTAGGAGATCATATTATTGGACCGTACCTACTACCTCCACGTTTAAATGGTCAAATCTACCTAACATTCCTACAAGAAGTTCTCCCTGAGTTATTTGAAAATGTTCCATTGGACATTCGTCGTAGAATGTGGTATCAGCACGATGGAGCTCCGGCGCATTTTACTCGCAACGTGCGGGACCACCTAACTTTACAATTTCCTGAGAGGTGGATTGGACGAGGTGGACCTGTTAACTGGCCAGCCCGAAGCCCAGATCTGACACCTGTCGATTTTTTCTTCTGGAGTTACCTCAAATCATTAGTGTATGAAACACCTGTAACTACAGAAGAAGAATTGATTGGAAGGGTAATGGCGGCGAGTCAAGTTGTTCAGGAAGATCCGCACATCCTTTATCGAGTTCGCCAATCAATGGTTCGACGTACGACCGCATGTCAGCAAGTCGATGGCCGCAATTTTGAACAACTAATATAATGTTTTATTGTTTTTCTTATTTAATAAATATTAAAAAATACAACAAGTCGTAAATGCGAACATTCTGCGATTTTTTAACACTTCTTCGTCTAGTGCCTTAACGACTCATTTCCGGACATACGTTTATAAGGCAAAAGTACTTAATTCATCGGCCTTTATAACCCCCTAAAGTTTGGCAACATGTTTCTGAGACACCCTGTATATAATCTTCCAACCACCGTTCAAAATTTGTGGCGTCCATATTGTGATAAGCATATGATTTTGAGTTTGCGGCCAATATTAAGCTGTGATTCTCAATAAAACCATCTTTGGCGTGCAACGTAAGAAACTATTTACCATTCGAACAATAATTCGAATTTTTTACACTTTTTGGTGTATCATTTTTTGTGATTCTCTAGCAAACACCCACGTTTCATCTAGGAATACAATTAGCAACGGTGATTACGAGGACATAATATGCACTTTTTTTAATTGCACCCTTGCGGACGCAACATTTGTTTTTTCGCAATCTTTTTGAATTTGAATCCAATATTATTCAACGTTTTACTTAGGATAGGCAGAGATACTCCTAGCACTTCCCTCTCCTTTAGTGTTTTTCTTCGTGTTTCTGGTGTAACCATTCCCTTGAAATATATCGTCTGGATTCAATTTCTGAAGAGATTTCTCGAGAGTTTTCGGTAACACCAGGTTCCTTTTCTTGCTCTCAATTGTCTTCCTTAATGTAGATACTTATCTTTAAAACTTACGCTGCTCTTTCTCGTGCTGTTGCAATATTACGCAACGGTCTAAAATTAAAGCCTTTCTCCATATATCAATATTACATATGCGTTTGTATAAATTAGCGCTTATCTTTTAATAATATACATACAGGGTGGCGCATTAGTGTGACAAAGTCCCATATCTCCTTTATTTAGAGATACAAAAAAAAAATTCAACACAAAAGTTGTAAGATATGTTCTGGTGCATATTCCAAAAATATTTTTAATTATACAGGGTAGATCATAAAAGCTTAGAAGTAATTTTACATTTTTTTTTTAAATAGAAAACCGTATATATTATTACATATTTAGATTCTACATACAATTTTAGACACATTTTATGTATAATGCCCTATACGTAAGTCTAACCGTTTTTGACAAATTTCAAATTTTTTGTCAAAAATGACGTTTGCAGCCCAAAACATAGGTGAAAATCTTTTCTAAACGAAGCCTTTATCAATTAGTTATGGTTGGTTGGTTGGTTTCCTTGGAAATGGGGATCTACTCTAATGGGCTGTATTGATATTTTTGTAATACATTCATACAGGGTGATCAAAAATGGACAATAAAAAGTAGATTCAAAAAAACCTATAAAGTCACTTTTTTTAATGGAAACCCCCTATTTTTTTAATTCTATCTTATTTAGGATTAAAAATAAGGGTGACTTTGTATAAGAGTGTATATTCCAAAAAATTGTAGTTTTCGAAATAAAGACAATTTAACATTTTCTTATTGTAAAAAGGCTATACGGCTTTCAAGTTTTGTTGTTAGTTGGCCGTGACGGCGGGGCGCGGCGAAACAAAAAAAATCGAGCACTTCAGATCGAAATATTACAATTTATTGAACCCCATATAAATAATTATTTTATTAAACGAACTTAAAGTAAAGACAATATTTTTTTGATTCAACAAATTATGTCCAATCCTAATCATAAACTTAACACCTCTAATGTAACTAAACCTCTAACTAATTATACAGATAAAAGTACTAGAAACACGTCAAATACGTACTACCTAATAAGTTGTTCGAAATGTCCGCCTCTTTCTTGAATACACAATGCAATACGTCTCTCAAATTCGCTGCTTAAATTTCTACACATTTCAACACTAATGTTTTGAAAACAGTTTCTAATCCTAATCTTCATGTCTTCCTTTGTTGTAGGCAGTATTTTATAAACGTGCTTTTTGACGTACCCCCATATGCTAAAGTCCATTTTAGTAAGATCTGGGGATCTAGCAGGCCAAGCAACAGGCCCTCCCCACCCAATCCAGCATTCTGGATATCTAGCATTTAAAAAAGTTATTATCGGACCTGTATGATGTACTGGGGCCCCATCATGAAGAAACCACATTTCCTGTTGCGTATCCTGTTTCACTTGACGCAACAAATTAGGTAGATGGTTTTGCAGAAAGTCTAAGTTACTCGTTTATCAAGAAAATATGGTCCAATTACATGATTACCGACAACACCTCCCCAAACATTTAAAGACCATCTATTTTGAGAAATATATCTTACAAAATGTGGATTTTCGGTAGAATAGTAATGAAAATTGTGTCTGTTTACACTTCCGTTTCTGTGAAATGTGGCCTCATCTGTAAATAAAATCAAATGAACAAAATTTCTTTGTTGGTTTATTTTGTTTTGAGCCCATTGACAAAATTCCAGTCGTCTTTGATAATCTTCAGGAACCAACTCTTGAAGTAGTTGAATGTGATAGGGGTGCATTTTTTGAGACTTCAGTATCCTCTGTACCGTACGTCGTTCAACACCAACCTGCTGAGAAATGGGTCGTTGTCCAATATATGGATTTTCGGTAACTGTTAATAGTATATTTAATTGATTTTCCTCAGTCTGTGCACGTTTTTCCCTAGTATTTTTTTCACATTGCCAGTTCCTTCAAAACGCTCCAAAAGCTTTTCAAATGCCCTTCTTTCAGGTTTCCGTCTCTCTGGAAACCGTTGTTGATACAGTCTTCTTGCTAAGAGCGTATTCTTATCACTAGCTCCCGAAACAAAAATCATATCAACCATCTCGGCTTGCGAAAAATTCATTATTCACAATTTTAATTCAAGTTTTAAATCAATTTGCTATAAAATACACTAATGCATCACACAAATTATCAACTGACAATAAATAATGACGTTTCTGATGATCTCTATTATTTTTATATGCCACGTCTCGCCGTCACGGCCAACTAACAACAAAACTTGAAAGCCGTATAGCATTTTTACAACAAAAAAATGTTAAATTGTCATTATTTCAAAAACTACAATTTTTTGGAATATACACTTGTATACAAAGTCGCCCTTATTTTTAATGCTAAATAAGATAGAATTAAAAAAATAGGGGGTTTCCATTAAAAAAAATGACTTTATAGGTTTTTTTTAATCTACTTTTTATTGTCCATTTTTGATCACCCTGTATGAATGTATTACAAAAATATAAATACAGCCCATTAGAGTAGGTCCCCATGTCCAAGGAAACCAACCATAATTAATTGATCAAGGCTTTGTTTAGAAAAGATTTTCACCTATGTTTTGGCCTGCAAACGTCATATTTTACAAAAAATTTGAAATTTGTCAAAAACGGTTAGACTTACGTATAGGACATTATACATAATATGTGTCTAAAATTGTATGTAGAATCTAAATATGTAATAATATATATGGTTTTCTATTTAAAAAAAATTTTAAAAATTACTTCTAAGCTTTTATGATCTACCCTGTATAATTAAAAATATTTTTGGAATATGCACATAACTTATCTTACAACTTTTGTATTTAATTTTTTTTTTGTATCTCTTTAAATAAAGGAGATGTGGGACTTTGTCACACTAATGCGCTACCCTGTATGTGCAATTGTGTTTGTACAGAAAGTTAAGTAAAACATTTATAGTATCACTGCCTTACGCTTTTAATTGGATGTTTTCTATGCCTCGCCCAAACATGCCTTATCCCTTTGTTATCTCTTTTTGGCACTTTAAAACTACATTTATTAAATTTCGATTTTCCTGTATAAAATCACCATTCGTAAAACGACTTTACGCATCTCGGCCTCGAGGGATAATTTTGCATTTCCGGCCTGTCAATCGCATTCTACATTTAATTCTTATACTTTGAACTGGCTTTTTGAATTTTACTTTTTTCAAATTATTATCATTCCTATTGTCCCTTAAATACACCTCTCTCATCCACCCCCTAGCGACGAGCAGAACCCTTTGTCCATTTCTATAACCGCCATTTACACAATGCATTTTTTTTATTGTTAATATTTATTTTCTTTTCTGTTTGGGGTAAAATCCAGAAGTTTGTAACTATAAAAAGATTGGCGACTTTAACGGACAGTATCAATGTAAAGTGTCAAATGATGTAACTCAATGCGTCCTTTCTTGTCCCACTGGAATAAAATCAGATCATCCATTTGCTGAAACCTACACCTGCAAATTTTCTGTTGGGAAATTTGAACCAGAACCTATTCCAAAATGTATTTATGAAGATGAAAAACCAAAACCAGGAAATTGTTTCACTTGGGGTGGAGCTCATTTTAAAACATTTGAGGGAAGCATATACAGGTAATTGTATTAACATAATTTAAGTACAACTATATACTGACTTCCATAAAAATTGCAACACATAGAATTTATTAAACGATTTTATTGAAATTTTCGTCAACGATGTCTTTCATTAGAACAAACAAACGATTAAAATTTGAAAACAAAAGAACAATAACTAAAAATGCTTTTTTCAATAATGAGTTGCTCCGCTACGATTTGTAATGCACTCATTTAGACGGCGTGGAATGCTATCAATCAAGTGATTTATGCCTGTGGTATATCAACCCAAGCTTCTTAAATCCGTAGCCGGAGATCGTGTAAGTTAGCTGGAGGGTGTGGTAAATTACCCAGTCGCCTACCGACCTCATCGTATACATGTTCAATGGGCGATAAATCAGGCGACCGAGCAGGCCATGGGAGGACGGCAATGTTAGCTTCTTCCAAAAAACGTGTTGTAGCCCTTGCCGTATGCCATCAATGAAAACCAAGGGTGATCTGCTACCGTAACATACTGCACCCCATATTATCACTCCTTGTGTGAGGGTTGATGGATTCTTACGTTCTCCGCGCCCAATTCGCTCTTTCGTTGCTCCATTCTAAACTGCGTAGACGGTGAAGTGGTATAAGAGGAAGACATAAAAATGGACGATATGAACGCAGCCCATAAGACCTTATCCGGCGATAAACAGGTGACATTGACATTCTGGGTCCTACACCTCTCATCCAATCCTTTGCAATCGATCGAGTTGTTGAAAATCTGTCTCTTGTGGCCAAAAGTCTTAAGCGACGTTGTTCACGATCTGTAGTCCTGCGGGGGCGTCCAGATCCAGGGCGACGTTGTTGCACCCCTTTCTCAGACCATTTGGACCAACATCTCAATACCGTTGTAATATTTCGGTTTACACGACGAACAATTTCTCTTGCCAAAAGTCCGTCCTCTTTTATGCCAATAATACAGCCACGCTCAAAATCAGTCAGTTGGGAAAAATGTTGATGTTGGCATTGTTCCCAAGTTCAGAACGAAATTGTGAACAAACAATTTGCAAAATTGACAGTTAATTACACACTGATTGGTTTATTTCTTCAAATTTATGGTTACTTAGTGCAAAGAAAAAAAACTACTTGCTAAATTTTATTCAAATTTTAATCGTTTGTTTGTTCTAATGAAAGACATCGTTGACGAAAATTTTAATAAAATCGTTCAACAAATTCTAGGTTTTACAATTTTTATGGAAGTCAGTATATAAAAGCGATTTCGTTCATAAACTAAACGAAAGTTACGAAAGTAGCGAAATCATTTAAAACTAAAAATATAGACATCTCGATTAAAGATCTGCAAAAATATTTTTTACTACAATTGCATTATGATAATAGAAAGCAGAATAAATACAGTATGTATAGTAAATCGTTCCAATGCTATGAGGACTATACGTACTTATTGAGTAAAGTATTTACCGCAAGGCCTAAAAAAATCGCAGCCCAAATGTAACAGAGTTAAAAATGTGATGCAATGTTTTTCCAGTTTATGTTGCCAAAACCCAGTTAATCGCAAATTTTCTTCTTCTTTTTAAAAGTTAGTGTCAGTTATAAAATGAAGAAATTAAGTACTATTATTATACGCTATTTCTTCTATACGAATCAAGTTTAATTGCATTAGTAATGACTTTAAAGAAATTTTTTGACGTGGACACTAGTTCTTCGCGGGAAATCTTTGATCCTTGTTTTCTTGCACGCTTCATTATCATGAATTTAGTTATTTCTTCAGCGACAACGTGTAGTTCAGCTGACTCAAATACTTTAGAATAAGGAAACATATCCCTGTGACTTGAAACTCTACCTTCTCTGGAGTCGCAACCATCATGAAATGATTACAAAATTCGGGCATTTTAAGTGGAATAATTTTTTATTATGGGTAATTTTTTAAGTATTTGTCGCACTATAAAGATTCCACAAAAAACAATGTATTATCAGAGAAAGTATGTACACCGTGGCGTAGTAGAAAACAACAATGCAAAATTATAAGATAAATCGAGCTGATGGATCAGTGGTGACACGATCTACTTAGCATTCTTGAAGTAATGGGTTCGAGTCTCGTTACCGTCTGCTATGTATAATTTTTTTTTTCAATGACACGATCACTGCGTATACTCACATCATGTGTGGCCATTTAGGCGAACTCTGTCGCCGTAGTGGTGGTTCTATCCGAGACGCGCATATACTAATTGCACCATGTACTGTTGAGAATCCATCATAAAGGGAGAAGAAGCTAGGAGAGCTTAAACTGTTAGATACAAGAGCTATTTTACGGTAGAAAATTGTTTTATTGTCGGATTTAATAAAACTTCATATAAGACGAAGCGTAAGCTATATGTGCAGAGACACATGTGGTTAAGGGAGAGAATCAAACCTATTGAATGTGTGCCATTGACAATAAGTATGCCATTTTGTTTTAATATTACGTCAATCGGCTTAAAATAATTAAACGGTATGTGTTGAAATACATTTATTTTGAGACAGACAGGTATAAATAAATAATCAGGTTGGTGCAATGAAAAATTGAAGTATGTTTGTTACAGAATAACGATTGTCAAGGTAACGTTCAAAGTAAATATAATGTATTCTGTTCAAACAAACATTACTCATAAAATGATATTGATGCCACAATAATATTAAGTTTTGATGTAAAAGAACTGCTGATAACGAGTATTATGTCAAAAGGATAACATTACGCTTAGTACATGAACAGGTAGAGTGTGATAAATTCCGATAGAGAGACATTGCGTGTTTGGTATCTAAGTGACCGTGACATTAGTATGCTCGCGCAAGAAATAATGAGCAAGAAGAAAAACCAATTAATTAATTTACGACGCCTGCAAAACTGAAATTAATGCAAGGTGAACCTTATGATTTGATTGTCATAATTAATTTCGTAGTAAGAAATTTTTTTTAATTAAGATTTCTTTGCGCGATATTCTAATTTAATACCAAGTTTATTTCTCATTTCATAAATTCAATTGTGAAGGGCAATTGGTGTCTACCTACGTTTATGTGTGTTAATTTTCCAGATAGAATTTAGGGGGTCATGGTAGATAAGCTTTCATTTAAAATTTTATGATTATTTTGTATTAAGTGTAATTCAGCCAGAATGTACTAATTTTTTAAAGGTATATTAAATTCATTCACGTTTGTTAATGATTACAACTTTAAACATTTATTCCTTTAAAGGGATACATTTGTCAAAATTAATATTTTGAAACTTGGACTTTATTTCACGTAAATTCCAAGTACAAATTAATGTTAAAATTCATACCAGAAATATACAGGGAGATACAAATATTTCCTTTACCGCTTTAAATATTGGGAGTGGTTCAAAAACTAACATTGGGAACGAACCCACACCCAATTGATACTAATATGAGTAAACTACAATTACACAAATTAGTTAATTGGGTATTGTAAATTTAACGTAACTATTTAATTCCTTAACGACTTTGAATAATTATTTTAGTTCTTTTATTTTGTGTGGTTGAGTGTGAATAAAATGAACAGTTCAATTATTGAGGTCCAGATACAGTTGAGAGTATTTAACATACAACAAGATCTCGATCATTTTATTATAGCACCGGTAATTCAAAGATTTGTTTATTTTATTGGTAACTAATGTAACAGCTTATTCGGCGCGTTTCTATATTTTATAAATTTGTTGACACGTTTCTTTTTATTGATAACAATAGTTGTAATTGCTATTAAAATTGGTAAAGCTTGTGAAATTTGAATTTACATCCACTCAAAAAGTTGCTCAAAAGATAAGTGTTTTTAGTTAAGATAATGCTTATAATTAATTTGAATTAATAGTTTTACAGGACCATGCAGCTATGTTTTAGTTGAAGATACTGTAGATAACACTTTTAAAGTAGTCGTAGAAGACAATTCAGGATGCAATATCACGATTGAAGATTCTTGTTCCAAAATTATCAAAATTTACTATCAGGAGATGGAGTATATACTAAAACAATCTGGTATAACTGTAATAATTGTAGAAATTATTAATTTATATTGAAAATTAGCAAAAGGTAATCCCATGATTTTGTATGGAGATAAAGTATTGGCTATGCCTGGGCGAGTACTCGGAGTAAGAGCACAAACCTCAGGTGTGTACACTACGATTACACTTATCGATGCTGGAGTGACAATTACCTGGGACGGAACCGTATGTACATACTGATCGAAAATCACCTAAACATAAACCTTCAACTTTCAGAATTTCGTACAAGTGCATGTAGACAAATCTTTCTGGGGTAAAACTGCGGGACTTTGTGGTAAATTAGATGGAACTGAGTCAAACGATTTGAGTACTAGAAATAGAGAAAAAGCTAAAACTCTGCTTAGTTTCATTCAAAATTGGCAAGTGGATTCGAATGTGGAAAGTTGTAAAGTAAACCCAGTCACTGAAAATTCTTGTAAAGGCGATCAGCAAGATGTAGCAAAAGCGTTCTGTAATAGATTGTTAAGTGAAGAACGATTCAACTCTTGTAAGAAGGTAAAGAGTAACATTTTACTTATAAAACATATACTTTTCCTTTTTTTAAGTTAACGGCGTATTAGTTTTTGTAAACATTAGTATAATTCACCACTCTGTCTTATCCAGCTTAGCTTAATACTAACTGTAATCGACGGAGATATGGTATATCCCTTTCGATAATGTTGTAGTTCTGCCCAGAAAAAAAGTTACTACAAAAACTCTTAAAGATTTGGATTTCCGCATCATTAATTAGCTGCTCCAAATTTTTAAAATGATCAATAATTAATGAAATGTTTAATTGGGTCAACAGCGTAAGCTACTCCAATTATGCAATATAAAATTAAATAAAGATCACAATAAGGGTAAATCAAATTCATTAGAATGTTACAGATGTTGACAGCTTAATTGGGATTATACAGGGTGTCCCATTTTAACTTGATCAACTGAATATTTTTAAAGTAAAGAGATATGGACGAAAACATTTCAGACAAAAATTGTGTGGTTTCAAGGAGGACACCTAACAGTAACCTTTGAATGACCTTGAACTCGTTTTTTTTTTAGTTTACTTCAAGGTCAACTTTGTTTTTTTTATGAAAACACATATGTTTTATTATTGATTCGTATTCTACGGAAAAAATGCAAAACTTTTGTAGAAAATATATTTTTAGGAAACATCAATCTTTTATATTTACCAAAATTAATCGAAACTTTAAAAGTTTTCGTGCTTATGTTTAAATAAGGAATGATTTTTTTAACTTTTTAATGCTCTTTTTTTGTATGCATTTTTTGGTCAAGGAAATTTTGTCCAAAATAAAACTATTATTAACCATTAAACCTTTCTTTAAAAAAATTATGTGCTTGTCATCTATTTGAATTCTGCTGCGCTTTCTTTTCTCGAGATAACCACGAATTTAGTCTTTTCAATGTTTATTTTCATATCGGCTTTCTTTAATTCTCCATTCCATATTTCCAGATTACTTCGTAGTTCTGTTTTTGTTCTTGCAAATATAGCTACATCATCTGCGAATGCGCACCTGAAATGCTGTTTTCTATGTCCTGTTGCTAATTCTTTCGTCTTCTCTTTTGTCTGTCCATCGGAATTATAAATAGTGTATATGTATGTATATATGCTTCTCTGTCATGTTTTAACGTCTTTTCTATTATTTTCCTTACGCCAAGTATGTGATCCTGCACACTATGTTCTTTTCTAAACCCCCTCTCACTTTCCCCCAACTTTCCCTCTATTTTTGTGCTTATTCTTCTCTGTTATACTCTCGTAAACCTTTTGTACTGTCGATAATAGTGATATTCCTCTATAATTGTTATATGTTCATCTATCTCCTTTTTTTAATATTGGCAGAATCACTGCTATTCTCTAATCTTCTGGTATATCCTTCTGTTTCTAAATCATGTTTAGTAGTTTTTGAAAAATTCGTGACTCTGCTATGCATTTTAGTTGTTTTGGTTCTATCTTTTCATAGCCTGCTGATATCTGTTATTCTTTTAATTACTTCTTTTCTTTCAGATCTGCTTATCTCTTCTTGTTCTCCTGCTCCTCTGCTGCGTTTTTTTTTCTCTGTTTTCTTTTTCTTTTCTTTTTCTTATACCTATAGTAAAAAATCTCGAGATATTTATGAAAAAAAATAAATATTGTCTTCATAAAACTATCAAGAACACTTGCAAAATAATCGTATCCAAGGTGATCCATAAACAATAGGTACATGTTTGCATTTCATTGTGAATGTCAATTTGTTTCTGACGTCCAATTTTAACATTTATCCTTTCCGAAATGGTGTATTTTTGGATAAAACATTTCCTAATAGGTAGATAAGAAGGAGAGGACCTATCGAATGGCGTGCTAGGTCACCCGACCTAAACCCGTTGGATTTCTTTCTGTGGGGTTATCTCAAATCAAATGTATATGTTGACAGGCCAAACAATCTGGACATATTAAAAGAGAAAATCAGAAGAGAAGTGCGTGCCATAACTCCAGAAGTGGTTGAAAACGTGAAAAGAGAGTTTATTCATCGCCTTGGCTATTGTCAAGCCGCAAATGGTGAACATTTTAAACATTCTGATTTGATTTGTTGTGTTTTTTGAATAAATTGTTCCTTTTGACAGAAAACAAAGACCGCCTTCCTTGATATGGTCTTAATTGTTGTACGTTCAATTGTAAATTCCTCGAGATCTGTTGACATGGTACATGAGATTTACTCAGAATTCAAAGCAGATTTAGAAAATGAAATAAAAACAGGTGTTGCCATTTGACAAAATCATATATATATATATATATATATATATATATATATATATATATATGTATTTGATTCAAGGCGTAAACTAATCCACGATCTAGGGAAGCACTAGAGATAAACACTTTCGCTTCTCGATGGAAACGAGAACGTTAATAACAATTGACAAAGCGCCAGCAAAATTTTCGAGCCTAATATTGAGAAAAGCACTCATTATACGAGAAAAGTTGTTGGGAATAAATATAATAATAATAATGCCGAAAGAAGTCATAATCGTGATTTTTTTTAGGGCTCTGGCTGGGTCATATCAATGTCACCCTCCTGATTTTCTTCGGTGACAGATGATGAGTCGTTAGATTACTCGTCAGTTATGAGGATGAGGCCGTTTGGACACGATTTACTGAACCAGAACCTGCACACAGTAGAGCACTTAAGCCCTGCTTTACAGGATGAGCAGACCCCAGTGCATTATTTTTTACATTTGCAAGAAAGCAATTTGAGGAGCGTTTGTAGAGCCGGTTCTATGTTGTTATTGGTGTTAACCCCTGATGACACGTCGTCCAACCGCAATCGGTCGCCTCTTCCTCCACTCACATCCACTTCTGCACCTGGTGGTATGTGCGATAGACATAGAAGATGGCAGCCTCTTCAATTGAGGGCAAGCGAGCCAGATTGATCACTGTATTCGTCACTGTTTTGACAAATAGTCTCTAGAAAAGGCCCTGCAGTGTATCTTGTCGACCATCTCCTTCATAAAGAGTTAGAGGCCGTCTCCTCGTGAGCCTGACTGTAGGAAAATTATGGCCACGTCTATCAAGTAAGCGTTTTTCTGGATCGCGCTTTACAATTTGGATTTCCTCTGCTTGAAAAGGACAGAGGCGATATCGCACCCACTGAAAAATATTTCAAATGCAGTAGAAATTTACGATTATCCCCGATTGAATGATCTGGTCGATAATTAGTCGCTACCTGATTAACGTCTGCTACTTTTCAGGAAGTAAACGTTTTTGAACGTCGAACCCAAGCCATTGAGAAGCACCAATAAATCTGTATCCTCTCATGAGATTAACTCTCGTCGAGCGCGGTCCTCACGATGTCGCAGTCTACATCTTCTTTAGCTTTCTTTGTTCCACTCCCATGATTGTGAAAAGCTGTTCGCAAAAAGTCAATCTGGCGTCGTTTGTTATTGTCGTACAACAGTTCTTCTTGGGGCACTTTCTGCGGTCTTAGTAATGTTGAGGACCCCATACTCTGAATAGCCATCAATCACAGATGACTCATTACTTCGAAAATGGTTGAACGCATAGCTAATGTAACCAGCGGCAATACTCCAACAAACGTATTTGCGCCCATAGAGATGGTTTGAGGAAGGGAAGTGAAAAAAGCAGAGTAGCAAATGGATTTCATACTTCTTCACGGAACAATTCCATCGGATATGAAGCCATTTCGTACTTGAAATGGTGTTTCAACTACTTGCCCGACTGCTTCGTAATGCACAAATTCTGGAAATTTGTGAGTGGATCTATGTGAATATGTTTGTTTTGCACTATTACAAAATTGCTGATTGATCCTAAGCTTAGCACCTTGTCTTTCCGGTTAAAAGTTGCCTTCCCAAACGAGTTTCCAGTGATTTTTTGACCACTTCAATTTCCAATTCTCGAGCCATGTGGCAGTTTACATTAGGACGTCCAACAATTCCACTATTGATGGATTTTATCAGTAGCTGGAAAGTCAGGGTGTATACTGAGCCAGCTCTTCAATTTCTTCATATTAGCAGTGTCTCGTGTGATTTGGCTCTTCATTGACCCCATCAGAACTTAAATAGATAAATCGGTCCACAGGTATGATCACGATTTATCAAATCGGCGAATCGTGAAGTCTCCTTTTACTCTTGCCTTGCAGATATAGACGGGCATTTGATATAAAAGAAGTGGCCTGTTGGGTGGAAGGAAGGAAACCTTTTGCTTACTGCTCCAGGTGGAGCTTCTATCTCCCATCCTATCTACTTGTATAAATTGCTTTATTACTGTTGTCATTCGATAGTACTGGACCCAGAATTTTGAAGTAGGCCCTTCTTTTTCAAGTTTATCCAAAGTGGTTCTAAGTTTGGAATTCTCCTTTTGAAAATTTTCATTCTCCCTGGCCAGAAGGATCTAAGACTTCTCACTTTCAATTCATTTAACACTCGTTCAGTTTCTTATTCTTCCTCCGGAGTGAATTTTTTTACGTATTACGCCGCTAGCATAGATCTTTCGAAGCTGCAAACTTGGATTCACACTACCACATTAATTAGTGCGATTTTAGCGTTTAAAATTGTTCAGATGGACTGGTCTACATTGTATGCAACTCGTGCAAACAGTTTTCATTGCATTCGACGTGTTGGTCGATTCGACCTAAAGGCCTCATTAAACAACCGCACGAAGCGTACAATAAATACTAATTTTTTGCAATTGTTACCTAAATAACTATTATTTTGAGTATTCTGATTATTTGTATTTCATAGATAATGGACATCGGAAAACTCATAGATACCTGTATTTGGAGTTATTGTGCCTGCTTAGAATCTGACCATAAAGAGTGTATATGTGACACTCTAAATATGTATGTTAGAGAGTGTTCTTCAAATGGAGTCACCAGTTTAATAAATTGGCGCGAAAGTATTTGCCGTACGACTTTTAAGTTTTGTACAATACGTATTCAGTAATTTATTATACTTTAGCAATGAAATGTCCTGGGGGTAGAGAATACAAAACGTGTGCACCTAAGGGAGGTCAAGCTCAATGTCAAGGTATTGTACAAAATATTAGCACTGATGAAAAGTGCGAAGAAGGTTGCTACTGTCCAGAAGGCACAGTTCTAAATAACAATAAATGCACAAGCCCTAATGAATGCCCATGTCTATTTCACGGAAAAGAAATGCCAATTGGTTCTACCGTTCGTAAAGTATGCAATACGTGTACTTGTAAGGAAGGAAAATGGGATTGTACAAATGTAAGTAAAATAAAATTGTGTTCACATACGTCGTCTTGTTAATTACTCATATAATTTCATATAAACAGCACATGAGTACTAAAATTTGTTTTTATGTAAAATTAGAATGAGTGCACTAGCAGATGTACCGCAATTGGTGATCCACACTATGTGACTTTTGATGGAAGGCGTTACGACTTTATGGGTCATTGCAGTTATTACTTAATTAAACATGACAATTTTAGTGTTATAGGAAATAATGTTGCATGTCTTGGAACCGTTGAGGAGGTAAACAGGTATATAGTGAAGTTAATACAATACGTTTAAATCTTTCTTGCTAGATGGCTAGTTTGCTGCCCATCCATAAAGTAGATTCGCCATCATGTACCAGTGGAGTAGTAATAAATTATGGTGGACATGTAATTCAGTTAAAACAAGGTTTTGAAGTTCTAGTTGATAATAAAGATGTCTCCAAGTATCCGTCTTTTATTGATAATATTATCATAATGCACGCTTCGTCCAGGTTTTTGATAGGTTAGCAACTTTAATAGAAAATTTGTATTAATCTACTTTTTACTTTTTTTAGTATTATTACCAAACGAGCTTCAAGTACTTTGGGATGGAAAATCCCATGTATTAATTGATGCACCGTTAACTCTTTATGAGCAAACTAAGGTATACAAAACAGCATTAATTATTGATTTCTAGAAAATTATTGGTAGGGACTCTGTGGAACGTTTAATAGTAATCAAAATGATGATTTCTTAACTTCTGATGGCAAAATTGAAACTAACGAAGTGAAATTTGGTAATTCATGGAAAACTGAGGATAAATGTGAAACGAAAGCCGAAGAACCACCACAACATCCTTGTATTATTAACCCCAGCAATAAAGCACCGGCTCAGAAGAATTGCAAAGTGATTAAAAGTGACATATTTTCAGGTAAATGCTATTAGTTTATACTGATAATTTAGCTAAAATTGTTTCATAACAGATTGTCATTGGGAAGTAGATCCTGAAGCTTACTACCAAGCGTGTCTATTTGATGTGTGTTCATGCAATTCTAAGGTAAAACATATAATTAGCAAGATCAAAAGTGAATTGATATTTTCATAGTACCCAAAATGTTTTTGTCCGATCATAGCATCATATGCAGCTGAATGTGCTAGACATGGTGTTGAGGTAGAATGGAGAAGTATGGTAAAGGGTTGTGGAATACAATGCAAAGGTGGACAAACTTATCAAACTTGCGGGGATCCCTGCACACGGACATGTTCTCAAATATCAACAGTCACAGCTTGCACACCACAATGTATTGAAGGGTGTAATTGTCCGAAAGGTGAAGCTTTGAATGAGGAGGGACAATGTATCCCTACCGAAAAATGCGGTTGTGTACGAGACGGCGTTAAATACCCACTAGGTTATGAGGATATTCAAATTATTAACGGGGGTCATTTTAAATGGTAATTTTTTGTTTTATTAGTCCATTTCCTTTTATTTCTGAGTAATTATCCGGTAGTGATGCCTAAAGTTTTTAAAAATTGGTTTTGCAGTGTGTAGCTCTTTAATTTTTTCTCTATTTCTTTGGGGTTGTTCTTAGTCTTTTTACATAATACTTAGGACCAATCCAACCACAATATACTTATGTGAAACCTTTTAAAACGTAACACAATACTACTTGTATTTAAGCGTATGCGGTAATGCTAAATGGGCATGTAAACCACCAATAGCAGATAAAACTTTTCTTGTATGTCCTAAGGAAAATGAGGAATTTACTCTATGTATACCTGATCCAGGTGTGACTTGCAAAGTGAGTGGCATGTATGTATAGTATAAGTTATAAAGCTATTAATTTGTTTTAGAACATGCACGAGAGCATTACTCAATCATTTGATACATGTCGGAGTGGTTGTGTGTGCAAGAATGGGTACGTTTTTGATTCTTCATCCTCAAAATGCGTAAAACCACATGAATGCCCATGTTACTATGGAGGGCAATCTCATAGTGAAGGTGATAGTTACAAAAACGATTGCAATACCTGGTAAGTTAAATATTGCTTAAAATTAATATTCACATAATCCTTTCGTAGCACGTGTAATAATGGTAAATGGGTTTGTACGGAAAAGAAGTGTCCAGGAGTGTGTAACGTTTGGGGAAATTCGCATTTTAAAACGTTCGATGGTAAAACTTACGATTTTCAAGGACAGTGCGACTTTGTTTTATGTAAAGGAGAGTTAGATGGAGATAAATCGTTCCAAGTTAATATTGAGGTATGACATTAAGAAAAATATAATATGTAAGTAAAATTAGTAACGGTTATAGAATGTACCTTGTGGTTCTACTGGAACAAGCTGTTTGAAGTCCCTTACAATTTTTGCCAACATTGGAACGGAGAAAGAGAGTATTACTTTATTACAAGGAAAAAAAGTCCCCTATTCTTCTTATCAGAATTTTATTATACGTAAAATGAGCCAGTTTGTGATGGTTGAAATTCCAGAACTGAGAGTTACGGTGACATGGGATAAAGGAAGTCGAGTTTATGTCAGATTAAGCACCGACTGGAATAATAAAGTAAAAAAACTGGTTTGTTTTACAAAATAACATTATATCATTTCTTCAGGTAAAAGGTCTTTGTGGAAACTACAATGATGATAGTAATGATGATTTTCAAACTTCGTCTGGTATAAGTGAAGTTACCGCTCAAGTATTTGGAGATTCATGGCGTTTACAACCACTTTGCCATGATACTGAAATAATAACAGTATATTTGTTATCAAGCTTAATTTCCGTATAGGTTTACCCTTTGTGTTTTAGAATACTTGTGAGAATCGTCCAGCTCGAAAATTATGGGCATTAAAAAAATGTGGAGTATTAAATTCAATAGTGTTTGCTAGATGTCATTCAGAGGTACCAGTAGCTCCATTTATAGATTACTGCGTCTTCGACAGTTGTGCTTGTGATCAAGGAGGTGATTGCGAATGTTTGTGTAACGCATTAGCGGCTTATGCTTATGAATGTAACAGAAAAGGAATTTACATCAAGTGGAGAACATCATATTTGTGCCGTAAGGCTTCAAAAAGGTAGTAAGTTATGTAAACTAATTATTTATTTTTTAGCAATGCAGTGTCACGCTGCTTGTTCTACTTATTCTCCATGTGTTAGCACATGCCCTGCAAAAACGTGCAATAATTCACTAAGTTATAACACATTAACTAGGTCATGCAAAGATGAAGTCTGTGTCGAAGGATGTGAAATTAAAGACTGTCCAGAAGGCAAAGTCTACTTAAATACTAAATTAAGCGAATGTGTTCGAGAAGATGAGTGCGATGTTAATCCTTGCAAATTTACTTTAAAAAATATAGTGATTCGCAAAAAATGCAAAAATTAGGCAACACTGCAAACTTATTTAGGACAGATTTTTTAATGTATTTTTAAGCAAAATAAAATTATTGAGTAGAAATGGTTAATGCTGTATGTTCAATCAATACTACATCGATATTTGCTAGCTGTATTATTCTTAACACGCCATGAGATCACAAGGCTTATTACATCGAAGTGGTTGGCAATACTTTGACAGTGATTAAGCGCCAAATATGCAGCCAAAAAATGTGAATCATGTATGTGTTTTCCGGTGCATTATCCCTTCATTAAAAATTAGTAGTTACTTTTTATTCATATTCTTACATGTATTATACATAATCAAATGCTGTACTATGGAATGTTACTCAGTAATAGTCCCTACCGAATGGTAAATATGTATGTGATCTCTTTAGCTGTTAAATGTATGAAATATCTTCTTTATTGGAAGAACCACGCAAATTACCAAGCAAGTCCGAACCAGAAAAGGTATAGTCACACATCTGCAACGTAAAATTATTAACTGAAATAACCAAAAATAACTAGTCGAAACGGTAGTAAATTATTCAATTTCAAACTAAAAATACGTCACAACAAAACTAAACACCATCGAATATCAATAAAGTCCTAGAATTTAATAAGCATCAATATCGGGATCGATATACCAAACTCGAAAAGTACACAGCTCATTCCAAACAAACTGCTTATCTTTTAAGGCAAATCCAGGTAAATTCACGAATTGCAGTCGGTAGTCGATTCCTATAAGAAAACTTCAAAAATATCTGCGGCTACTCACAAAACAATCATTAGCGAGTAAATAATTCAGATGTTCGGTCAACGACCAATCAACTTCATAATTACATTACGGTATCTTTTAAAATGAACTTATACCATCCAAAATCAAAATAGCAAATACTATAGTCTAGAAATTCTCATTAAACAATGCGTTAATGCTTTTGTCCAATAATAAATCCATTAAACAATTAAAAAGTAGCCACTGGAAAAATTGTA
Source organism: Vesta saturnalis (assembly GCA_036346205.1). Lineage (NCBI taxonomy): Eukaryota > Metazoa > Arthropoda > Insecta > Coleoptera > Lampyridae > Vesta > Vesta saturnalis. The sequence goes on from JARFJB010000862.1 coordinate 3,265,667, forward strand.
AAACTCCAAAAGTTCTCGTAAAATAATTAAACTATACTGTAACTTGACTATAAACATAAACTTCGATCTTTTAAATTTTGATTTGATGTGCTGATGTGGCAGTTTCTAACGGGTTTTTCAGTGGTGGCAAGTAAAACTTGCCCTCAACAAGCACCAATACAAAAATTAAACTCGTTTGGGAAAAAGCTCTCATGTAAGATACTGATAAGGTACGGTAATTTCTATTTAAAAACGGATTCGAGCACCACCCAGAGATAAGCTAATGCTCAGGTGTCCTTTGGAGGCAGTCCTGAGCTTGCTCGGTTCCAAACGGCTGCTCCAGATCTCTCAGTGGGGAATAACATTTCAGGGTCTTATCCTGCGGTAGAAAATGTACCTAAAACAGAATTACTACGGACGGAAGGCGAATACTGTAGTTGACAAACGTCACAGGTCCCCTTGACAAACAAAGTCCCTTCACTAATGATCGATAAAAATGAATTATCCTTAATAAATATGAGCTCTATTAATTTATTTCAATTGCAATGATTACGGTTTACGGAAGCGGTAGTCAGTAGCAAAGCAACTATTTACTACTTGTGTAAATAAATTAACTAGTTTTCAACGCTAATTACTGAGCAAGTATTTATTAAGTTTAATTAGACTATTCAATTTTAAACTACGCTTTACCTCATACTCATAAATATAATAGAACTTTCGACTGTGCACTTAACGCAGTGAGAACGAAAAGACAAACATTTGACACGGGACTTCCCTATATACAGTACAAAATGCGAAAAGTGGGGCAGCTGAAAATTCCAGGTTTCTATGCTGAGGCGACAGCGTAACGACTTATTTTAATTAATTTTAATGTAATTAATAATCTAGTACTTATTTTAACATTACCAAGTTATTGGTCATTAAATAACTAATCGGTTGATATACAATTTTGACCATTTTCTACTAAAGAAAATACTTATTCTGCAGAATGTTTTAATTAATAATTACGGACACTTTTGTCTTATTATAACTAAAAATTTACAGAAGTCGATTGCTTCTTGCACATATGTTAACGGCTGGAATACATTCTTAAAAATAGTTTCTTTGCACAACGGAAAGAGATTGCAATATTCCATTGCAGTTGGAATTCATATGATTCAAATTATTGCAGGTTTAACTTTCATTATTTATATCGAAACTGTTATTTAACAATGCAATTTCCTAGGAAATAAATTAATCAATTTTATGACGGTGTAAATTATAGCTTGTTTTATCAACTTAAAACTCTCTTAATTATATTGATTGGATTTTAAATTCTATTTTTGAATGCTTCGGTTTACTTATCTCTACCTGATATTAATAGAACGGGTTTCAAGTGTAATTTTCCCTTTAAAATGTGTGTTTTACTACAAATAAATCGAAACAATAATAATTTCGTTGAACACATAACTTTGACAATCGGTAATACGTAATTTTAGTTAGCTAAATCAAAATAAGATACAGATAACCATCACGTGAAGTAATTAACCTACAAGTGAATACGCTTTATATACTGAATTGATATCTAGGCGTTACTTAAATAAACTTAAACAAAAGGCATAATCATCCGTCTAAATGATACAAATAATCACTTCGTGAAGTTCACACAAGTATATTCAGAAAAAATAGTTACTTCACAATGCACAGAATGGTCAATCAAGACGCTCCTTTCCTTCTCAGAACGAAACGGCAATAACTCCTTCCTGTATTTTAACGGCGACAATCAGCAGCTTCTATTTGTTATTGGCTGTGCACACGAAACCATCAAATAACCATGAACTACATCACCAATAATCCTCACATAATTGCGATAAACAACCAAAGGAATCACTACCAATAAACACCTAACCCCATTTCGAGGGCTTCAAAATGTTGCCACGCCACAACGACAAACGGTAACATAACACGGGGTGAGCGAAGTTACAAAAATATCCCCAAATCAGGGGTATTGGAAAGATTTCCTAAGATAAATTCCATTTAATCCTCACCGATAAGGATGTAACTAGTTGAAACACGGTCAAACAAAGATTTCGTGTATGCGGTCCGAATCGCAAAACTCGAACCTTGACGCTACAACATCCCTATCAAGAGTGACTTCAACCTCTTTCAGATTCAGCCATCTTCCATATAACCTCCCTTAAATCTTAATTATCCAATTACGCAGCTTCGTTACTATAAGTTATCATACGAGCCAAAAACGGAAAGCATCTCGGAAAAAAGTCGGAAAATATTACATCATCTACTTAAATTTCACTCGAGAAAAACATCAAGTAATATGACTTGCTTCGTCAACTGATGTATTAGAAAAAGCGTCCCTATTACCCACGTGCAGAAATGAATTGTAGTTTTGCAAAAGATTTGAACTTATTAAAGGTAACCAAACTATCAAAAATACATACATGACCCTTACGGAAATGGAATTCTAAACTTTATCTCTCTCTCTCTCTCTCTATTGATCTCTCTCTCTTTCCCTCCTCCCTCTCCCTCTCCCTCTCCTCTCCTCTCCTCTCCCTCTCCTCTCTCCTCTCCCTCTCCCTCTCCTCTCTCCTCTCCCTCTCCCTCTCCTCTCCCTCCCTCTCCCTCTCCCTCTCCCTCTCCCTCTCCTCTCCCTCTCCCTCTCCCTCTCCCTCTCCCTCTCCTCTCCCTCTCCCTCTCCCTCTCCCTCTCCCTCTCCCTCCTCTCCTCTCCCTCTCCCTCTCCCTCTCCCTCTCCCTCTCCCTCTCCCTCTCCTCTCCTCTCCCTCTCCCCTCCCTCCCTCCCTCTCCTCTCCCTCTCCTCTCCCTCTCCCTCTCCCTCTCCCTCTCCTCTCCTCTCCCTCTCCCTCTCCCTCTCCCAGTCCCTCTCCCTCCTCTCTCTTTCACAATTGTGCATCTCCAGCAGTGGCAGACCCGCTACCGACCAGATTTCATCTAGTGATTTATCACCCACAGGTAAGTTTTTAAAGAACACCCACACTACACAATACATAAACGGAAGCGCGAATACGAGACGTAAGCCCGAAAGCGCTTCATAACTCCGTCGGCAGAACGAGAAGTAAGTCTAGTTCGCCGACAAACAGACACACACGTGCCCGCGAAGTAACTGGGGAAACGGGATGTCTGTCTGTGTTCACAAAACCCCGACATCCTAGAAGTAAGACCGAGATGATTTACTAACAACGTAATTCTCCAATTATCTCGCCCACTAAAATACATTTCTTACACCTGATAACGTTCTGCTGATATGGCACAGAATAATTAAATCCAACATCCTTGCCACATCCAACCATACAATGGAAAAGTCCCTATATCTGTTTCCATAACCGTCATTCGGGTTAGTTCGCCATTTCAGCTTTTTAGTTAAAGTCCTTCAACTATCCACCGCCTTTCCAGTAATTGTCCTAATCAAATTAAAAACCAATACGTTAGTAAAATTTCCAGTAAACAACGTTCACTTTAAAAACAGAAATATAGATTTAATTTAGCTAACATTGACCTAGATAAGATTTCTTTAGAAATGTATACAAACTGATAAAGTATTACCAGAAAGAGAATTTAAACCTCTGGTCACGGCCCCGTTTATCCGCTACGTAACATCGCATCTAGGAAATGTTATCCATTTATACATAACATATTTGGACCGGAATGGTTTTGAAATAATTATTGATTATGTCATCTATATTACTAATCAATCTTCTCACAGCTAATCGATGCCGAATAGCCGCTCGCAGCCGTCCCGATGGAGATCCAGACTCCGCTAGCTGTGTTGTTTTTTTTTCACATTCCGAAGTGTATTAACTTGTAATTGGAGCATCAAATAGTGGCTTATTTAACATTGTAAATAAATAGGAAATATAAGACTATACAAAACTATTCTGACTTTGTTTATCAGACGATGGAAGATAGATAGCAAGTTTATATAATAATCTTAATTAGTGAATCTTAGAGGTAGCCAGAGACAACATTCGAATCCGCCCCCCGGCCCACCGTCACCGAAAATTGAGTGAAGCCTCTGGCAGAGGGGGGAGAGAGAGACAGAGATAGAGATGCACACACAGACACACATACGGACACGCGAATACTGACACACTCGTACACACACACACACACACACACACACACACACACACACAACACAGACAACACACACTCAAACATACACACACACAACACATACACACACCCACACACGCACATACGCACACACATGCACACGCACACGCGCGTGCGCACACGCATACGCACACGCACACGCACAGGCACAAGCACACGCACACGCCGCACACGCACACGTACACGCACACGCACACGTACACGCACACGCACACGCATATGCATACGCACACGCACACACCACACGCACCACAGCACACGCACACGCACACGCACACGCACCCACACGCATAGGCACACGCACACGCACACACACGCACACGCACACTCACACGCACACGCCCATGCACACGCACACGCACACATCAAAATTACGTTTTGTGGATCCAGTGAATATATTTCCATAAGAACAAGACAAATTTTACACTCTGGAATTTAATAATTTATTTAAAACATTTGCAGTTGGTTTTAAATGTGCCTTAATCTTTCTTGTAGGTTTAAAAATAGTCCTATTGTCATAACCAGTAGGCACTTTTTTAGTTTTACTTTATGAATAGTTAGAAAATGCAATAACATTATTAATATCTTTAAGGGAGTAACCATTAGCTTGTAGTCTTTAAATAGCTTAAATGGTTACAATCATGTTTTAAAAATTCGGGCCCACAAATTCGTTTAGATTAATCCACTAGTGAATTAATTACATCAATTATTTATAATTTATGAAGATGTCTAAACTGAACTGAATGCTTAGACATACCATTTGTAAAAACTAAACATCCATACAATACTTCTTTTGATAAATTTCTAAATAACAAGAGTATCGTCGACATATCTATACCAAACTAAAATTTTGACATGTTCCAAAGCTAATGTTCCAAATTCGTCCATGTATAAAATAGCCACAACTTATTACCCCACAGAAAATAAGTAGCAGTGAAAAAGTTATGAAAAATATTTTTTATGGCTTTTGAAAAATCAATATGTTCAATAGTTTAAAGAAACTTTTGTAAAAAGTGAATCAAGATCAAAACTGACTATTACATTATTAATATTAATAAAGATATAAGATGTTTGCAATATTGTATGTAGAAGAAACAGTTGCATTGACAGTAAGTCTGAAAGAAACGTTGGGTTGACACGATCTTTTGGGTTTGTGAGAGCGTGTTTGTTATGGACTATTAAGAACACTATAGCTACAGCATCATACTATGTGAGACTCCTGCACAAATTACGGCAAAATATTTCAAAGAAAAAATGTGAAGAACTGACCATAGGCGTTCGTTTGTTACATGACAATACCGCATTGATAAAGTTACACGAACCGCAATTCGTGACTAGCTACAATCCATATACAGTTAACCCGTTACCAAAAATATAAAACGTATATATTTTTATGGTAAAAAGGCGTTATACAACATATTAACAACTAGCTGCAACTGGAATTATAAAACATTTTTAAAATGTGTACTGGTTTTGTTTCTTTCTACGCTCATTCAAAAAACGAACACTTCTGCATCATTTTTAGTGTAAAAAGTTATCGTTTAGTGCACGAATACACTAAAAACGTTATTGCACGGTACACATGCATACTAATTTAATTTAAAAAGTTCAACTGTCATTAAAAACACAACTAAACTCCATTACTACTAAATATATTAGGTTATTACGGTTTTCATTACCTTTCCTGAAGTGCTAGTGTTTAGGTGAAACATAATTAGGCCATTGTATAATTATTAAACCATTACAGTTAAATTTTAAGCAATCAAATTTTTTATTTTATTTAAATTTTGGATAAAATAATTAGGTACGTTTCGTCACGATCTAATGTACTTAGGTTGTTTCATGCGCACTTTATCGCTATATTTTCGTATTTTTTACCGAAAATCGGACACGTATTCCACAGTAACACAAATGTTTCTTAGCTACACATTAAAAGTTATTCTGGTTTACCAGTTTAAGTAAATAAAAAAAGTGCGAGTGACAGTAACAATAAAGATTTCTAACACCTTTTACTATCCAGCAAATCATGTTACACCTAAAGTTAGCACAGCCATTGCAGATAATCGTTGGAAAACTATACCATAATTTGGTGCCAATTTTTAACCCCAAAAAAAAAATTTAACCACCATTAACCACACCAGGGCTATCAAAGCAAAAAATGCGCCAAAGTCACTATGGAAATTTATTAAGTCTGAAGAAGGTATAAAAAAAGATATAATATAAATATCGAAACTTTAGATAACGGGTGTGTAACTGATGATCCAATAAAAATAAGTAACCATTTAATACTCATTTTTGTAACGTTGCTAAAACAATACAAAACCTCACACCACCTATTAAAAACCTAAATATAAAACTACCAAATGCATCGACAGATTCTATGTTTTTAACACCAACAACGCCCTATGAAATTAAGTCCATTATTGCTAATCTAAAAAATACAAGTGCAGTGGGTTTGGGTAATATTCCTATAAAGGTATTTAAAGCTGCTTCAATATTACTAGCTGAAATTATATCGTTTTTAATAAATGATAGCTTTGAGACTGGCACTTTCCTGGCCAGTTAAAAGTAGCGAAAGTCAAACCACTACATAAAAACAAAAGTAAACAAGAAATAAACAATTACATGCCAATTTCAATACTCCCGCCGCTATCAAACATTTTTGAAACGGCCATTAAAAACAGACTTGTAAATTACTTTGATCAAAATAATTATTTTTGTGTCGAACAACATGGTTTTATCGCCTATAGGTCCACTCAAACAGTCATACAAAACGTTTTGTATAAGAAGTATAAGAAGTGAGGAAGCTGTAGCTTGTATAATGTGCAATTTAACCAAAGCATTTGACGTTATAGATACATCACTTCTTCTAGATAAGTTAGCACATTATGGTATTCGTGGAACTGCACTGGAATTAATTCAAATCGTACCTGACCGATCGATATTCCGTAGTAGAAATAGTACATTGTAAAGACAGGATTTCAAAATCGTACATTTCCAATAAGCGTAAAGTTAGCGGAATCCCTCAAGGGTCTATACTTGGACCGCTTTTGTTCCTTATGTAGATTAACGACCTTCCATATAACATTAAAGATAACGATATACGGATTACTCTATACGCAGATGATACTACTCTAGTAATAAAGTCTACAGATTTACACAATTTACGTGCGAAAATGTTAGCGGGAATGTTCATAGTACAACATTGATTTTACCATAATTAGTCGTTTCTAAATGTAGATAAAATAAAAATGATAATATTTAGCACTGAAAGTAATTTTATGGATACTACAGTTGTAAACAACCTACAAATAGAACACGTGAAAAGAGCATCTCTATTGAGCATTCAGTTAGATGAACAATTAGATTGGTCCTTACATTATCAACAATTAAGAATGAAATTGAACAGAGCACTGTTTGGGTTACGAACAATTAAACCAATATGCGATACATCCACATTATGTGTAATGTATTTTTCACTTTTTTAATCCCACCTTAGATATGGTTTGGCATATTGGGGAAACTCGAATTACTTAGGAAAAATTCTTCTGTTATAAAAAGAAGCCATAAGAGTACTGACAGGAATACGAAATATAAACTCATGTCGTCGGCATTTCCCTAAATTAGAAATATTGAGTGTAATTAACTTATTTATTAAACAAACTGCACTATTTGTTAGAAGTAACTCTCATCTTATCCAGTGTCATTCTGATGTTCATACTTATGGAACCCGAAATAGACAGAAAATAAGACCTATAACAAAAAGAAATAATTCAACGTTTAATAAGTCATTTTTAAACACATTGGTCAAGATTTATAATCATTTACCATTAGAACTTAAAGCACTAGATAGAACAAGCGACTTTAAAAGGTCATTACACAAGATATCGATAAAATAAGCATTTTAATAATAATAGTAATAATAACATTAATATTTATTGTGTAGCTTATTTCACTTGTCAGAATTATTAATTATCTAAAATACATAAATTACAACATACCGCTAATTAAAATCAATAACAAAGTACTCATTTATATTACATGGTGAATTCTTAAGTAACATTGCTTTAATAATGGATTTAAACTGAATAAAAGGTAAATTTCTTACATTGGTAGGCAGAGCACAAAAAAATTTAATCGCCCAAAAGTTAGGTGCATTTTGTCACTTAGATAACCTTACAAAATTACAATGTAAGTTATCTTTGTTCCTAGTATCATAGGAACGTGTTTGACTACATGTTTCAAAAACAGGACACAACATAAGCAAACAAAAAGAAATAAAGAGTACACGGTCATCACACGGGGTTTGACGAAGGATTGTTTATAGTCGGAAGCATATGGTAGACGATCTAGCTCTTCTTTGCAACGCGAAAATTCTTTTTGCGCTCGGGACGTATCTCCAAGTAATAATTCCGTATAAAATATGACAATAACCATGCTTAAAATACGCAATGCTTAAAATTTCAGCTGAAACAGACGTAGCTAAATTGCGTAATGCAAAGATGTTTTTTGCTAATTTATGCGAGATATGATTTTATTGATTGCTCCAAGATAGCTTAGTGTCCATTCTGATACTTAAGAATATGGACTCATTAGTATAGTTTTGGGAAGCGGTATAGGGTCTTACCGCAAATATACCATTCTGAGTTTTAGTTTTATCTTTATTCAAAACTAGGTCGTTATAGTTGAACCATGCCTCGGCATGATTAACTGCAACGGTACAGTGAGAAAGAGCAGCGTCAAATTCAGAGTTTGAAACTCAACAAAATAAGGCATACAATATATATATATATATATATATATATATATATATATATATATATATATATATATATATAGTTAGAAACCAGATGTTTTATTGGTAGAGCTAAGTGTTGGCTGAGGTCTCCACTATGCACAATATGACTGACGGTCTCTCTGTTTAGATACGTGAATGAGAAGCTCCGAGAACGTTATTGTTAACCGTACTCCATACCGTTTGTCCGCCAGGAAATAAATGTTATGCGTGAGATTACTGAACATTTGCTTGCAAATAACATTATTCGGCCCAGCGAATCTCCTTTTGCGAGCCCGGCCCTTCTCGTAAAAAAGAAATCTGGTGCATATCGCATGTGTGTGGACTTTTGAGAACTTAATCGTGTTACTATTAAAGACCGATTCCCTCTCCCCTTGATTGAAGATCAATTAGATCGACTAGGGAAGGCAAGGTTTTTCACATCCTTGGATATGGCGTCCGGATTTCATCAGATACCCATCCACGAGGATTCCATATGTAAAACTGCTTTCGTGACTCCCGACGGACATTTTGAGTACCTGAGGATGCCTTTTGGCCTAGCCAATGCACCCGCTGTATTCCAGAGAGCCATCAATCTTGCACTGGGTCAGTTGAAGGATACCGTGGCATTAGTGTATTTGGACGATGTCTTGAACCCTAGTTTGACGCCCGAAGAGGGCTTAGCATACACTAGACAAGTGTTAGAAGCGTTAGATTTGAATAGATTTTCGCTTAACAATCAAAAGTGCCGTTTTCTGCAACCTTCTGTGGAGTATTTACGAAGAGAAATATCCAGTGACGGTATAAGGCCTGGTAAAGCTAAAGTTGAAGCCTTGACCAACTCGCCTATACCCACATCCGTTAAACAAGTTAGGCAATTCATGGGACTAGCGGGATACTTCCGAAAGTTTGTACCCGAGTTTGCCAGCAGAACCGCATGTATAACGAGATTAACAAAGCAGGATGTCTCGTTTGAATGGGGCGTGGAGCAAGAAAAAGCAAGAGAGTACGTAATAGGTCATTTGACATCCAGACCCTTACTTACGGTATACAATCCAGAACTGCCGGCCGAATTACATACCGACGCAAGTAGCATTGGGTATGGAGCTATTTTGATCCAATTACATGGAACGCAACCGAAGGTAGTAGCGTATTTTAGTAAAATAACAACCGGTATTGAAAGTAAGTATCACTCATATGAGCTTGAAATGCTGGCAATTATACAGGCATTAAAACACTTTCGCACTTATTTATTGGGTCTTGAGTTCAAGTTAGATACTATACTGAAAGAGACGGAATGTTGTATCATAAGCGTTCTAAGGAAGACGGTACTGTGAACCTGCAGTGGTATGTCCCAAGACAAAGTCGGTTAGGATTGCTTCGTATATTTCATGACGAGCAATGTCATATTGGCGCCCAAAAGACGTATGCATCTATTTCTGAGCAATTTTGATTTCCACGTATGAGAAACTTCATCAAATGTTATGTCAAACATTGTGTAATGTGTGCGATCAAGAAAACAAGAGCAGGGCCACTGCAAGGCACCATAAAATCTGTGGAAAAGCCAAAAGAACCCTTCCACACCTTGCATATGGACTGTTTGCGCCCTCTTCCCATGGCTAACGAGAACTACAAACACATTCTTGTTATCATTGACGCATTCACAAAGTATTGCACGATTCAAATTTCTCTTTTTTTTCTTAGCTACTGCAGACCAAGCACTTTGATTTTCACCATTATTTTTAGTCTCGCTTACTAACGATTCTACATCACCAGATTTTACATGCGCTGAAGAACTCGTGTGATAGGAATCCGATTTTACTTAAGTTAGGAGAACCTTCTGGTTGATTTTTTTGCCTGATTTTGTCACCTTTTAAAGCATCGAAAATACTATAATTTGGAATAAATACACGTTTACAACGAAAATTTATGCGTTTATGGGATATTCATAAATAAATATTATTAACAGAACATAGTAATCTTGTTGTATTTACAATTTAGGTTTTTTCGAAGGCCTGGGCATTGGAAAATTGTGTTCGTCACTCAAAAAATTAACAGAAGTGTGAAGGGAACTGGTGTCTGTGATGGTATCTACATCCTCATCTTCGCCACTGTCTTCCAAATCATTAGTACATCGCTGAAAAGGTGATAAAAAATACTATTCGATAATGTAAAAATCCAAGATGGCGTCCATATGAAAAACAATAGTTAGTGTATGTATTTCAAAACCAAATAACTATAGATAAATTTTGGTACTTTTTTCAAAATTGTCTTTTAAAAGTGTCATAATAATGTACAAATCAAAATGTTGTCAGACTTCAAATGAAAGAGCTACAGGGGGTAGTAGAAAATGCATAATTTTTGTTTTCTTCGATTATTTCAAAAACAAAAAAAGTTACTTCAAATCTGACTTTACCATGATGATAGCCATAAAATTCTCTAAAACTTTCCCCATTTAACCGACATTCTATCTTCAATATTAACGAATATAGCAATACATGCATGCTGAATCTCGGACACACTGTATATATATATATATATATATATATATATATATATATATATATATATATATATTATATATATATATATATATATATACATAAATTGTTTATATAAAAGTTGTTCATATTCATATTCTAACTAAAAAAGATAAGGATCAGGATACATGGCTTAAGTGCACAATTGAAATATTTGCACAAAATTTGGCACAATAACGCGATGAAATATTCAAAATGTGTATTCCAAACTTCAAGAGAATCGACCCACTAACAAAAAAGTTGATTATTAAAAAGTCAAATTTTGAGGCCTTCCGTTATAGGAACTTGTGGCATAAATTTATCGAATAGAATAACCCACCAAACTTTTGGCACAGTTTTCAACTTATTAGTTATTAACAATTAATTAAAAAATTAGCTTTTACCATAAAATAATTTACAGAACCAAAATTCAACAAAATAGCTTTGTTCCGGGGCCTAACTAGGCTCTTAGCGGCTTTCACGTCACTTCTTCAACAACAGCCTTCGTTCGGCATATATATATATATATATATATATATATATATATATATATATGGTGTGGAAACTGTGTGTATTTGGTGGATAATGGCACGTATATTGAAAATAAATACAAATTGTTTACATAAAAGTTGTTCATAGTCAAGTTTTCTATCACGTAAAAATATTTTTGGGTATACTGGGTGTTTCGATCAGCCCAGGAGCAACACAACTTTTTTATTTTAAATGGAACTCCCTGTATATTATTGGATATTCTGATTCTCGTTTCATTTTGGATTAACTTTATGTATCACGTGTAAGGGCTAAAATGGACTGTTTCCGAGTAATTAGACTTTTTTTGTAAAAATTGACGTCTGTTGCAGACTTTAAAAACTCGAATATCTCGGGAACTATCAGATTAAGCATGAATTGGTCAAACTTTTGCATCTGTGGAAAATGGTACGTAACACAGGGGGTACCAAATAGAGGGCGCCAAATTTTTAAATTTTCTAACATACGTAACTCCGTTTTTTTTTAAATAGAACCTTAACATTTTTTATACATTTTTTAATTCGTTTTTAAACTGTCTATCAAACATCCATTTCATTCCCTATACCTAACTTTAACCGCTTTATTGTTATTGTAGGTTTTAAAATTATTTTAACAATTTTTACTGCGTACGACGCGGTAGGCGTTTAAACAAATGAAACACAAATGGAAAATATTTATTCTCTGAAAAATTTTCAAAACTACGATTAAGGTTTTAAATGAAATATACAAATTTATACTAATGAAAGGTTCAAAGTATCTGTTCGATGTGGGCGCCTTCGTTTTGTAAACATAAGCGAATTCGCTCACGAAAAGAAATTTTAACATGGGCTAAAATTTCTCGCGAAATCTGTCCGAAAGCCTGTGTTATGCGCAGTTTCACGTTGTAAGAAGTAATAGACCACTTATTTTGTCTATGACATTCCATAATAATGTGAGGATTTGCATCGGAATAATAACGATAATTATGTCCATTAACCAACCCATTATTATGAAACGTAGATTCATCTCTCCATAAAACGAAATTGTAAAATTGGGATTCCGTTCGAAGTTTATTCATCAGCAAATGACAGAAATTTGTACGTGCCTCATGGACGGTTGGTAGTAGTTTCTGATGTAGTTGCACTTTATATGAATGGAAATGATTTTTCTTTAACATTCGACCAACTGATGTAGAACAAATTCCCAAACAAGAACTTAATGTCCGTTGACTAACTTGTGGGTCATCAATAACTGTAGCCAACACTCTATATTCATTTTCTTCATTTGTCACTGCTTTATCTAGGTTACGAGCTGTGTATTTTACATCTTCGTAATGTCCGCCGAAAACTGTTTTCTTCTATCTGGGAATCCTTCATTATAAATTCTTGATGCCAATAAACAATTTTTTTGGCATTCGTCAAGGATAAAAATCATGTCCACCATTCCTTCTGTAGATAAATTCATTTTGAAAAAAATTGTGGTCACAAAGAAAATTGAAAACCTTACTAACGTATTGAAAACTGACAATTACTTTCATGTGTTTTTCATTTGTTTAAACGTCTACCACGTCGTATAATAATATTAAAATTTAAAATAACAATAAAACGGTTAAAGATAGGTATAGAGAATGTAATTGATGTTTGAGAGACAATTTAAGAAAGAATTAAAAAAAGTCTAAAAAATGTTAGGGTTCTATGTAAAAAAACGGAGTTACGTATGTTTGAAAGCTTTAAAATTCGGCGCCCTCTATTTGGTACCCTCTGTCTTCGGTACCATTTTCCATAGATGAAAAAGTTTTACCAATTCATGCTTAATCTGATAGTTCAAACCGCACCTCTCTAAGTTACACAGTTCCTGAGATATTCGATTTTTTAAAGACTGCAACGACGTCAATTTTTACAAAAAAAGTCGAATTACTCGGAAACAGTCCATTTTAGATCTTATATGTGAGACATAAAGTTGACCTAAAATTTAACGAAGAATCAGAATATGCAATAATATACAGGGTGTCCCATTTAAAATAAAAGGGTTTGGTTGTGCCTGGGCTGAACGAAACACCCTGTATGCTCAAAAATATTTTTACATGATAAAAAACTTGACTGTGAAAAACTTTTATGTAAATAATTTTTATTTATTTTCAATATCCGAGCCATTATCCACAAAACACAGACAGTTGCCACGCCCTGTATATATATATATATATATATATATATATATATATATATATATATATATATATATATATATATATATATATATATATATATATTAAAAGTTACATATAGTATTCATTGTTGGGAAACTTACAATAAACTTACGCTTACTGAGGGATCTTTTGCTATATTTGCTAGTCCTGTTGCTTCCCTGATTCAAGCTTTACAGGATCTCCCTATTCAGAAGTATTTAATTGAGGAATTCTGGAAACTGCAACTATTCAAAGTAAAATTTAAGTGAGTTTCGGTCGTTTTAGTGTTAATTACTGCAATAAATAAAATATTTTTGTATTTAGTAAGCGCCCAGCCTCCGCGGGCCCTTTAATACGACGACCCCTTCTTTTTTGTTTTTCTATAGTCGGTTATTGGTTACAGTAATTATAAAAAAAAGTATTAAAATGGCGGTAGCTCAGTTGCAGGCAATAAAACATTATTTACATCTATAATGTTAGTAGTACTGAGACACTAGACGCCATCTTGGATTTTGACGTCACAAGCCCGCCCACGTGGGGGACCGGTTTTTCCACCCTTATTTTTACTCGCTTACGTGTAGGGCGTGTTTTTCTACCCCTATTTTAGCACATCCACGTGGGAGACCATATTTTCAACCCTTATTTTTATATACCCTCGTGTGAGACCGGATTTTCCACCCTTATTTTTACACGCTTACGTGTAGGGCGTGTATTTTCACCCCTATTTTTTACACATCCACGTGTGAGACCGTATTTTTCATCCCTAATTATGTTTTATGGTTTCTTTTCGGATGCCTTTTTCAACACTAATTTTTTACACACCCACGTGTGAGACCATATTTTCAACCCTTTCTTTTCGGAGGTCCTTTTCAACCTCTGCTGAATTTTAACCCTTAATTATTTTTTATTAGCTTACTTGGGGCGTATTTTTGAACCCTCTGCATCCCTAATTAAGGTCTTTTTGTAGTTGCTAACGCGAGATGTGTATTTTTAGGGTTAGCGTTGAGCTGGGGGGGCTTAGGGTGGGGATTGAACTGGGGCTTGGCTTGGCTTAGGGCTGTATTTTGGGGTTAAGGGCGGAACTGGGGCTTGGTTTGGCTTAGGGTTGTATTTTAGGGCAAGGGCTGGAGCTGTGTTTAGAGTTAGGGTTATTTTTATGGTAGATCGTTTTTCTTGTTGTGCCAGCTCGGGCATTGGATCTGTAATTAGGTCTTTTCAATGATACCGCAGGCCATAAAAATGTATATTTGAGTTGACGTGCATTCATTATGCTAAGAAAAAATTTTATTAAAAAATATTTCAATTAATACATTAATACGAGATTACAATAGCATACTTATTTTACCTTGAGAAACAGTATTGAGCATGTTATATACGTAATTTTAACGGAATTTATACAAACTTTTTCAGTACCATTATTAACAGGTATTAATGTTTACCTAATACTATAATTCTGATATGGATGGTTGTTTTAAATGTAATTTGTAATAGGAAATTTATTATAAACGAATTAGCTTTAAATTGTTTTTAAATTTCACTTGTATGTTATAACCTTCTACAGGTAATTAAGACGACCTTCACTGCATACTTTAACGAATAACCTTTCAATAGTTAATAGAGTTATTAATACGAAGCGTAAATAATTTATATGGTTATTACCGTAAATAAATGCGAGCTACTAAGCAATGGTGATATAGACTATTGAAAGGTCGTTTGTTAAAGCATGTGGTGAAGGTTGTTTAAAGCTAACCTTGTATTATACACATACAGATGATATTTCAAAAATATTTGTATATTCAACATTTATATTATAATCTACATACAGAATAAAAAGCGTCAGCTGATTAAGATGTATTTTGTTAATAGGTATAGACGATCGATAGATTTAATATTTTATTAGGTTTGTTTGACATAACAGTTAGAATATACCGCTATATTTCTCGTTGTTAGTAAGAGTTGTATAATCAATATAAATTTGAAATATTACATTTGCTTTAATTTACATCGTGCTGATTTTCTTTAAGGGTAATGAATTGTTTACAAAAAAGGTAAAATGTACGATTTCGTAAAACGAAAAATTCAATATACAATTCACGTGCAAGTGATGTTTCGAAAAAATATTTAAAATATATTTTGGATTAATTATCACCCTATGCTATTTATTTCAGATTTAAGCTAAATTTTACACACAAGGTCTCTCAGAAATAACTCCATTAAAGAAGGTCTTTTATCAGCGAGAGCTGTTTAAGGATGATAGACAAACACATTGTGGCTGAATGGATAAAATATCTAGAACAAATAAAACAAGCTACGTCTGACTTCCAAGAGTTTTGCATTAAAGCTAATAAGGTACCCGCTGTAAAGAAACCATGCGTAAATCTACAGTGAGAGATTTACTCGAGGATGCAGGTAACCTTTAGGCATTGTGCGAATATAGTTCTGTAATAGAAGCTGACGTGCGCGTCTCTCTCTCTCTCTCTCTCTCTCTCTCACTTCTCTCGCTTATCTCACCTCCCTCAATCACAAGCACGGACACAAGTTCAAGCCCTCAAACGCAAAAACACTCAAACATACAAATACGAAAATCTGCAAACACACGAAACGAAAAACGAAAACACGCAAACACACCAAACGAAAAAACCCGAAACATGCAAACACACAGACACGCAAAATGGAAACACGGAAAATGACCGGCGCGAAAAACGAAAACCAAGATTTCGCTAACACAAGAAATCGGTAGCACGAAAAACGCGAACCAGAATTTTACAAACACGAAAAACGAAAACAAAGTTGTAGTATGAATCAGAATAGGTATTGAAGTCTATAAATAAAATAATTCTCTCTGTTTATCTGTTTTATTCCTTATATCCAAAGGGGAGAGTATCAAAATTCTCAATTCTCCGTCGCTTAGAGTAACTTATCCTATACTGTTTAGATTCTGGCCTACTTAATACATTATAACAACTATCTCTAACAATTTTTCTGTCATTATATACAAACAAAGAGTCTTTACTATTACTAAGTACCATATCTTTCATCGCTTCAAAGTTTATTAACGCGGAGTTCTTATAATTTAAGGTAATGCCTTTTACTTTACACAGATTTAATTGTCTGTTCACTGGTAGAAAACACATTATAACTATAGTTTTTGGGTCCAGCACTAACAAATTCGGCTATATAACTCCCCGCACCGTACGCCTCCAGCTCGTCGGTCATTTGGCCAAGGAAATCCCCACATGCTGGATTCCAGTCGTCGGGTTTTGCGACAAATATCACACTGTCTGTGTCGTAATACAGAACACGTCGGTCTAGTTTCTCAAGTAACTGTATAGCTCTAAACGTGCATGAGCTGTCGTGTATGCGGCTATGGACACATTAATAGTTTTTGTGATTCACCCTCCCTCCGGTCTATCCCAATTCACCATTACAACGTTATCGTTAATAGGTATTATGGATTGTACCTGAACCAATGGATCTGTGAGTAATTTGAAAAAGTCCTTTGGTTCAGATACAATACTGCACTGGGTTAAATTCTCACGCTGACCAAACTTACCCCAAAAAGAATTCAGCATAAGTTTGGCCAGGTACCTTAAACCGGGGTTCTTCTTAATATTACTAGGGTCTAACCGAATCCCCTCTTTCTCATAATACTCTGTCACGTACTGAGTTTTCTCGATTTCTGATGTGCAATGACTAGGCCACCCTGAACATTCCTGCTTAAGTTTCAGGAAATTATCTATGTACCCGCTAAATAGCCCACCCTGTTTCGTTGCTCTGTCATACGTGGTTACCTCGTATTCCCAAATTTCGAAAACATGTAAAACTTTATAGTTTTTAGAGATAGCCTTACGCAGTTCGTCAGCTACAAATGTTCCAACGAAACTGCGCTCAGCTTCACTATGTCCACACACCCCTTGATTTAATTCAACACCGCACGTCCTACACAATACAAACATCAACTTGCCGTGCATTTTTAACGGTAAAACAGGGTGATAGAGATTAGAGGGTGGTAGTACTCTGCATTTAACTAAACCCTCCACCGTGTCTAATGAAATGTTCTTACATTCTAACCCTACATGAATTTTCGGATGACCTATGGGATATTTACAATATTTATTTACAAATGGGTATAATGAGCACACGTCATAATACATTATTTTCTCAGTAATACCGTCACATGATGATAAAGCTTACTAGCATTAGTGCGGCCTCCGTAAAACGCATCGCGTGGGTTTAAGGGTTCATCATCTTGATGACCTAGACTCTGAATAAACGTTCTCAATTCATCGTTAACGAGTATTTGTTTTTTAAAATCGCATTCGCGCATCTCAACTAAATTATATCCACGTTCGCGTATAAACTGGGACCGCGCGCCGTGTTCTCATTCCGTGCAAGCATGGAGGTACTTACACCAAGTTTCGGATCCATGTTGGCCTGATTGGGGAAACATTCCTCGCAACCGTGCCAGTAACAGCCAAGAAATTCAAAAACGGTGTTTGACTCTGCGCAATACCCGTCGACCTTAACACCTTCAGGTGTTCTAAATTCGCGAGATTTCCCTGCGTGCTGTATGGTCACCTGCTGAGAATGTTCCACCCAACGTAACCATTGTATCGCGATTTTGGATTGATTGTCGGCCCGTCTATAACCACCTTTCGGTATAAGTCCTATAGTGTTTTCTCTGAGGAAACGTCTGCGAAACACTTTATTGCAAGCGCTAGCAATAGTGGTCGCCTCCTCGAACGGATCGACTTTATTTTGGGTCGTGAAGGTGGACCAGAAACTAATGCAACCTTTAACAAGGATCTTAACGTCCATCAGGCAATATTTCTCAATCTCCTCACTCATCTTAAAAACATAATTACTCTGGGTCGCGTGCCATTCTAAAAGTTTTTGTCGATCACCCGCTGACATCTGATCTGCACAATAATATTCCAGTGCTGGCAGAGGACCCTCGTAATTCTGGTTCACGGATGAGTTGAAAAGATATGGGAAATAACCTTTGGACTCGGGGAAATTGAAGGTTTTTGGAAATGCCGAGAGCGGTGACGGGATAAAATTAAGGGAATCAATGAATCTAATATCGTCACACTGAATAGAAATTAATTTTAAGCCGTTGCAGATGACTTTTGGTCTCCACTGATTATTATTAGCTAGCATGCATCTAAGCACAAAACACCCGTCGTACCCTTTCATGTTATGTGCGATGCATGTAACTTTAAATTTTCGCGCTCTCGGCAACATATGACAGAAGGATTCAACAGGGTTTTCCTGAAAATGTGCACTCTCTCTACATACTGAGCACTGCTCATCTAAATTGGCGATGTTGATACAAGTTGAACAAACATTCGCGGCCACGCATAGATTGGGCTCATGCAGAAACCTATCATTCGTTCCCTCACACACTTTTCTTGCATACACTCCAAATCGTAAAAGATAAACATAGATGGTTTACCATTACCGCTGCACGTCGAGCCTTGTTAAGGCCATGTAGCAAAGATGACCGATAGGTTTTCGCTCATACATGTGGGCAGCGCTGTATCCGCATCTATGTTTACCCTTTACTTCACTAGTTTTAAGACATTTTAAACACCTACGCAATTTTTCGCATACTTTAGTATCCTGTGGTTTTAAGACATTCCTGACCGTAAAAATCTCTTGCAATCACTGCAAGTAATTTTAGGGTTTTCAATAGAACAAGGTGGTTTTGATGACATGCGGGACACTGGTACATACATTTCATATGCCGTTTCTTGTCATTACAACGTTTTCTACATTGCTCGCAGTAATAACCACAAGTAAATGCTGACGTGAGACTGGTAATTACGTTATAGTGTTCATCTTCTAATATTAAATTTAAAACTACTCTAGCTGGTTCCCTAGGACCCTCAAAATAAACTGAATCACCTATACGCGAATTATAAACTACAATGGTATATGAATCTAAATGATTTTGAAATGCCTGAATATGCTCGTACTACCACCCTGACTAAGATCTACACCCTGTCTTGGCAGAGCTGTAGCTCGTTCTTGAAGTAAGGGTAACCCAATGCTACTACTCCGTATTGCATCGTTATTTTTAAATGCAATAGCTATAACTAGAGCGCGAGCCAAACAATTATTATCGTTAATTGTTGATGGCACAACAATGATACCGCGTTTTTTGCTTTACAGAAATCTGCAAATTTTAACCCTGTCAGGTTTTTGCGCCCATAGCCTACAGGTAACGACACTCTATCAACGTTTAAAGCTAACAAGTCACTCGAGAAAAAACTAGCGTTGCTCTGCATTACCTTTTCCAGCAGCGACATTATCACTTTCACCGACAACTGGTCCACTCTTCTGAACGAAATGCCTATTGGTTTATCGGGAAATTCGGGTTCTTAATGTTATTCCAGCACGGTCTGAAGGAGCCGCATCCTTTACAATATATGAATACAATTCATCAAATGCACTCTGTAAATATGTGTATTAGATAAATTTTTAGTAAAATGGTATATTTTACCTGTAGCCACGTTAAGGGATTATCCTTGCACGTCTCGTCATTGAAGCTAAACCGTAGCGTTTTACACGTTGTATTAAATTTTTTAATAAATTTACTATTTGATTCCCCCAGTATATTAATATGGTTGAACCTTGAGGATGGTCCGGCCTGTTGCTGGGAACCTGAACCCGATTGGCTTTGCTGTAATGTACTCATTCAGTAAGTGCGACAATAGAAAATGAGAAAAGACATACCGTTATCAGATCCTCCGCATCTGTAGTTTCCATAATCTCATCAAACACATCAGCCATATTTATCTGAGCAGCACTATAAAATAATAATTAAAACTTAAAAATAAAAACAAAATATATACTTACATGGCGCCAGCCCGTTGTGCAGCCACCACAAAATCATTATAAACATTTATCGAGTCGATAGTGTCATTTTCACACAACATTTTATAAGTAACGATATTGTATGCGTTTTTCAAACCCTCGTCGGTTAACGCACCAGCACTGAATAAGTTCAAAATTTGATTAACTGAGAAAGATTCCACAGCTATGCTCTTCAAAACAGAACTAAATTAATTAACCTAGCGCATGCTTTATAGTATTTTACAGGGTCAAAGGTCAAATTAAGTCATTAAAATTCACAAGGATAACTTCAAGGTTATCTACAAAACCTATGACTAACTAGCTTCAAGGTCAACTTGTTTCTCATAGGTGTTTCTCAAGGTGGAATAAGTAGCTATTGTAATTTCGTATTAACGTATTAATATAAAATATCCTTAACCTTTTTCTTAGCATAATCCAATACACTCACATGTACATTTTTATAGTCCGAGGTCATGCGCAAGGCTAACTTCAAGGTAGACTTCAAAAACCTATAAATAACTAACTTCAAGGCCGTCTTCAAAAGCAGAACTTACAGCTAACTTCAAGGCCGTCTTCAAACCTATGACTAACTAACTTCAAGGCCAACTTGTCTCTCATAGGTGTTTCTCAAGGTAGAATAAGTATGCTGTTGTAATTTCGTATTAATTTATTAATTGAAATATCTTTAATAACATTTTTCTCAGCATAAACCAAACTCAAAATGTACATTTTTTTATAATCCGAGGTCACGCGCAAGGCTTGTTTCAAGGTTAACTTCAAACAGGACTTACAGCTAACTTCAAGGTCGTCTTCAAAACCAATGACTAACTAACTTCAAGGCCAACTTGTTTCTCTAGGTAAAATAAGCATATTTATCTTTTAACAAAAGACTTATTGTTTAAGGTGAAGTTAGGTAATAACATAATTTGTACATACGACGCAAAATTGGCATTAAAAGAAATGTAATAATCTTAATTTTTATTTTAGCTAAGCGAATTATTATTCATTACGGTATAAACACTTATTGTTAAACTAGGGCAGGCGTTTAACGTCCTTGGAAAAATAATTTTAACTATACCCATATAAAATCTGAAATATAACAATAAAAAATGTATTTAAAGATTACTATCAAAGTCTATTCTGTCCTGTGTATTCTCATAATTAAGTTTTTAAATCAAAGGTGTTAATCATCTTGTTAATATCAAGGGCGTTTCCTTCTTTTAATTGTATGATTCATTTACAGAAGTCCACTAGATAAACATTTCGAAATACTACCTGGTGTGTTTTAATGACCTTGCAATTAGAACAGCTGATAATTCCATTAAAATGAAACGTTTATAACTTTACATGAGTTCAAGGTAAATAAAATGCAGTACAATGATTATATAAACTAGTGAAGGTCGTTAGTCTTTCGTGTATAAGTTGAAGTTATGTAAGTAGAAGGCTACAACCGGTAATTAAAAAAAGAGAGGGTAAAAACAATTTAAAGCTAATTCGTTTATAATAAATTTCCTATTACAAATTACATTTAAAACAACCATCCATATCAGAATTATAGTATTAGGTAAACATTAATACCTGTTAATAATGGTACTGAAAAAGTTTGTATAAATTCCGTTAAAATTACATATATAACATGCTCAATACTGTTTCTCAAGGTAAAATAAGTATGCTATTGTAATCTCGTATTAATGTATTAATTGAAATATTTTTTAATAAAATTTTTTCTTAGCATAATGAATGCACGTCAACTCAAATATACATTTTTATGGCCTGCGGTATCATTGAAAAGACCTAATTACAGATCCAATGCCCGAGCTGGCACAACAAGAAAAACGATCTACCATAAAAATAACCCTAACTCTAAACACAGCTCCAGCTCTTGCCCTAAAATACAACCCTAAGCCAAACCAAGCCCCAGTTCAGCCCTTAACCCTAAAATACAGCCCTAAGCCAAGCCAAGCCCAGTTCAATCTCACCCTAAGCCCCCAGCTCAACGCTAACCCTAAAATACACATCTCGCGTTAGCAGCTACAAAAGACCTTAATTAGGGATGCAGACGGTTCAAAATACGCCCCAAGTAAGCTAATAAAAAATAATTAAGGGTTAAAATTCAGCAGAGGTTGAAAAGGACCTCCGAAAAGAAAGGGTTGAAAATATGGTCTCACACGTGGGTGTGTAAAAATTAGTGTTGAAAAAGGCATCCGAAAAGAAACCATAAAAAAATTAGGGATGAAAATCCTGTCTCATACGTGGATGTCTAAAATAGGGTGGAAAATGCGCTCTCACAAGAGGGTATATAAAAATAAGGGTTGAAAATCCGGTCTCACCGTGGATGTGCAAAAATAAGGGTGGAAAAACCGGTCACGTGGGCGGGCTTGTGACGTCAAAATCCAAGATGGCGGCGCAAGTGCCCGGTTCTACTAATGTTGGTTGTCTATACTAAAATCATTGCGAAAAATATCTTAACGTTCTCATTTAAAACATCATGCATTAATGAGTCTATTAATAAACGATGGACGGAAATTGTCAAATTTAATAACCTTTATCAAAAGTATTTTAATTCCTGAGATTTCCACAATCGCCCACACGTGGCAAATAGAAGTGATATGGAAGGTTAAACTAACACGCATTTTCTACAGAAACATGTAGTCATCAAACAGATAAGCAATTTATGCCGAACGAAGGCTGTTGTGACGTGAAAGCCGTTAAGAGCCTAGTTAGGCCCCGGAACAAAGCTATTTTGATGAATTTTGGTTCTGTAAATTATTTTATGGTAAAAGCTAATTTTTTAATTAATTTTTAATAATTAATAAGTTGAAAACTGTGCCAAAAGTTTGGTGGGTTATTCTATTCGATAAATTAATGCCACAAGTTCCTATAACGGAAGGCCTCAAAATTTGGCTTTTTAATAATCAACTTTTTTGTTAGTGGGTCGATTCTCTTGAAGTTTGGAATACACATTTTGAATATTTCATCACATTATTGTGCCAAATTTTGTGCAAATATTTCAATTCTGCACTTAAGCCATGTATCCTGATCCTTATCTTTTTTAGTTGGATATTGTTTTTAATGTTCTTTCCACTCATTTAAAGAAAAACAATTATTCTTTAAAAAGGGTCTCTTGTTGCATGACGATAAAATGAACGGTTTTCGAGAAAAAACGTCTTTAAGAGTTCCATCAAGAAAGGTGTGATAAATTTATTATTATATTTACAAAGCGTGCCATGGATAAATTCATTTAAGAAAGCGTGTCATGCATAAAATGACGAACTCTTGAAAAATTTCTTCCTTTAGTCTGACTTCATCAAAAGTAGTTATAATTTTGTTCCTCAATTCTTCAACGTTCTGCACCGGAGTTTTATGCACAAGGGATTCTAAGTAGCCCCAAAAGAAAAAATCTATTGGATATAAGTAAGGTGATCTAGGAACCCACTGCACGAATCCACCGCGTCCTATCCACTTCGCAGGAAAAGCTTTATTTAAAAATTCTATAACTTCTATACTAATATGTGAAGGTGGACCATCTTGAAGCAACCAAATCGCATGTCTCGCTTGAAGAAGTACGTCTCCTAATACAATGGGCAAATGGTTTCTTAAAAAATCTAACTAAACTCTACCATTATATCTTGGTGGAAAGAAATGTGGCCCAAATGCTCATTATGAATATTAATTAATCCGTCATGCCCAAATCCAGCTTCATCGATGAAAAGAATACATGAGGTAAAGCTTTGATTGCCATTATGGAGATGTCTAATCGTATTGCATAGGTTCAAACGAGGCAGTGTCGTCGGGAGTAAGAGCTTGCACCTTTCGATAGTAATAATGATAAAGGTGCTGCTCTCGTAAAACTTCATGTACTGAGCTTTTTGGAATACCTTCCTGAGTAGCAATTGTTCTTACACTAATGTTTGGATTCTTCTCGATATAATTCAGAATACGCACATCTTCAAATACATGTCTATTACTAACGTGCTAGCTGTTGTATTATGGACTATTCAAGATGTCTATATTGTTTCGTTATTGTAAAAATCGGTTCTTTATCCCTTAAAAACGCAACAGGTAAGAACGTATAATTCTTACATTGTTGTCGATTCCTGAAAATCAGACGATAAGGATTATCGCGCGCGCAGTATTTTACCTGTTTTGGCATGTTTTTCGTACCTCTATTAAGCAAAAAGACGAAAACTTATTTGCTAAACTTTCATGGAAATTAGAAATTCTAGGTAGCAAATTCTTTGCTTGCAGATATAGCAAATTTTTTATTTGTAATGTGTATTGATTGATACGTGAATTTACAGGTGAAGTTACATCCGCGCACACGTAGGGTAGAAAGGTGCAATATCGTTCAGTGGGCAATGCCAGTCACCCTTGTAAGAAAAAGAGAACTGGCAACAGTGCTTCGCAGAAGCAGTATGTTTCAGCCTCCTGTTTACAAGTGTGAACAAGTCATTCAGTTTAGAGCAAGCATTTCGACGTAATAGTCGACGTGTTGTCTTCATCCAGTATTTTCTAAATTCGTAAACTTTGAAAATAAGCAGTAAGTACAGTGGCGAGCAAAAAAACTGGGACTATTAATTCAGGCACTCTACATGTATAGTTCAGAATTTGGCATAGTACCAAACTGTCTTTGTTTCAACTGCATTGACATTAGCGCGTCTGTCATGTCCTCACTTCTTGCTGACAAATCCAGGAAGTCTACGTCTAATTAATTAATTAATCAAATTGCCAAGGATTTTAAATATGACAATTTGACAGACATTTTTATTGCGCACCACAATTCACGCAACTAAAATTTAGGGTGGTCCTATTTTTCTGCTCGAACGGTATTTCCATACACTATTTTTTAAACGTGTACTTAGTTTATCATCTATATTTTATGGATGTAATGGAAGGAAGTGAGGCGCATGGCATTTGAATATGCCGAAGAAATGGCGTAGAAAACAATTTTAATGCAGAGTTAAAAATGGCAGGTTGCGATTGGCTTATAGCCTTTCTAAAGTGAAATAATATTTCTGTATGAAAAGCGGAAGCTCTAAGTTTAAACCAGGCTACGGCCTTCAATAAAGTAGAAACTGACAGGTTCTTCGAGCTCTTGCAGGAAGTTGGATAAACATAACTTTTTACCAAGGAACATCTTCAATGTTGAAGAGACCGGAATCTCTACTGTACAGAAACCGGGAAAAATATTGGCTGCCAAAGGTCAAAGAAGGGTTGGTTCGATGGCAAGCTGGGAAAGAGGTCGCAACACAACAGCAGTTTGTGCAATGAGTTCGACTAGTGGTTATATACCCCCAACGTTGATTTAGGCCCGTTTATAGCATTCACCCCTTTTGAAAAAGATGGTCCTATAGGATCTGCCTAAAATTTTCGAAGAATAGCTGGATTACTGAACAATTATTCATCGAATGGCTTAAGCACTTTGTTATTCATGCAAAGCCATCCGAAAACGAAAAAGTGCTATTGATCTTAACAACCACTTAAGTCATGTTTCGCTGGCGACGTACGAATTTTGTAGAAAAAATAACAATACCACGTTATCTATTCCACCCCACATATCGCACAGAACCCAACCATTAGACGTAGCTTTCTACGGTCCCTTAAAAGCATACTATAGAAATTAGTGCAACCTCTACATGAAGTCCCACGGAGGAGAGTAAATAACGTCATACAAAGTTGCTTCGTTATTTCGAAAAGCGTTTACTAATGCTACATCGATAGGCAAAGCGGAGTAAGGCTTCAAAGCTACAGGAATCTATCCGATTGATCCTCCTGTATATAAAGATAAAGATTTTTTGGCCCCCAACGCTTTAGCTGACACCAAAGAAATATCTGTCCTCGATAATGATGGCTTGGGAAGTTCTGGTGAAGACGCGATACCGATTGCTTCCTCCTTCATACAACCTGCGTCTTTAAAGAACGTAGCAGTTGCGATTCCTTCGACCTCAAGGAAATCACCTTCTCTTAATTGCAGTGTCGAAGATCTTCTGCCAAAACCCAAGAAAACTTCTAAGGTGGCAACGTCGAAGCGGAGATCTAAACAAAATTTAACAATTTTAACTTGTACCCCTCTCTAAGATTTGATGGAAGAAAAAAAGAAATTAAAGTCGCAGAAAGGAATGAATGGATCAAATAAAATACAGAGATTCAGAGAAGTTAAAAGGAAAATACTGAACCCGCCTGAAAATCATAGCGCTCCAAACGCGCCGAAGTCGGCAACCACTAGCCACAAAATTCGTCGAAAGAAATAAAACTCACAAAAGAAACATTAGATTCAACATCATCTGAATCTGATGTTGATATGGATGAATAATGAAATAGATATGAATCTATGCATCATTTGTGATGATTTCGGAGCAGGCAATGAGACGTGGTACAGGTGTACCATATGTGGTGTATGGGCACACTCCCTAGCTCTGGTAAAGATTCAGTGAGGGGCTATATTTTCGATTATTGTATCTGACCGACATTGTCTGTGCTCATGACCGGTAATGCCCGAAGGTAAGAACAATGTCGGTCAACTACACATTTTCTAAATATCTTTATTTTTTAAAAATCAAACAGATTAGAGTTCCTTTTTATGTTGTATTTCAAAGAATAATTGCTATATTTTATTTTTGTACCTTAAAATAAACATGTCGTTCATATTTTGGTTTTTATTATAAAAATTGGTTAGGTGACCGTGATTACTCCTTCTTACCTCAATAACGCGACTACTATTATTAATTTTTTTTTTATTTTAAAAAATATTCATAATGTATTTGCTCCTTCACTTTCGGGCTTGTAAAGAAGTAAATAATCACATCAAATGAAAAATTATCTCCTGGTGGCAGTTCCACAAAAAGTCAGGATGCAGTGGTTTTTTATCGTTCACGCACTTATTCTACAGTTGAAACCGTATCTTTCGATCTTTTCTATTTAGGGTGCGAAATGAAATAACAGTTACACATAATTTAGCTACTGATTAACAGTATTTGCAGTGATTGAGCGTTAAAATAATTTGTAAATTATTGTTTGTATATTTTAGTATGTCAGATGGACGCAAAAAGCTATCTGGTGTTTAGTACAAAAGAAAAAGGCTCGAAAAGTAATCACAAATTCATAAAACAGACTAGGAGATTACTGAACTACCTAGAAACTAAGGACTCAAATTACAAGGTTACTGTCGATCAGGTATCCGTAACCGATAATGACACAAATCTAGAAGAACCTACTCCGGGAACTGCTAAAGAAAATACACAATCAGTGGTTATCTTAGATTCCTGTCCAGGATCTTGGCCACTAGTTATGCCAGACGCTGAAACGTGTTTTTCAGTAAAAGCTAAACCATTAAACGACTATAAATATCCAGTAGGACCGGTCGAAAATTCAGTACGCATTATTATACGAAAACATTGAAAAACGAAGAAAAAGTACTGCGCAACTGGTTAGCCTATTCCATTAAAAAACTGTATTATTTTTGCGGTAAACTTCTTAGGTGCTCTTATGGTTCTCTTTCCACCAAAGGATTTACACGTTGGGGGTACCTCTGTAATACTCTAAAAGAACATGAGTCATCAAAAAATCACATTTAATGCCAAATGTCTTGGATTTAATTTGGTCCGAGATTACAACCCTCCAAATCTATTGACAATGGTCACAAAGGCTTATTGTCAACAATACAAATACTTGCACAAAATTGTTTAGCCAACGAGTGACAAACTTTGTTTACAAATCATTCAACTACTAGCTCAATTTGATCTAATAATGGAAGAGCAAGTTCGCAGAATGCTTAAAAACAGGAAGCTAAAGTTCACTATCTAGGAAAAGATACCCAATCTTTTACATTCACATATTAAATCACATATTATTGACAAAATTAAGCAACCCAAATACTATTCCATTATTCTAAATTGTACTCCTTATTAATTACATTTTCACTTATGTTTCTATTAACAAATTTAACCCCAATGATATCATCATTAACATTAATGGGCTTTTTTTTCAATTGAGAGATAGGCAGGACAAAATCCTTTAAATGTAATAATTGAAAAACTTGCCAAATTGGGGTTAAATTTGCAGGATATGAGAATCCAGACTTATGATAACGGAGCCAATAATACAACCAGTCAAAAAATAAAAGTGGGGAAAGAAGTTTCTGTTTCTATTGACAAATAATGGGTGGAGACTTTTAATCACTTCAGAGTGAAGATATACCACACAACAACATAAAAATTACTAAACTGTGCGTGTGTTTACCGGTATCCAACGTCGCCACGGAAAGATTTTTTCTGATATGAATAAAATTTGGACCAGCGAAAATACTAGCGTTAGTGTAAGAACTTTAGAGAGACTTTTAATATTAAAACATAATTTTGAAATTAATAGCCTTGAATTTTTTAAGTGGCTCAAGATCGCCCAGATATTTTACGAATTCACTGGAAAAATATTCAAACAAGTAACGTTTCGCTGGCTATTTTATTAACTATGTACTTTTAAAAACTGAAGTAAAATACAGAATTAAATAGATTTTTTTTGACACTATTTCATTAAGACATGGGACGACAAAATATTTACCATAAACAACCACAACATCTATCACTTAGACTAGAGAGTATAAAAACTCATAATTTTGTATCTAACTTGAAAGAAATTTCTCCCTCTCCTTCCCGTTACTGAGACTTTTCGAATGATGCGTCCATGTCCCGAATTTCCTTTTTTGCATAAACGGTCACCTTATTAGCGACCCTTCATACTGCAGTAACAAGAAGAACCTTAAGTTTAGTGGTTCGTTCATGTTCATTCCTTCTGGTATTGGCATTACCACACATGGCATTGCATCCACCACAGCATGTGATCCATGGTTTGCCTTGGATATCCTTTTAATGGCATAAATTAGTAACATGGGTGTTGTATGTAGTTTTCAATAAACTTGGTAAATGTTCTGGGCTTTCCAGTATTAGGGACAAAACAGTTTCAATAAGTTTGCCATAGGCAGTTTTAAAATCTGATGGTTCTAGCAAGTATCCATACTATTTCATTCATATGCCTGATTTTCACATTGGTATATAATTATGGGATGCTTGACTTTTCAGTTCTGAAGGGAAACGTTGTAAACATCTATATTAATAAAAGTCTTTGTCCTTACTCACTCACTCACTGAGTGACACACATTAATCAAGGCCCCGGTCAGATCGTTAGGCTTAGGAACTTCAACTTCGGGTAACATGCATCTCATATCTCATAGGTGCACACTCAGGGAAGATTTTTTGAAACCCAACCCCTAAGGGGTAGAAATTAAGGGTTGAAAAATAGGCCTTTTCATAAATCCAGGCATTTTGAGATCTGAAAATCGAGGAATCAATCACTAATAATCGAACGGATCCGTATTTCACCGTTTTTTGAAATTTTACCTCAGGGGGGCGAAATAGAGTTCCAAAAGGGGATGAACTGTTTAAACAAAATGAATATGTCTTGAAATCCGTTAGGCCCAGAAACATGAAAATTGACATTTGGATGTTCCTTAAGAAATAATGAAACACGTGTTTTGACTTTTCCTTAAAATAATAATAATAATAATAATAATAATAATAATAATAATAATAATAATAGTAATAATAATAATAATAGTAATAATAATAATAATAATATGATGTGATGATTGTTTGGAGGAAAATAAAAGCCATATCGGGGAAGAATATCCTGCAAATACCTACAACCTTACAGAAAAACGGCATTCTAGTGAAAGACCCGAAAGATATATCTGAAGCTCTAGCGGCCCACTTTGGACTTATGAGTAGCGCCATAAAGTATTGCCCAGAATTTAGAAATTCAATAAAGAATATTGAGAACACACTTGATTATGGACAAGAGAGTGCAGAGACTTATAATGCACTTTTCACAATGGAAGAACTAGAAGAGGCATTGCAGAAGTCCAGATCAGGTGCTCCTGGTCCAGATGACATTACGTATGACATGATAAAGAGATCCACTACAGAAATTAAACAAGCACTACTGGTTTTGTTCAATAACCACTGGAAGAATGGAACTTATCCAGATCAGTGGAAAGAGGCAATAGTAATACCCATTGTTAAACTAAACAAAGATCCTATACAACCATCTAGTTATCGGCCTATCAGTCTAACATGTTGTATGGGAAAATTATTAGAAAAAATGGTAAATGTACGACTGCAAGTTGTCTTAGAAAATGAAGGTATACTAGTTCCATTTCAAGCAGGATATCGCAAACACAGAACCGCCACTGATCATCTAGCTCAAGAAACTTTCAAGAACAGAGAACACTTAATAGCTGTATTTTTTGATATAAAAGGTGCTTTTGATATGACCTGGCGGTATGGAATACTAAAGAAACTTCATCAATATGGTTTGAAGGGAAATCTACCTACATTTATAAGTTCCTTTCTAGAAAACAGGCGTTTCAGGTTTAGAGTAGGACATTGTCACTCGCAAATAATGACACTAGAAAATGGAGTCCCCCAAGGATCAACACTAAGCTGCACACTTTTTCCTATTGCCGTCAATGACATAGCGAAAGGTGTTAACAGTTCTATATCAACATGTCTCTATGTTGATGATTTAGCAATAATGACTGCAGCAAAAACAGTAGGGGAGGCATCTCGAAAATTACAACAAGCAATAAATATCGTCCTAGAGAATGGAAAATTTAGGTTTTCAGTTTTCCAAAGAAAAAACACAATGTATACATTTTTGCCGTCTAAGAAAACCACATTATGATCCTTGTCTATATTTAGGAGATCAAATCATTAATTGTGTGACAACAGCCAAATTCCTGGGTCTAAATTTTGATAGTAAACTTTCATGGAGGAATCATATTCTAGATTTAGAGGCCAAATCAAAAAAGAATTTAAACATTATAAAGGTCCTCTCACATCCTAAATGGGGAGCAGAACCTAAAATGCTGTTGACAATATATAAGACTATAATATTGTCACGGATAGATTATGGAAGCATAATTTATTCATCAGCAAGAAAGAGTCTCCTATATGTATTGGATCGAATCCACAATCTGGGAATTAGATACTGTATTGGAGCATTTCCAACTACCCCAATATTAAGCCTCTACATCGAAACTGGCATGTTACCTCTTGAAACAAGAAGGAACATACTCATGACCACTTACATGAGCGGAGTAAAGTCTCATACAAAAAATCACAATAATAAAATCTTGTTTCCTAAAACAAACCCGTATGCTGGAGGATCTCGAACGCGCCCATTAGGTTTTCGTTTTCTCGAATTTATGAATGACATCCACGAATCGATTCCAACGATTTTGAGCGACATTCAGTTAAAGATACAAGAGGTTCAGTACAGCCTGCGACTGTAATGACAAGATTTAACTTTCGCAAAAGTATAAAAGACAAAATCTTAGAACAATGGCAACTTCAGTGGACTAACACCAACACCCAGCTTGTAAAATACAACCATCTGTAACACAACAATATGTTCAGATGGAACTATCTAGGCAAAGTTCAGTACGGGCTCATCGTCTACGAACAGGTCATACGTCTCTAACCCATCAGCATTTACTAAATGGAGAACCGGCACCAGTATGTGAAATCTGTAACGTTAATCTCTCAGTAGTACATGTTCTCTGTGACTGTCCATAATACCAATTACAACGGACCCTCCATGGATTAGCAAAGGTATATCTTTAAACTTACAAAAGAAAAATGGTTAGTACCTAAAATATTGCAGAGATATAGCACTTTATAATAAATTGTAACTAATTGTATCAATATATACACAGTTTCTATTAATACATAAACAACCAGTGAAAGAGCTAATGACCTTGCAGTCGATGCTCTAGGAGGTGGGTTTTAGTTAGTAAAATCACACTACTTGACTCTTAGGAGACTTGTACCTTTTGAAGGTTTTCCACCTCCTACACAAAAAAATAAATAATAATAATAATAATAATGTCTTTATTTGGACACAAAGAATATACATAAATAAGTTGACAAAATGTATATAAGGAGTTCGATGTCCAAAGGGCGAAGTTCACTTTTGGAATACAGCATCCTTCAGTGCTCTTCCACTTAGCCCTCAAAATTATGATTTACACTTGAGGAATGGGCAGAGTATGAGCAAAAGATGAAATGAAAAAGTTGGAAATAAAAATGAAATGAAGATAGGGATGAAATGGAAATGCAATGTGTATAAAGTAACTTAAAGGGAAGGAAGTGAACAGCAGGTTTTTAAGAAATGTTTTTTGTTAATGTAAGTGATGAAAGATGTTTAATACTCGGCGGAAGTGATACAAACTGCCAAACATTATATGAAAACGATTTTTTTTTAATCTCTAAATTATGTTTAGGGACAATAATTAAATGCTTCCGGGGTATATTGATATGATGTATATCAGTACGAAATCAAATCTTATCGTACAGGTATGGATGTGATTTATACATTATAATTTTGTGATACAATGTAGTTGCGTGAAGAAGTCGACCTTGTTCCATATTATGCCAAGGAATAGCTTTTAATTTATGTGAAATTCGATCGTAGCGTTTGAGACCATAAATTAAACGTACACACGAATTTTGGATAACCTGTACTCTCATAACTAGTTGCTTAGATAAACAATGTCCAAACATAGCACTACAAAAGGAAAAATGAGACAACACAAGAGATTTACAGAGTAACATTTTTGAAGATTGGGATAATAAATTCTTAATCCCGTATATGTACCGAAGGTTTTCAAATGCTTTTTCAGTACAGTTTTTGATATATGTTTCAAAACTACGGTTTGAATCCAAAATTACACGTAGATTTTTTGTTTGTTTTACAAATTGTAATTTTTCACTTCCAATTTTAATGTTTTTATTAATGAATATATTTCCGTTTGTTCTGTTGAGTTATTTGCTGCTCCAAATAGCTACTCTTTTCCGGATTAATATGCAGAGAACGTTGAGTAGTATAATTAATAACATTATTTAAATCGTCATTAATTTCGTTGTAGGCTATCAGGATATGTTCTTTGGAGAATGTATAAAATAACTTTGTATCGTTCACATATCGGTGGTAAGTGCAAAATTTTAATTCTTTTATAATATTGGAAGTGTGGATAGAAAATAGGAGGGGACCTAGAATGGAATCTTGAGGAACTCCGTGCTATAATTCAGTAACTCTTGAGTAGTGATTGCCGCTTACAACCATCTCTTCTACCACACAAATAGTTGAATAATAATGTAACAGAAACCAATAAAATGTAGCATCGATAATAGAGTATTATGGTAGATAGTGTCAAACGCTTTAGAAAAGTCTAAAAGTATCAATATGGTATACTGGTTTTTATCGATAGAAGATAAAATATCGTCCATGGCCTTTAATAATGTAGCTTCGCAATTGTACCCAGCTCTAAAGCCCGATTTAAATTCAGGAAGTATATGGCATCTATCTAAATACATTTTTGTTTGTAGGTAGGGAACTTTTTCAAAGACTTTGGACATGGCAGGTAAAAAACTAATAGGTCTTAGGTCAGAAAATGACATTGGAGAAGAAACTTTCGGCAATAGATGAATAATAGGTGTTTTACAGAAGTTAGAAAAAACAGAACATTCTATACAGTAGTTCGCAATATTTGTAATGATAGTGATGATACTGGGGCAATATAAGCTAATTATTTGTAAAGATGTCATCCCCTCACGGGTATAAACGGGAGGGATGAACAAGGAAGCAAATCAAGTTTTCTGAACCAAATGTGGAGTATCACGAGGATGGAAAATAGTTGACAAAAACAAGGAAAACGCAATTATGAAATTAATCATCCCTCAAGGGCAGTTTTAGGGGTTGAAAGATTAAAATATTGTAAAATATCATGTTGGGTATAAAACTAAGCAGCGTTTTACAACCAAAACGAACGTCGTTATGGAATTTACAAATTCAGTAGAGGAAAACGCTAAGGGCGAGGAAATGGGGTGAAATGATGATATTTGGGTTCCTTGAGAC
This sequence comes from Vesta saturnalis, assembly GCA_036346205.1. Classification (NCBI taxonomy): domain Eukaryota; kingdom Metazoa; phylum Arthropoda; class Insecta; order Coleoptera; family Lampyridae; genus Vesta; species Vesta saturnalis. The sequence goes on from JARFJB010000862.1 coordinate 3,300,587, forward strand.
TTATAGCAAAAACATCTTAGAGATCTTTGCAATTCAAATTAAACATGATTTCGAGAGTATGTTAGAAGACGTTTGAAATAGGGCTTTAAATTCAACGCCCAGGTCAGACCGTTAGACCTAGAAACATCAAAATTTGGCAATGTCCTCGTATAAATGGGTGGAAATGGGAGAAGCGATTTAAGTTTTCTAAACGAGTACTACTGTCTGTTGGCATACAATCCTGTTGCGAAACATGGGTATTTGGCTAGTTTTTAATACACGTTTTATGGGTGACCCAACAAAACAGCCCCGACAAAACAGCCCGCGACAAAATAGCCCCGACAAAATAGCCCACCGACAAAACAGCCCTCGTCAAAACAGCCCGCCGACAAATAAGCCTAAGTCAAAATAAATACCATACATATTTACAGAATTTATGAGTATTATACTTATGTCTACCTGAGTTGGCGATAATTATTGAAAACTTGTTTGTTTTTTTATTTTCGTCTTTTTTTCTTTTTGTGTTTTTTGTCTTCAAAAAGTTATATTGTTTTATTATTTTTATTCTCTTTTAACTATTTTTGTTAACTTCTGTTTCAATTGTTTTATTTTTTTTCCAAATATTGTTTGAATGCCAATTATTATTATTACATTTAGGTTATTGCTGCAATTATTAAATTAAATTTAAAGGTAAATAAAAAAATTCCAGAATATTTTGACAGAAAGAATTTAATAATGCACAGGGTGGCAACTAAGAATGCGAGGTACTGTATCTGGGTAACTATACATCGTAGAGGCTTGCGGAAAAAAATTTATTACTAAAACGGCCAATACAAAAACCTGGAAAATATTTTGAAGTTTCTGAAATGGCCGCTAGGGGGCATAATGCAATCTTGAATCTAAAAAAGTGATGTTTCTGTGAATTCTGCAATATTAAGCTAATAAAAAAATAAGTGATCTTTGAAGTTGAGGATAATCTGAACTTTTTTTGTTTGGCACTTTTTGACGTATCTATAAAAATAAAGTGGTGGGGGGTATTCAAAGGTTTCCACAAATCACCCCCGTATCTTCGAAACGGCTAATCCGATTTTAACAAACTTGGGCGCGTTGAAAATAGCTTTTCTTGGGCTACACATTTTAAAATAACTGAAGTTTTGTTAGTTTCACATGTCGTCGCTAGAGGGCTTTGTTCGACATTCCGCCAGAAACGGTTAATTTTCGCAAAAAAATTAAATCCATTGGTATGACTTTTTTCCATAAACAAGTAGCTAAATGATGCCTAAATAAGCTCGCGAAAACCGCATCTCGATATCTTGTTCCTAACCTAAAATATCGTCCAAAGAAGACTTTATACGAAAATCCCTTAAATTTTTATTTTTTTTTAACTATATTTTCTGGAATTGTCTCTATTATAAGTTGTGGCCCTAAAAGGACCGATTTAAAGGAGGAAGGTTTGCTTATCTTACTTTCAATAAGCAGCCTTAATGATTGCACTTCATCTCTTAAACTTCTATTTTCTTGCACTATTTCTTTCAGCTTATTGTTTTGATCCTCCAATTTCTGATTCAGGCTATTATTTTGTTCCTCAAATTTTTGTGTAAGTGTTTGTATTGAATGGTTTAAGTTATTGAGAATTTCTTTAAGTGATGGATTAATTTCTAAGCTAGTTTCCCCTGTGTTCTTGTCGTAATCTTTATCTTGTTCTGCTGCTTCTGTTTTACTACTTCTACTACTGCGACAATGTGAACATTTCCATGCTTGTTTGGTGATCTTTGACATGGAACGATACGTTTTATCCGAAACCGAGCAGCTGTAGTGATAGTTTTCGTTGCATGTAAAGCATTTTACTTCTTCAAAATTTATAATTTCTTTACAGTGATTACATTTCATTGTAGACAACCACTTTCCCTAACTTATAACCACTTTTAATTAATAAATTTATTAGGCAGTAATCGTTTTAAACACGATACTTTAAGAGCGCGTAAAACACGTCCGTTTTGAACGAAATCAAGCGCGAAAATAATACAATAATAATAATAATAATAATAATAATAATAATAATAATAATAATAATAATAATAATAATAATAATAATAATAGTAATAATGTCTTTATTTGGACACAAAGAATATACATAAATAAGTTGACAAAATGTATATAAGGAGTTCGATGTCCAAAGGGCGAAGTTCACTTGCGGAATACAGCATCCTTCAGTGCTCTTCCACTTAGCCCTCAAAATTATGATTTACACTTGAGGAATGGGCAGAGTATGAGCAAAAGATGAAATGAAAAAGTTGGAAATAAAAATGAAATGAAGGTAGGGATGAAATGGAAATGCAATGTGTATAAAGTAACTTAACGGTATGTAAGTGAACAGCAGGTTTTTAAGAAATGTTTTTTGTTAATGTAAGTGTTGAAAGATGTTTAATACTCGGCGGAAGTGATACAAACTGCCAAACATTATATGAAAACGATTTTTTTTTAATCTCTAAATTATGTTTAGGGACAATAATTAAATGCTTCCGGGGTATATTGATATGATGTATATCAGTACGAAATCAAATCTTATCGTACAGGTATGGATGTGATTTATACATTATAATTTTGTGATATAATGTAGTTGCGTGAAGAAGTCGACCTTGTTCCATATTATGCCAAGGAATAGCTTTTAATTTATGTGAAATTCGATCGTAGCGTTTGAGACCATAAATTAAACGTACACACGAATTTTGGATAACCTGTACTCTCATAACTAGTTGCTTAGATAAACAATGTCCAAACATAGCACTACAAAAGGAAAAATGAGACAACACAAGAGATTTACAGAGTAACATTTTTGAAGATTGGGATAATAAATTCCTAATCCCGTATATGTACCGAAGGTTTTCAAATGCTTTTTCAGTACAGTTTTTGATATGTGTTTCAAAACTACGGTTTGAATCCAAAATTACACGTAGATTTTTTGTTTGTTTTACAAATTGTAATTTTTCACTTCCAATTTTAATGTTTTTATTAATGAATATATTTCCGTTTGTTCTGTTGAGTTATTTGCTGCTTCAAATAGCTACTCTTTTTCGGATTAATATACAGAGAACGTTGAGTAGTATAATTAATAACATTATTTAAGTCGTCATTAATTTCGTTGTAGGCTATCAGGATATGTTCTTTGGAGAATGTATAAAATAACTTTGTATCGTTCACATATCGGTGGTAAGTGCAAAATTTTAATTCTTTTATAATATTGGAAGTGTGGATAGAAAATAGGAGGGGACCTAGAATGGAATCTTGAGGAACTCCGTGCTATAATTCAGTAACTCTTGAGTAGTGATTGCCGCTTACAACCATCTCTTCTACCACACAAATAGTTGAATAATAATGTAATAGAAACCAATAAAATGTAGCATCGATAATAGAGTATTATGGTAGATAGTGTCAAACGCTTTAGAAAAGTCTAAAAGTATCAATATGATATACTGGTTTTTATCGATAGAAGATAAAATATCGTCCATGGCCTTTAATAATGTAGCTTCGCAATTGTACCCCGCTCTAAAGCCCGATTTAAATTCAGGAAGTATATGGCATCTATCTAAATACATTTTTATTTGTAGGTAGGGAACTTTTTCAAGGACTTTGGACATGGCAGGTAAAAAACTAATAGGTCTTAGGTCAGAAAATGACATTGGAGAAGAAACTTTCGGCAATAGATGAATAATAGGTGTTTTACAGAAGTTAGAAAAAACAGAACATTCTATACAGTAATTCGCAATATTTGTAATGATAGTGATGATACTGGGGCAATATAACCTAATTATTTGTAAAGATGTCATCCCCTCACGGGTATAAGCGGGAGGGATGAACAAGGAAGCAAATCAAGTTTTCTGAACCAAATGTGGAGTATCACGAGTATGGAAAATCGTTGACAAAAACAAGGAAAAAGCAATTATGAAATTAATCATCCCTCAAGGGCAGTTTTAGGGGTTGAAAGTTTAAAATATTGTAAAATATCATGTTGGGTATAAAACTAAGCAGCGTTTTACAACCAAAACGAACGTCGTTATGGAATTTACAAATTCAGTAGAGGAAAGCGCTAAGGGCGAGGAAATGGGGTGAAATGATGATATTTGGGTTCCTTGAGACTTATAGCAAAAACATCTTAGAGATCTTTGCAATTCAAATTAAAGATGATTTCGAGAGTATGTTAGAAGACGTTTGAAATAGGGCTTTAAATTCAACGCCCAGGTCAGACCGTTAGACCTAGAAACATCAAAATTTGGCAATGTCCTCGTATAAATGGGTGGAAATGGGAGAAGCGATTTAAGTTTTCTAAACGAGTACTACTGTCTGTTGGCATACAATCCTGTTGCGAAACATGGGTATTTGGCTAGTTTTAATACACGTTTTATGGGTGACCCAACAAAACAGCCCCTGACAAAACAGCCCGCGACAAAACCCTCTAGCGACAAAATAGCCCACCGACAAAACAGCCCTCGTCAAAACACCGCCGACAAATAAGCCTAAGTCAAAATAAATACCATACATATTTACAGAATTTATGAGTATTATACTTATGTCTACCTGAGTTGGCGATAATTATTGAAAACTTGTTTGTTTTTTATTTTCGTCTTTTTCTTTTGTGTTTTTGTCTTCAAAAAGTTATATTGTTTTATTATTTTATTCTCTTTTAACTATTTTGTTAACTTCTGTTTCAATTGTTTTATTTTTTTCCAAATATTGTTTGAATGCCAATTATTTATTACATTTAGGTTATTGCTGCAATTATTAAATTAAATTTAAAGGTAAATAAAAATTCCAGAATATTTTGACAGAAAGAATTTAATAATGCACAGGGTGGCAACTAAGAATGCAAGGTACTGTATCTGGGAACTATACATCGTAGAGGCTTGCGGAAAAATTTATTACTAAAACGGCCAATACAAAACCTGGAAAATATTTTGAAGTTTCTGAAATGGCCGCTAGGGGCATAAGTGCAATCTTGAATCTAAAAAGTGATGTTTCTGTGAATTCTGCAATATTAGCTAATAAAAAATAACTGATCTTTGAAGTTGAGGATAATCTGAACTTTTTGTTTGGCACTTTTGACGTATCTATAAAAATAAGAGTGGGGGTATTCAAAGGTTTTTAAATCACCCCGTATCTTCGAAACAGCTAATCCGATTTTAACAAACTTGGGCGCGTTGTAAAAGAGTTTTCTTGGGCACAATTTAAAATAATGAAGTTTTGTTAGTTTCACATGTCGTCGCTAGAGGGCTTTGTTCGACATTCCGACAGAAACGGTTAATTTTCGCAAAAAATTAAATGCATTGGTATGACATTTTTCCATGAACAAGTAGCTAAATGATGCCTAAATAAGCTCGCGAAAACCGCATCTCGATATCTTGTTCCTAACCTAAAATATCGGTCCAAAGAAGACTTTATACGAAAATCCCTTAAATTTTTATTTTTTAACTATATTTTCTGGAATTGTTTCTATTATGAAGTTGTGGCCCTAAAAGGACCGATTTAAAGGAGGAAGGTTTTAATGCCCCCGTAAATGCTCGAAATGCTGACCATCACTCTGTGAATTGCTGAGGCCTCTTACCGGTAGACAAAACTGCAGCTCCAATTTCGGCTCTGAATAGGTTACCTAGAAATACCTAAACAAAACATACATAATCCTCAAACTGTCAATAGTTGTCAATACTTTCGCGTTACTTTGAGCAAGTTTTGTGCTTTCAAAATGCGTTTTACGAATAATGAAGCTGTTGATATGCTTGCGGTTTATTTTGAATGTCTTCAGAATGCCGCAGTAGCTAAAAGAGTTTACGCGGCTCGATATCCAAATCGCTGTCCTTGCGATGTAAGAGTTTTTCCCCGATTAGTGGCGAGCTTACGAGCCAATGGTAGTTTTCGGCCTACGTTTCAACGGCAAAGAATTGGAAGAACACAAGAAAATATTAACCGTGTACTGGGCTATATTGAAGGAAATCCTCATGTTAGCACAAGACCATTATCCATTGAGTTGGGCATATCACAAACAACGGTTCAAAATATTTTAAAGGACCATAGGTAAGTTCTAATGACCATCAAAATATATAGGTATTCGTTTAAACTTTTTTTAATTACTTTAAGAATGCACAAGCCTTGAAAGAGAAAGATTTTGATCGAAGGTTAGACTATTGCCATTGGATGTTACGCATGATACGCGAAAATAGAGAATTTTTATTTCAAATTCTTTGGACCGATGAAGCCACCTTCAGTAGTGACGGGAGAGTCAATCTGCACAATATGCATTATTGGTCTGCAGAAAATCCCCATTGGTTGGGTGAAGTTCAGCGCCAAGGACGTTGGAGTTTAAATGTATGGTGTGGCATACTGGGAAGCAGAATTATTGGGCCATATTTTTTCGAGCAACCCCTAAATGACTTTTTGGTCAATCAATTACCGTTGTTGTTGGAATATGTGCCTCTGGAAACAAGGCAAAAATTGTTTTTGCAGTTCTATGCACATTTTACTATTAATGTGCCAGAGCATATTAATGCTGTATTTCAACAGCGGTGGATTGGAAGAGGAAGTCTGTTGCCATGGACTCCGCGATCGCCAGACTTAACTTGCCTCGATTTTTATTTATGGGGGCGCTTAAAGGACATCATATTGTGGACTCAACCTACTACTGGCGAAGATATGAAAAACCGGAAGAGAGCCGAAATTGAAGCTGCAGTTTTGTCTAGTCATGAGAGGCTTCAGCAATGCATAGAGCGTGATGATCAGCATTTCGAGCATTTACGGGGGCATTAAAAACCTTCCTCCTTTAAATCGGTCCTTTTAGGGTCACAACTTACATAATAGAAACAATTCCAGAAAAATATAGTTAAAAAAAATCAAAATTGATAGGATTTTCGTATAAAGTTTTCTTTGGCCGATATCGAGATGCAGATTTCGCTAACTTGTTTAGGCATCATTTAGCTACTTGTTTTTGAAAAAAAGTCATACCAATGCATTTAATTTTTTTGCGAAAATTAACCGTTTCTGTCGGAATGTCGAACAAAGCCCTCTAGCGACGACATGTGAAACTAGCAAAACTTTAATTATTTTAACATTTGTAGCCCAAGAAAAGCTCTTTTCAACGCGCCCAAGTTTGTTAAAATCGGATTAGCCGTTTCGAAGATACGGGGGGTGATTCAAGGAAACCTTTGAATACCCCCCGCCACTTTATTTTTATAGATACGTCAAAAAGTGCCAAACAAAAAAAGTTCAGATTATCCTCGATTCCAAAGATCAGTTATTTTTTTATTAGGTTAATGTAGCAGAATTCACAGAAACATCACTTTTTTAGATTCAGAAACATGAAAATATTTTCCAGGTTTTTGTATTGGCCGTTTTTTTTCCGCAAGCCTCTACGATGTATAGTTTCCCAGATACAGTACCTTGCATTCTTAGTTGGCCACCCCGTACAATTCGCCACCTCAGAATCATATTTTTTCTATTTTCTATCAATTTTATATCAACCTTTACATTTTACACGTCAAATGTATGTGTGTGTTTAAACTGAATCTATCGGAGGCTGTTTTGTCGGGGAGTATTTTGCCGGAGGCTGTTTTGTCGGTCGGCTGTTTTGTTGGGGGCTGTTTTGTTGGGGGCTGTTTTGTCGGTGGGCTGTTTTGTCAGGGCTGTTTTGTCGGTGCTGTTTTTGTCCGGTGATGTTTTGACGGAGTACCCGTTTTATGTCATGAATTTTCGACGTTTCACATTTTTTCGGTGTGGTATTTAAAATTTTCTTTTTTAGTTTTTTTTCGATTTCTACCTGCTTAATGTAATCATCGATTATTACAAGGTAGCAGATGTATTAGCACTAATCAGACAATATTAATTCCCACACATCCAAAGTAAATAAAAACCTATTCAAAACTGTAACTATTAAAAACTATTATAAATATAAAATTGATAATACAATTTACTCAATGAATAAGATCTACTCTAAATTATAATTATTAAAAAATATATGAATAGAAAACTTGATAATACTACTTAATCAATGAATAACAGAGATACCTTTTCATTGAGGCCATGGTATAGATAAATAAGAGCATCCTATGAAAACTAGAAACAAAGTCAAGGTTTTTATTTTAACTATCGATGGACTTTTGAATTTTTCGTCCCAGAAAAAACTCAATGTTATTACAATTCCATGGTACTTACATAGGTATCAAAGGGAACAATATAATTGTGGTCAAGTTATCTTAAAATTTGCATGTGCTAATTCTGATACCCTTGACATGATTTATCTTCAACTTCTATTCTCATTCATTACTGCTACTTTGATATGCATTTCCTTTTCCTTCTCTACCAGATACTCCTATTTATAAACGCTGCTCCTAGTATGAACTACGTTTAAGATCGTTGAGGTGCCGTCAAAACATTAAACGACTCGGTAACTGTGATTTGTAATAAATTGAATTATAATTTTATATATTTCGTTTCTATATATTCTGCGTATTTATAAAGTAGTAAAATTAGTTATGTACATTTAGGACAAAATGAATATTCGTTTAAGCTTCTTAATTATAGTTTTAACAAATTTTGGTGATTATTATTCGAATGGGTAAGTATTGGAAAATGCCATTTTGGTACACACATTCAATAATGGTTTTAGACAAGCTCAACCATACATTCCGAAAGCTTTAAGAGATAAATATGGATCTTTGGAAAGGTACTAGGATATTTACTGTTTTATATTTATACTAATATTTTTTGGTTTAGTGGCCCAAGTCTTGTAGAACCGGTGCCAAATGCACCCAAAGCAGCGGGTGTTAAATCAGCTGGTGTGAAAGGAGGTGTAAAAGGAGGTGTCAAAGGTGGTGTAAAGGGTGGTGTAAAGGGTGGTGTAAAATCCGCAGGTGTAAAAACTGGGTATGGCGGTGGAACGTATCAGGAACCTTCTCAACAACAATCGTTTCAAAGACTGCAAGCCGGAGCACCAGCTCAATACAAAGGGGGTGAGGTTTTAAATTTCAATTTATATAGGTTTTTACTGCTACATCATGTTTAATTTTTTTATGCAAAATCAAACTACTTGTGCTGGTAACAAAATAATAAAACCAACACTTACGTATTTTTTAATGATTATTGGTAATTATTGCATAGTTCTAAATTTGTATTATTTCTATTTATTTTTCTGCATTCACATCATCAATACTAAAATAAGTATCCTAATCAAATGTGTGAGAACAAATTTTTTACTATCCTCCGGAATTTGTTTATCTTCCAGGAAATATTTACAAATTAATAGTAGACAATTTTTTTGCGCATTTGTCAAACGTTTAAGTACTATTTCAGATAAAAAATTGATAAACTGTTTTAGTGTCGGGAAGTAAAATGTCTGTTAAATAACGCGGTTAGGTATGTACTACCAAAATTCATTAATCACATGAACCTCCCATTAGTTAATAATTAGTAATATTTCTTCTGATAATTTCACAAGGGTCCCGAAAATTGTGCATATAATTGGTACATGAGAAATTCTACGATTAGGATCACTATTGCAAGGGGAAATTACCATGTTGGGAAAATACATTAATTAATTCGTAGATAACAACTGTGATAATAGAAAGTTGAACCACCCACAATAGGAAGCTTTAAACATTATCATTGTTATTACGACTTAATTATTTGATCCTTATCTCAACAATTCTCACATTAATATTAACTGAAAACAACTGTGCGTTATCACTTTCTACAGCCCAAGATATTTGTGCAATCAAAATTTCGCAATTAGAAAAATAAATACTAAACTACACAATTCTTTAAATTATTTTAATTCTTTTAACTTTCTCTTCTTCAATCTAGAGACATAAATATATAAAAAAAAAGATTAATTTTAGCTTTTACATTTAAAATTAAATCTTCAGAATTATCAATTGCCAGTATTTAATTTTATTTTATGATTAAATTTAACAATTGTTGATCAAATGTTTCTCAAGTATTTTTTAAAGGAGAAATCGTACAATTTTTTTAAATTTTTTTTTTTTATTTTTTTTGTGCAAGGTACATCAAGCAAGGGTTTTTAGTACTTTAAAGAAGTAAGGCCCAAAATCTATTTAAAGTTGAATGCCTAACAAGCCTTGATAATTGACACTGTTGAATTATACATTTGTTTACCTTTACTAAAACATAACATTCGTTATTGTTTATTTAATTTTTAAACAAATCGGAACGTGTGTTGATGACAATAGTAGATTTTCTCGTCTTTTTTTAAGTACATTTAATATTTCAGTTGAAACAAGTTTATTAACATTCCTTTAATAAACATTTAAAAATATAGAATTGTAATCGATATTTTCACACTACTATTCCCATTAAATTAAAATTATAAAAATGAATTGTATATTATAAATAATATTATGTAATATAACAATACATTCCATCCGCAGCCATAGAAGTTTAATATTGACTGGAAACGGCTTGTATTGCTTTAATCCCGTTTTAAATTATTTTTTTTAAATATTCGTAAATGACAAAATTAACATTAAAAAATACATTAATTTAAAATTATAAGGAGCAAGTAAATGTAGACTATATTTGAATTATGAAAATTAAAATACTTTTTGGATTTTGATTATATTTGTTTATATTTATATTTAGTTTCAATAGCATTTACAAATTATAAAATATAAAAACACAAAAAATAAGCCTACTATGATAATTATATTAATTAAAAGCCTACTGTGAATATTACCTTTAGGCCTGATTATGGAATTTTTTATTGTTAACTTTCGTCTGTTCTGTAGTGATATTTTCAGTAATAAACAATATCACAAGACTTCGTAGGTATATTCGAAAAATACTGCCCGACTTAAGAACAAAATTAGTATTGCTTGGAAACATCCCGAGCGATCTTCTTTTATATGTGACCCAAGTTTGGAACAATACGGTAGAGCAGTCCAGTGAAACAGTTGTAGTCGCTTTAGATATCTCAAAGGCATTTGACCAAGTTTGGCATAAGTGTTTACTTACCAAACTCACCTCGTTTGGGTTAAATGATACGCTCATAAACTGGGTTTCTAGTTTCCTTGATAAAAGACGAATACGTGTCGTAGTTGATGGCTTTTTGCAAAGAAGTTAGCATTAACGCGGTGTACCACAGGGATCCGTTATAGCGCCTACACTTTTTCTGCTGTATATAAATGACCTTATGTCTTCAACAACTAACCCCATCCATTGCTTTGCTGACGATAACACTCTTCACTGTAGTTCATCTCAGTCTAGTCATAGTGATAATCCACCTTCTATGTCAAATCAACAAATTAAAGCTGAAATGGCAAATTCAATCAACAAAGACATTCAACGTATTCTCGAATGGGGAAGCAATAATCTAGTTAAATTTAATGCTAACAAAACTCAGTGTTACCTTGTGTCCGCCAAAAAGATCGATCATTTCCTGTTGTAAGTATAAATGGCTCATTTCTTAAGTTTTCAGACTCTATTACTCTGTTGGGTATGACTGTATCTTCAAATCTCTCATGGGTTGACCATCTTCAGCTACCAAAACAGCTGCTCGTAAAATAGGCTTTTGTACAGATCTAGGCAGTACTTTACTTCTCGACAACTCCTTCTGCTGTATAAGGCCCAAATTCGGCCTCATCTGAAATATAATTCTCACCTCTGGGTTAGTGCTCCCCAATACGCTCTCGATATCGTTGATCATATTGAAAAGAGAGCGATTAGGCTTATAAATGACCCGTCCTTAACTTCTCACATACAGTCCCTTGAGCATAGAAGGATGGTTTCAGTTCTTTCTTTGTATTATATTCTTTGATACCATCTCGGCTATCTTTGCGAGAAACATTCGGTTCGCTCATTCACATCATCAGTATGCAGTACAAATCTCCACTTGCCGTACCAAACGGGCGCAATCCACATTTTTCTACACGGCTTCAAAACACTGGAATGATCTCCCTAGTTCCTGTTTTCCTCTCACTTATAATATGAGAAAATTTAAGGTGGCTGTTCATAGGCATCCCTCATTATCCCTATATCCATCCTCCTAAGTGTTCCTGAATGCTTTAGCACGATAGGCCAAATTCAGGTCCACAATCATAAAAAAAGTAATGCGAGGGGTGTTTCCTTAAACTATTTCAATATACCGAGAAAGTCGAATGGTATTCGATCAGATTATATGATTTTTCGGACACTCAATGGAAATCGACCATAGTTCCTTATTACAAATCGTAAAGAAAAATATCTCTTTTCTTTATAGCAACCATTTCTTTATAAAGAATTATTAATTATTGATTGGAATAAATATTAAACGTACAACTATTAACGCTAGAAAAACTTATGCGTGTATAATGTTTTAATTGTAAATCATTAAATGATAGTGACGATTGCAGGAGCCACATGTAATTCAGTACGTTCTAATACAACATCTGATGGATCCTAGCATCCTGTTAGACGATGATGGTTGATTAAAAATCATTTTCGAAGTCGGCATTTTATTGTTAATGCTTTCTTCTATATATTCTTCTGCAGTCGTGTTTGATCGCCATCCTCCATGATTTTTGAGCCTCCTGATATCCGCTCCAACCTCAGCAAGAAAAGTAGTTGACGTTCGACGTAGACAGGTGTCCAGTGTAACCGTCTGGGTTAGATAATTTCAAATAATGGGCAATTTTATTCGGCATCACGTTACGCTGTACATTTATAGTTCATATAAAATATGAACAATCTTGAGTGAATGATATGTTTCGGGCGCATGCTTACGTATCTCCTGTACTCAATCTCATTAATTCCTCTCATTTCCGTCATAACGGTGAATATACGCTTCTTCCTTGTCTTAGTGTCATGGGGGGTGACAACCAAAATAGAGCCGGTACCCTCGTGAAGGATTCGCGTTTAACTTTCTTAGCTCCTCACTACGACATACCCGTTACAGATCGAAAATTAACGCTACTTCAATCATAAGAAAAGTATCGTCAGGCGCTTTTGTCAAAAATTTTGACACATCATCCTGCGATAGAATTTTTGATTCTTTTTTGCTTCATACCCCTCAATTTGGCGCTTTCAATATAACTGTAACTTCCCATATTTCGATATATCAACGTTTTCTTTCACTCTCAACGTACTTTTCAACACGGAATATGTCGAACACAGCGTAGAAGGTTTCAGTCTTTCAGCCTGTAATCAAATATAAAGATAAAACTTAAAATAAATAAATAAATGTTTGCAGGAAAACTAACCTTTTCATGAAGCCGTCCAAGAATTGAAAATAATGTAGGTCTTCTAGTATTTATCTCGTGCTTTCAAGGGTAATAAACTAGCAACAGATTCAAACGCTAATGCCGAAATTTCAGGATGATTTTCATTATTTATTTCCATTTTCACGCGATAACACTTGACAAAATTTTTGTTTAGTTGCTGCAGTGATGGAAACGGCAATTTGATTCTCGCACTTGTCATGTATTTTTTAAATAATTTCTGATAAAGTGTAATCCATTTCCATTTAGTGTTCGAAAAAATGTTATGTATTATTCTTAAAGAAAAGTAGGTTCTTCTTTACTCATCGCGTTTCTAATCTCGGCTGCGCCTCGCTAATAAAGATCGCGATTCGTAAAGAAAAACAATACTTTTCTTTGCTTATAATACAAATAACTATTCTTTCAACTAATAAACAATAAAATCTAGCCTTAGAAACTGAGTTATTAATTGTAATTATAAACTGTACAATTATTATAAATTCTGTTACATTTATTAGGATTATTTCCTGACGTAGACTGTAGTGTAAGATCTGGCTGGTAAATTATTATATTATCCAAACGCAAATTCGAAACTATCTTCGTATGCAAACTTCTGCCACTTGTAGGTATGGTTTGATAGAATGAGATGTGTTGTGTCCAGTGATTTTTTATAATCTCTTGTTCGTTAACTCCCACACTAGGCAAGGTACTAACTGCTGTTGACCTATTAGGTTGGTTAGTAATTTTTTGCTGTTTTGTATCAATCCCCATACGTGTAGCCGTTAATTTTGTACAATTACTGATTTGGTTTTTTCCGATTGGCATTTTCTCATACCAGTAGCTTTTATTACTTTTCCAATTATTATTAAAAGTTAAAAATAGCCTGTCAGTCGTTATGTTGGTAGTTCTTTTTGACATCATTTTTTTAAATAGTCTTTTGGACAAACATGTAAATTAGCAATGTTCGGTGTTAACTATTTAGTGTCTGCCAGTCGTTTTTCACCTCCTTGTGCAGTTTTCGAAAAAATTGGGTTGTATTCAATTCGTCCACTAAACGAGCCATCATTGTTAAGTTCATTTATAAAATATTGCATGAAACATGATGAGGTTTCACCACCTCTCCAGACTAGTTCTACTACTGTAACATGATAGAATTTCATCTGGAGTGACACTGTTGAATTATTTTGTTCAGCTCATTAAGCGTTAATGGTGCAGAACTTGTTTTTTTCGTTTTTTCTGGTATTGTCTACAAATATAAATCTCAAAAAGAAACCATTCAATAAGGAGAGAATATCTGTAATTGCTTCCTGTTTGTATTTTTCGCATTCCTTGCTTCCAGAAAAACAATGTCGTTAAATGGGTCAATTTTTCGTTTGTATTCTTCGTAATACTTTCGTTGGTGGAGTTTTACAGTATTATTCCAAATGGTCTTAACAGATAACTCTTTGTACTCACTGCCATCAATTTGACGCACCCCAATCTTTTAATATTATTGCCAAAGTTTCATTTGGGTTATTGTCATTCAGCGTATAATTTCACAAAATTCCATAAATTGTTTCCAATTATATTTTTTTCCGTCTTTTGGCTTGTTGTCGGTAATTTGCCGATCAATTTCATACAAAGCAACACTAGTAAAACGATTTTTGACCTCACTCATCGTTGAAAATGTTATTTTCTACAAAACATGTTTTTGTTTACACTAAGCGTCCTTAGTTACCGTGCTTAGTTACTCTGATGTCTGACATCTCACAGCTAGTTTGATATATTTCATTAAAGAGAGCAATGAAATTACGAAATCGAAAACACCAAATCGAATATTTCCCTCGTGTATAATTTACTCCTATACAGCAATGCAACTTTGTTAGGATTACAGCGATAATCCCATTGAAGGCTATGAATTACAGCGGTAATTCAACTGCAATGACGTCATACTCAACCTACCATAGTAACATTCTTGTCATGAACAAGACGCATTTGTCAAACACTGACAGCCATGTTAAAAAACTGAGATTAAGTTTATTGTCAAAATGAAATGATTTCGTAAAATTTCGTGAGAAACCGTTGATAGCAATATTGAAAATAGTGTTCCGAAGAATACAGTGAAAAATCAGGCATTTGTTTGGATACAAGTATTGTTCGTTTTCTAAATTTTGTTACCTACTTAGTAATTAAAAAGTTTTGTATGAAAATATAAACTTTCACCATTATCACACATAATAAAATACCTTTTTTTGGTTTTTTTAATGGTGTATTTTAAATTATAGAATCTAAACGTTTCGATAACACTTACAGTTATCTTCATCAGTCGTAAGATCTGTTAAAATTGTAAAAGATGTAAACATATTTTTCAAAGTTGAAAAATTAAAACATAAACATCAGCCTGCTATCAACATAACAGTTTGAGAAACGTATACAGCCAACTATAGAATTTAATTTTAGTAAAGAATAACTAGGCCTTTAAAAATTAAATATTGTTAAACTGTCTTAAAGATGACAAATCAGAACATGCTCTAACGGCGAAAGCTAACAATGAAAAATGTCAGCCAAAAACCCATTTAACAAAATTTAATCAAGTTATGATGTAAGTGTAAAATTGTGAAAACTTCAATTTCAAAATGATAGAAGCATTCACAAATATAAACATGACATCAAATAAAATAATCCAGTTAAATTTAAATTTAAATTTTAATTAATTAAATAAAGGTTTTGTTCGTTTGCTTATATATATATATATATATATATATATATATATATATATATATATATATATATATATATATATATAATATTCCACCGAATACCACGCGTGCATCAAAATTAATAAGATAATCCTGGAAAAACTTTGTTTCTTAGGAAACCGCATTCGTTCGTTTTCTCTGTTGGTTAAAATAGCCCTCCTTCTTGGGAGCCGGGCTCTTTTAACTTTTAACCAACAGAAAAAACCAACTCATGCGCTTTCCAGGCAACACCGCTTTTTCCCGGTTTATCGATAATTTTGGACGCATTAGTGGTATTATATATGAATATATCCCGTCATTAAGGTAAACAAGCCCTTTTTCTGAAATACTTTCGTGATTGGCTCATTAGTTAATGTTACAGAAATGATATAATCAGGACTTTTACCATAGCAGTTTTATTATATGTTCTCTCATATTTGTTAATATACTGATGTGTTTATTAACTCAGATATTACCAAACTTTTTTAGTTCCTAAATAAGTTTATTTTTAACATACTTGCACAAAACAAACTTCTGCTGTAAATTTTGTTTAATTTTTTTGTAGATTTCGAAATGTGATACGTCCTTTTAAAAGGGCAGTGGTATAAATTAAAACATATTAATAATATTATAGAGAGATATAAAATATATTTTTTTTATTGGTGCCCCATTTTACATATTTAAAGCACGCACGAACTACCTCCAAGTATCCATGTCAAAACCACACATAAAAATGGTCAACTCTTTGCTGTTTTACACGAAAAAACAAACCATTTAAATCAAAACAAGCATAAACTACAGTTCACTATTAATTACTATTTAAAAGCACGGTAACGTCATCTAGACTAAGATACCCCAAATGCAAAATTCAGAGCATTATACGGCAACATACGGCCTTTTAAAAGGACGATGGCATTATCTGGGTTAAGACGTTCATTCCTTCTTACTTGGGACGATAGCTATAATTGCAGTTTGAAAGTTTACATATCACAAAAAACGACAAATATAAATAAATGCACGGTTTCAACTCAAAATATTGATTCTCGATGTCCATTATAGATTTGAAATTTACTGGAAACATATTTAAATTACATTTGATATTTGCTTGGGTCGCTTTTAAATTACTTTTCGATAATATTCGTAAATGATAAAATTACTATCAAAAAAATTCGTAAATTAAAATTGTAAGGAGCAAGTAAATGTTTTAAACTTCACTTGAATTATGAAAACTAAAATACTTTTCTCTTTTAACGTTGAAATAGTGTTTTTATATTTATATTTAATTTCAATAGGATTTACACCTATCGTCCTTCGTAAAAAGAAACAACGTGTAACAAACATTAATTCCTACAAATTATAAAACATGAAAACACAAAGAATAAGCTTACTATGATAATTATATTAATCAAAAGCCTACTAGTGAATGTTACCTTTAGTAATGATTGTGGAATATTTAATTGTTAGCTTTCGTTCCTAGACAGGGTTATGTAATATTATTTTAAGACTAGCAAGCGTTTAATTCATATACAATTATTATAGCAAGCTTACTCTGTGCGCTGACGTTTATTAACACGTTCATCCCTTTTTAGTCGGGACGATAGCTATAATTGCAGTCCAAATGTTTAAATATTGCAAAAAAAACGGTAAATATAAATTTACGGTTTCAACCCAAAAATTTCTATCTGGATACCATTATAAATTTTCAATTTACTGGAAATATATTGAAGTTAAATTTGAATTTTGCTTGCTTTAATCCCGTTTTAAAATACTTTTCTAAAACATTCGTAAATGATAAAATTACCATTAAAAAAATAAATGTTTAAACTATGTTTGCATTATGAAAATTATAGTACTTGTATTTTTTTACCTTAAAATCGTGCGTTTATAGTTATAATTAGTTTCAAAACATTTACACCTTCGTAAAAAGAAATTAACGTGTTACCTTTAGTAAGTATTATGGAATTTTTAATTGTTGTTGCCGTTGAATGCTGATATAAATAGTGTGTGAAATTGGCAGAACACTTCTATGGTTCTGTATCGAAAGCATTTGGTTTTGCCAAAAAACATAGGACTAACGAGCACTAACGAAGCACTAACCGATAAACTCAGTTTTGACGTTTGTGCTTTCAACAAGAGTAGAAGTTGGCAGAACACCTCAAAATGTCTCTATCTTGAAAGCGTTTGCTTTGTCAAAAAATGTATTGAAGCACTAAAGAGTACAGCATTATGTATGCTTTTGAATAATAAACCACTACTACTACTACTACTACTACAAAGGGGCACTAAACGATAAACAAAATTTCGACGTTTGTCCTTTCCACGAAGTGTGAAGTTGGCAGAACAACTCTAACTGGTTGAAAGCTTGAAAGATTTTGCTTTTGTCTATTGAAGCACTAGAGCACAAACCAGGCACTAACTGCTAAACAAACTCTCGGCGTTTGTGTTTTTAACAAACTGTACAGTTGGCAGAACGCTTCAAAATGGTTGTATTTTGGAATCCTTTGGTTTGGACAAAAAAATTATTCAAGCACTAACCGACACACCCAGTTTCAACGTTTGTTCCTTCCGCAAGGTACGATGTTGGCCGAACACCTCAAAATAGTCAAATTTAAAAAATACTTGGTTCTGCCAAAAAAATTTATTGAAGCACTAACGAGTTTACAAACCAAGCACTAACATATGTAAGCAATTTGAATATTAGTGTTCTATTAACCCAAAAAATATAAATGCACGGTTTCAACCCAAAAAAATTCCATCTCGATACCATTATTTTGTGATTTACTAGAAACACACTTAAGCAGAATTTGAAGTTTTCTTGCATCGCTTTAATTCCGTAAATGATAAAAATTCCATTAAAAACAATACATAAATTTAAAATTATAAGGAGCAAGTAAATGTTGACAAAACTTATAATAATGTAGGAATCATTGTTTGTTAACACGTTACGAAGGATGTTAGGTGTAGATGCTATTGAAACTAAATATAAATATAAACACAGGACTTCAACGGCAAAAAAAATAAGTATTGTAATTTTCACAATTCAAATATATTTAAAATATTATCCTTATAATTTTACATTTATGTATTGTTTTTAATGGAAATTACGACTATCTTAGAAAAGTAATTTAAAACGGAATTTTTAATATGAAAATGTAAGCTTTCACCATTATTACACATAATAAAATACTTACCTTTTTAGGTTTTTTTAATGGTGTCTTTTTATATTATACAATGTAAACATTTCGATAACACTCATAGTTACCTTCGTCAGTAGTAATATCTATTAAACTTGTTAAAGTTGAAACAATATTATGAAAGTGGAAAAATTAAAACATAAACATCAGCCTGCTATTAATATAACAGTTTGAGAAACGTATAAAGCCAACTATGGAATTAAATTTTAGTAAAGAATATCTAGATCATTCAAAATTAAATGTTGGTAAATTGTCTTAAAGATGACAAATCAGAACACCCTAACAGTGAAACATATCGGCCAAAAAAACACATTTAACAAATTGAATCAAGTTTTGATATAAGTGTAAACTTGTGAAAAACTTCAATTTGAAAATGATAGAAGCATTCATAAATATAAACATGACATCAATTAAAATAATCCTATTAAATCTAACAAAGGAATAACTACAATAATTGTAAAAACAATGAAAAGCATAATGCAGAACGTTTTTTGAAATTTTTTAGTTTTAATTTTAATTTAAACTACTTATTTTAAATTATAATGCTGTAGTAATTTAACATATCATTGGTAAAGCATTTACTTCAAGGTCTAGGAGAAACACAGTAAAAAACCTAGACATACCAAAAGTCAAAATTAAAATCAAAATCAAGACGTATCATTATGTTTTTTTTTTAATTATAAGATGCCAAAACCTATTTAAACGAAGATTTTCTTCTTGTCTATTAAAATTATTAGGGTGTTTATACAGGGTGTCCGCTAATTAATGATACACAGCAAAACTGGATATTCCTTGGTTAAAAATATTGCGATTTAGCCAAACTTACCTTAGCCCAAAAGTTGATCATAACCGAGATACAGGGTGTTAAAGTGTTAATTTGCATTTCGTTTTTTCTTAATAATTCATCAACAGGGCGACATAACGGCACAAAATTAGATATGTGGGAGTTTTCGGGGGTGAGAAATTCAAATCCGTTCTTATCTTGGACGCCACTTGTAGAGGCCGCCACTTACAGTACATTACATCTATTAAAAATGACCTAATTTTTTTGTATCTCCCTGTATTAGCCTAAATATTAAAGATTATGAATTTTCCATCTTTTTTACAAAAAAAAGTTATACCTTGTAAATGTCTCCTCCGAGTGACCGTTTTCAAGATATTTGCGTATAAATTATTCAGTACACCGTTTCAAATTCTCACAAGTAAAATTTTGCTTGAAGTACCTAGGTTGTGATTAAATCAGATGCAATAATAAATGCTATAATTACTACAGAAATAACAACAAGAAAACTGCAATACAGAAATATTAACATTTAATAAAAAAAGAGAGCATCTTGCGACAATAACTGTTCAAAGTGATTACCATTCACTTCAATACATTTGAGAACCCGTCTGCTGAACGACCGTCTTATCCTAAATAATAACTGATCGTTTCGAAACTGTTCGACAGCATTTACAATTTTCTGCCATAATTCTTCTCGAGTGTTCACTGTTTCTTTATACACGAGCCATTTCAAATATCCCCAAAAACAAAAATCAAATGGATTGAAATCGGGACTTCGAGGCGGCCAAGGCGTCTGGCTTCCACGACCTATCCAGCGATGAGGAAATTGAACATTTAGATAGTCTTTGACACGTCTAGAGAAATGTGCTGGGGCCCCATCCTGCATGAACACCATGTTTTGTCTTAGTTCTAGGGACAAATCATCAAAATACTCGGGTAACTGAATTTGCAGAAAATTAAGGTAGATTTCGCCGTTTAAATTAGTAGGTAATTCGAAGGGACCCAATAATGGTTACCAATAAGGCCGCACCAAACATTAATTTTAAATTCATGTTGGAAGTGATGTTCGGCTACTAAATGTGGATTTTGTAAATCCCACGAATGTTTATTCCTAAAGTTAAAAACGCCTCTACGTGTAAAGGTTGCTTCGTCGGTAAATAATATTTTGTCTAAAAACAATGGGTCGGCATTGTGCTGGATACGACAAAAACGAGCGAATGCCAGTCTAGCTGGCAAATCAGCTGGCAGTAAATTTTGTACAGGCGTGAAATGGATACAGTCCCTCTTCAGTAAGAATTTTGTGAACAGTGGACTTACCTAAGCCAGTTCTCGCAGCAAGGTGTCTTGTGCTTAGTTCACTGTTTTCAGCTACACGAATCAGAATTTCATCTTCCTGGTCAGGAGTTATAATCTTAGGGCGTCCTGTAGAATCTCGTTTGGGACGAAACGAGCCTTTTTCTCCCAGTCGATCATAGAGATTCTTGAAAATTTTAAAATCTGGCTGTTTCCGTCGTGGATACATTTCCAAATACCTTCGATGCGCCCTACGTCCATTAAATAATTTCTGCGCGTATACACAAATCATATCACGCATTTCTTCATTTGAAAACTCATTATGTCTGGGCATTTTGTACACAGTTATAAAAATTAAAAAAAACGTACAAAATATCAACAAACACCCATAAAGTTTGACATTTACAATTATAGCATTTATTATTGCATCTGATTTAATCACAGCTTACTTCAAGCAACATTTTTATGTGGAATTTGAAAAGGTGAACTGAATAATTTATACGCAAATATCTTGAAAACGATCACTCGGAGAGACATTTACAAGGTATAACTTTTTTTTGTAAAAAAGATGGAAAATTCATAATCTTTAATATTTAGGCTAATACAGGGAGATACAAAAAAATTAGGTCATTTTTAATAGATGTAATGTACTGCAAGCGGCGGCCTCTACAAGTGGCGTCCAAGATAAGAACGGATTTGAATTT
The DNA here is from genome assembly GCA_036346205.1 of Vesta saturnalis. Classification (NCBI taxonomy): domain Eukaryota; kingdom Metazoa; phylum Arthropoda; class Insecta; order Coleoptera; family Lampyridae; genus Vesta; species Vesta saturnalis. Next base: position 3,322,487 of record JARFJB010000862.1, read on the forward strand.
CTCACCCCCGAAAACTCACACATATCTAATTTTGTGCCGTTATGTCGCCCTGTTGATGAATTATTAAAAAAAAACGAATTGCAAATTAACACTTTAACACCCTGTATCTCGGTTATGATCAACTTTTGGACTAAGGTAAGTTTGACTAAATCGCAATATTTTTAACCAAGGAATATCCAGTTTTGCTGTGTACCATTAATTAGCGGACACATTGTATATCTCAATAGCTTCACGTTGTAAACGAACATAATAATTTGTTTGTCTTGACAATATTTCCATATTGTCAATTGAATGTCATGATTTAAATTATTTAAGGCAAGGTCAGCTACCGCAGACTTCTCTGGTTGGCCTAATCTACAAAATCTCATATGTTCTTTACGTGTTGTATCAAAGCTAAGTTTTGTGGTTCCAATGTATACTTTTCGACATGAACAAGATAACATACACTCCGGAAGATGATAATTGGTTTGAAACATTTTTAGGGGATCTTAAATATTGTTTAATTTTTCTTGTAGGTTTAAAAATAGTCCTAATGCCATATTTAATTCAATTCAATTCTATCTGTAGCATTAGCTATGAAAGGAAGAAAATCAGTACCAACATTAAGAACTGGTTTTTCTTTAAGGTTACGTCTAGAAGGTGTAATAAAATTATTAATATCTATAAGTGAATATCCATTATCTTGTAAGGATTTTGTTAAATATTTATATTCATCCTTGAAAAATTCAGGGCCACAAATTCGTTTTGTTCGATCTATTAAAGATTTAATTACACCAATTTTTTGACGTGGATGATGGTTGGATAATGTATGAAGGTATCTATCAGTGTATGTCGGCTTTCTGTAAACCTTAAAAGACAGTGAATTATTATTTTTAGTTATTAATATGTCAAAAAATGGTAAACTTCCATTAGTTTCTTTTTCCATGGTAAACTAGGATGTATACTATTTATGAAAACCAAAAACTCATGCAATGCCTCTTCTCCATGTCTCCAAATAACAAATGTGTCATCTAGATATATATATATATATACCAAACTGAAGGTTTTTTAGGTGTATTTTGTAACGTTAATATTTCAAATTTTTCCATGTAAAAATTAGCTATAATAGGACTAAGGCGACTATCCATTGCTACACCATCAATCTGTTCATAAAATTTACTATTCTAATGATAATAAGTTGTAATGAGACAGTGATGAAAAAGAATGGTATATCCTTTGAAAAAAGATGATTAATGTATTCATACGTTTCTTTAAAGTGAAACAACACCAAAACTGACCATTATATCACCCTCTTCAACTTTGAAGCTATGCATTTTTTCAACAAAGTCGGCAGATTTTTAATGTAATGGGGTGTTTTTCCTATATGAGGTAGTAATAAAAATGTAAGATGATTTGCAAGACTATATGAAGGAGAACCAATTGCACTAATAATAGTCCTTAAAGGAATATTAGGTTAATGGTTTTTTGGTAAACCATACAGTTTTGGTGAAATAGCTTCAGAGCTAGTTAGTTTCTTTTTTATTTCTTCAGGAATAGATGATAATTTAATAAGTTCTTTAGTTTTTAAAAGAAACTTTTTTGTTGGATCTTTTGGTATTTCATGCTAAGTTTCTGGTTCCAACAATTGTTCTATTTTAATGTTATAATCGTTCATATTTGATATAATAGTTGTGTTACCTTTATCTGATTTTAATATTATAATACTTTCATTGCGTTTAAGATCAAGTAAAGCACGTCGTTGACGAAAGGATAAGTTGCTCTTTGGAGGTTTTGTTTTACGTAATATGTTAACGGTGTTATATCTAACTTCATTAGCAGCAACAAAAGGTAATGATTTAATGGAGTTTTAGATATTGGAAATTATATCTCCAACAGGTATTACTCTTGGTGTTATGGCAAAATTTCCTCCTTTAGAAAGCGCTTCAATAGCATAATCTGAAGCAACATTCAGAAAGGTTTAGAACTATTTTTTTATAATCAAAATATGATCTGTTATTTTGTTATTTGTATAATTCATTAAAATTTTCCTTTTGAAGTTAACATGAGATGTCAAAATTTATATCCATAGATTTAAACGTTGTAGAATCAATTTTATTCCAATCTTCTCTATTCAATGCTAAATGTAAATTTAAAAGATTTCTATCGATTTTATCCAATAACATTCTAGTAATGTGTACTTGATTACGTAGAAGTGCATTTTCAATTCTTCTATAAATATTATTAGCATGTTTGTTAATAAAATTTCTTTTGATGTAGAGAAACTTTGGGATAATTTTTTGGTCTCGGAATCGTAATAAAAAAGTGAGTGACTTTAATAATTGTGTTACGTTTCCTTAATTTTTCAAATTATCTGATAGAATGATAAGTTTCCTCCCTATAAAGGACTGAAATATGAAAATCTAAACTTTCACCATTATTATACATAATAAAATACTTATCCTTTTTGGTTTTTTTAATGGTGTATTTTAATATTATACAATCTAATATAATTACGTTTACAACGTGAAGCTATTGAGATATATAAACAGCCTAATAATTTTAATACACAAGAACAAAATCTCCGTTTAACTAGGTTTTGGCATCTTATAATTAAAAAAAGGCATAATGGTACGTCTTGATTTTGATTTTAATTTTGACTTTTGATACATCTAGGTTTTTTGCATGTTTTTCCTAGCCCTTGACGCAAATGCTTTACCAATTATATGTTAAATTACCACAGCATTATAATTTAACATAAGTAGTTGAAATTAAAAAAAAATACAAAAAACGATCTACATTATGCTTTTCATTGTTAATAACACTTGCAATTATTCACAAAACTATTTCTTCGTTAGATTTAACTGGATTATTTTAATCGATGTCATGTTTATATTTTTGAATGCTTCTATCATTTTGAAATTAAGGTTTTTCACAACTTTATACTTACATCATAACTTGATTAAATTTTGTTAAATGTGTTTTTGGAATGACATTTTTCATTGTTCGTCTTCGACCGTGAGAGGGTGTTCTGATTTGTCATCTTTAAGACAATTTAACAATATTTAATTTTTAATGATCTAGTTATTCTCTACTAAAATTTCATTCTATAGTTGGGTTTATACGTTTGTCAAACTGTTATATTAATAACAGGCTGATGTTCATGTTTTAATTTTTCAACTTTCATAAAATTAAAAATTATTATTAATTTTATTAAATAGGTACATAATAAAAAGATTGCATAATACACCATTAAAAAACCCAAAAAAGATATATTTTATTAATAAATTTTAAATAATTCCTACAAATTATAAAACATGAAAACGCGAAGAATAAACCTGCTATGATAATTATATTAATTTAAACCCAACTACTGAATGTTACCTTTAGTAATAATTATGGAATTTTTAATTATTAGATTTCGTCCGTAAAGAGTATACTGTAACGTTATATTCAAAAATAGTAACCTGGTAGCGTAGTGGTGACACGACCTGCTTAGCATTCGGGAAGTAACGGTTTCGATCCCGCTACTGTCTACCTTGCATGAGGTTTTTTCAGGGAGTTTCCCTCATACACATGTAGCGGCATGGTCACTGCGTAAATGCACGCCAATTGCCCCCTCAGAACCCTAACTCCGTTCTTTCCGATCATATCCTGACCCTACCCATCCTTAATCCCACCATACATATACAGGGTCATTCACGTCGATGGTACCTAGACGTTTACGGAAAACAAGACATGGGATGTTTTTGAAAATTTGGTCACTTGCATGGCTGGCTCGGATCTATCGATCTAAAATATTTTCTGCGTTGCGACGTTGCCGCTTATGTGGAAAAGTGGCATCACCTTTGATATTTTTAATGAGACGCCCTGTATATTATTACATTGTTGGGTTCGCTATTACTTTTAAATTATTTTTGCATCACACGTCCCTATGCCTATCTTCAACCGTTTTTGAGTAATTAATTAATTTCCTTATTTTTTAGCCAAAACATGGTTCCAATCGAATGTTCATTATTGTGGTGTTTGAATTTGTAGAAAGTTGAAATTCTGGATGCACTCTATGAATAAGCTGTTCATCAGTTCTACGTAACGAAATTGGTTCCATATTGTACAGGGTCGTTCGAAATTCGTTACGTTACCGCAAGGTACAAAAATGCAGAAAAGTTCATTATTTCAAATGGGACACCCTGTATATTATCGAATATTCTGATAGACAATTGAAGTCCCTTTAAAATGATGTATCATGTTCCTATACCTAAACAGATCACCCGACCTCACACCTCTTGATTTTTACTTGTGGGGTAATTTGAAGCTGGTACTCACGAAAGAAGACCTGCGTCAACGAGTTATCAGGAGCATTGAAGAGCTAGATCCCACAGAAATAAGGCGGGCCACAATTTCATCAACGATTATTCGTATTCTGAAATGTTTGGAAACCAACGGTCGTCATTTTGAAAATTTATTGTAAATGCTTTCTAGTTTTGTTAGTTATTGTTTGATATTATTTGCATTGCGATTCATGTTTAACTGAATTTGTTATTTGACGATTTATTTTTATAAATAACAGTAGGTATTAATAATAATGCAAGTGACCAAATTTTCAAAAAGATCCCATGGTTCGTTTTCCGTAAACGTCTAAGGTACCATCGACGTGAATCACCCGGTATACGTAATGCATGTATGTATGCTAGGAATCCATGATTGTGACTGAAGGAGCTCGGAAAGCTCGAGCAGCCCACCCTCCCCCTTGAAGAAGGAATGAAATACGTGACCTTTTCCTTTTCCTATTTGTAGACACTTATGTGTTTATTAACACGTTCATTCCTTTTTATTCGGGACAATAGCGACAATTTCAATTTAAATGCTTGAATAGTGCAAGGAAACGTAAATATAAATGCACGGTTTTCTATTTCGATACCATTATAAAGCTGTAATTACCCGAAATATATTTATGTTAAATATGAAATTTTCTTTTCTATATTTAAATTATGGAAATTAAATACTTATCCTTTTTGGCATTGCAATTGTGTGTTTATATTTATAGTTAGTTTGAATAAAATTCTCACATTAATATTAACTGCAAACAACTGTGTGCTATCACGGTCTACAGCCCACGATATTTATGCAATACTGTAACTAAAATTTTCAATTAGAAAAATAAATACTAGAGACAAATATATATAATAAAAGGAATGGACTATATTTTAACTTATACATCTAAATTAAATCTTCAAAATTATAAATTACCAGTATTTATTTTTATTATTTTATTATTAAATTTAACAACTGTTGATTAAATGTAAAGTGTTTTTTAAGGACTGATAATACAATTTTTTTTTCGAAATGATTACTTTTTTAAATTTGTTATTAAATTTCGTAAGTATGTACAGCGCATCAATTGTAGTTTTTTAATACTGTAGAGAAGTAAGGACCAAAACCTATTTTAAATTGAATGCGTAACAGGCCTTGATACTTGACACTGTTGAATTATAAATTTGTTTGCCTTTACTAAAACATAAAATTCGTTATTGTTTATTTAATCTTTAAACAAATCGGAATGTGTGTTGACAATTGTAGATTTCTTGTCTTTTTTAAAATACTTTTAATAGCTTAATCGAAACAAATTTATTTATTATTCCTTTAATAAACGTTTAATAGAATTATAATCGCTATTTCCATACTACTGTTTCCGTTAAATTAAAATTATAAAAATCAATTGCATATTATAAATAATATTATGTAATATAACAATACATTCCGTCCGCAACCATTAGAAATTTAACATTTACTGGAAGGAAACGTATTTAATTTAGATTTGAAATTTGCTTGCATCGCTTTAATCCCGTTTTAAATTATTTTTTGAAATATTCGTAAATGATAAAATTACCTTTAAAAAATACATAAATTTAAAATTATAAGGAGCAAGTAAATATAGATTATATTTGACAAGCTTTACGGCTGAAGTAATAAAAATAAACCCCGCCAATTGTTGTGCAGTGGTCGACAGGGAGATGGGAACAAGAGTAGTCACTTGAATAGAAGACGATCAGTGTTCAACTTCAATAATGAAGAAAAATAGGTGACGATTATTTAAATAATATATATCTATTGATGTACTTTAAGCTGTCGAAATAGTAATTAATTTGTACCTGGATATCTCATATTATGGTTAATTAGCAATGTACATTTTGGCAACTTAATTATCTATTGTTCTAGATCTGTAAATGAATCTATACGTTCTTATCTTTCATTTTAATATTTTAACGTTTAACTTTAAACTGAAAACGAATAAAAATACATATGTTATTAGAAATAGCTACTTGATTAAATTTTAATTCACAAGATAGAATTTCTCCTCTAATAGAACAATTACCTTTTTTTTATGATCATACAATAATAATTTTAACAATAATTGTAATAACTGTATGGTATATTCTAGTTTCAATCATAATAAATAAATTTTTATATCGATTAGAAGGTTAAACATTGAATTAATTTGAAATCATTCTCCTACCGTACATTAATCTTTATCGTCATACCTTCACTGCAACTTTTACATTTAATAGATGAAATTAACTCTCCAGAAATCACAATTAAATCAATTGGCCATCAATGATTTTGATTTTATGAAATATCAAATATTAAAAGTGTTGAATTTGATTCTTATACCTATAACCGCTAAACTAGAACAAACATTAAATTCGTTTCGACTTCTAGATGTGGCTAATCGCTTATCTATTCCCTACAATTCAATTACACGAATCATTCCTTCATCAATCGTGCGCGCTTAGATCTGTGTTTTTCCCGTATATTTAATTTTTTGTCATGATTTAAGACAAATCGGAGCGTGTGTTGAAAACACTAGATTTTCTCTTCTTTTTTAAAATACTTTTCTCTGTTTCGGGATTGGAACAGACAATTTTCGCACGCATTTTGATGTTAGAATGATCTCAATCCTTAAACGATTTTTAGAAACTTTTTTTTCAATTTCAAGAGTTTGTGTTATCTTGACAGATTGATATTTAAAAAAAGTCAATTTACTTTACTTTATAACATTAAATTTCCAATTTTGACATTGTGCTTTTCTATTCATTGAAATCTAATTGATTAATTGTGAATGCGTAATGGTCGGGATACTAACATTAATATCGTAGACAATAACACGTTATTGGAAAATTAAATATAAAAGTTGTTTATTAGTTGCTATAGAATCTATCAAATTGACTCACTATTACCAACCTAATTATTTTACAAGCCGTCAGTAATTAATAAATAAGATGAGATAAGCCCGAAACAGAGATAATAGTATAAAACATTAGTTACAGAAGCACTCTTATATTGGAGCCCTCGCCACTTCGCAGCTCAGGTTCGAATCTTGAACTCGTGTTAGAATAGTTAGATATCTGCAAATTATGTTTTAATATACTATTAACGTTTTAGTTGAAATAAATTTAATTAACATTCGTTTAATGAACATTTAAATAAATCATAGAATTGTAATGGCTAATTTCACACTACGATCGCCGTTACAAATATAAAAAGCAACTGAGTATTATAAATAATTAACGTAACTGCTGAAAATTATGTAATATAAAACATAACACATGCCGGTCCCGCAACCATTATAAATTTAAAATTTGCTGAAAGCTAAATTGGAAATTTGCTTACATGGCTTTAATCCGATTTCGAACTACTAACATATTCCTAAATGATAAAACGTTTTAAGCTATATTTGAATTATGAAAATTATAGTACTTATCTTTTTCGACGTTGCAATCGTGTATTTATATTTATATTTAGTTTCAATAGCATTTACTGCTATCGTTCTTCGTAAAAAGAAATAAACGTGTTAACAAGCAAAAATTCCTACAAATTATAAAATATGAAAACTCCAAGAATAAGCCTGATATAATAACTATATTAATTAAAAGCCTACTAGTGAATGTTACCTTTAGTAATTTTTAATTGTTAGCTTTCGTAGGTAGATAGTATTTTGTAATGTTATTTTCAGGATTAGTAAGCTTTTAATTTATATACTTTTATTATAACAGGCTTATTATGTGCGCTTTCATGTTTATTGACAATAATGTGTTGATTCGTTCCTTTGTATTTGAAACAATTGCACTTTAAATGTTTACATATTGCAAAAAAAAGGTAAATATAAATCCGCAATATTCCATGTTGATACCCTTATAATTTTGTAATTTACTAAAAACATATTTAGTTAAATTTGAAATTTGTTAACCCCATTACTAGAAGGGGGGCACCATGCGCCATCTTAGATTTTGACGTCACAAGACCGCCCACGTGGAAGACCGTATTTTCCACCCCTATGGTTTCTTTTCGGTGGCCTTTTTCAACCCCTTTTCATCACTAATTACGGCCTTTTTGTTTTTACTCGCCCACGTGTAGGACGTGTTTTTTCACCCCTATTTTTGACGGCTTCTTTTCGGGGACCATTTTCAACGCCTGGGCGGAGTTGAGCCCCTAATTTGTTTGTATTAAGAGCCTTTTTAGCTGTACACCCCTTGTAGCTTAGGCAATTGCGCACACATGCAGTGTTCTATTGGAAGGTGTAAGGTTAGGCCACGCCCCACTTTTAGCTGATTGGTCGTACGTGCACAAGCCTCTCTGGTTTCTGATTGGTCTTTAACCCCACTACTCAGCCGCTGTGCTCTGATTGGAGGACTAAGTCTCAGCATTCTGATTGGTTATGGCGGGAAATTTGAAATTGTTTTTAATAATGAAGAGGTTCTTGTAAGACACGTGTAGGTCTTCAAAACTTGTTCTTGAGTCTTCGCCCCCTGTCGCGGTCCCCTGGTTGGTAATGGTATGGGGCCCTAACCTTATAGATTGGTGCAATTGTATGTGGGTTCTAACTTAATCTTACAGTTGTAGGCCTTCTCCCCGTCATAAAAAAAATTGTTTCTAATAAGGTGGCCCTAGCCTTGTAAGACAGGACTTGTATCAGGAACTGCCCTAGCCCCTTTGAGTTAAAATTGATTTTAGCGCCATCTAGTGGCGTATGGACTAATGAACATTTTCTATAATAGAAGTTGACCGGACTTGAGGTTTAACCAATCCCAGCATAACGACAACTGGCAACGGTGTGCTCCATAAGACTCCACACTGCATTCTCAGTGTGACTTTCACTATAGTGAATGTTACGGTCAGTAGTGTTACGTAACTTTTAATTGTTAGATTTCATCCGTAGAGAATAAGCTTTTAGTGCATATAATTTTATTACAGCAAGCTTATTGTGTGTGCTCCCAAAAAAGTGCGTAAATTTTAAATCGTAAGGAGCAAGTACATGATTTAATCATGTGCATAACGTTAACGCATAACATGAGTCTCGAAGACTCTCATAAGAATATAAACGTAAAATTGAGTTTGAATCTTTTAACCAACTAAACACAAAAAAAAACAATTATTCGCAAATGCCGAACATGTATTTCGCAATTTAGAATTAAATATAACTATATTAAACATATATTTTTAATTTTTACACTTTTTACATACTATTACACTGTGATCTTTACAGATAGGTGTTTTACATTTATCACATCGTATAATACTCATTCTACTAAGCCAGATGGACACACGCTACAACTTTTCTTTCTCGGTGGTGAGTTAGATTCAAGTACAGGTGGTTCTGAATCTGGACAAGTTTTTGTATATCGTCTATAATACTGCGTTGTAGTTTAGGATTCTGAAATCTCAGTTTCATAAACGCCAATGTTAATTCGTGGGCTAGTTCCTTCAAAAATAGTCGCTTTTTTTATTTTTATCGGCAGCATAATTTGGATTTTCATTAATATAAAGAAAAAAGGAATTAAGCGCTGCAACATCCATAATGTTCGACCCAACTGCAAATGGCCAGCGTCGAGTTTGTCGCTTACGTGTGTAATTACTCACCATTTGATCCATGTGATCCACACCACACTTTGTGCTGTTGTAAAATTTTATTGTCTGACTTTTTTTAGAACTTTCTATATCAATTTTATCATCGTAATGCATGGAACTTACGAGCACAACATATTTATTTTTATTCAGGACGTAACTCACTAGAGTTAAATTGTCAGTAAAACCGAAAACCGAAGAATAAACAGATCTGTGCTTGTTAGGTAGAAAATTTTATGGAATTTCTCCTTTGTTCCTATACCAGTTAGTCGGCAGTTAAAAGTTGTTGAACCAATGGTATACTTTTAAAATAGTTTTATCAAAGGTTATATTTCGAGAACTATTTTTTATTGATAACACTAAGGTTTTGACTACATTTTCTGAGACGTTTTTAGACTTCTGATCACCTGGCTGCTTTCCTAAGTAAACTAAACTATCGATTGCATTATATTTCGAGAACTATTTTTTATTGATAACACTAAGGTTTTGACTACATTTTCTGAGACGTTTTTAGACTTCTGATCACCTGGCTGCTTTCCTAAGTAAACTAAACTATCGATTGCATTGCCACTTTCACTTTCAAATATCCAAAATAATTACCAAATATGGCGTATAGGGGTGAATTGACCAGTCTCAGCTCTAACAGCCATTATTAGTTTGTTATCAAATCGCAAAAACTTTGTGATAATGTCAAAACGATTGACAGACAAGGTTGCTCTAAACATTGGATTAGAACAATTTTCAAGGAATAATTCTCTAATTGAACAACCCAACTTTTCTCGGCACTTGCCAATATTAGTAGACCAAAGAAAGCGTTCATCTCGACCAGAGCAATATTCGTCCATTTCTTCCCTTTCCTTACATATTCTTGTTTACCTTCGCGATTTGTACAAAGTAAGACTTCATTCACTATTTCTGGAGTTATAAATTGATCGCAAGCAGACTTTTTAGATAATATGCGAGTATTTTTATTGTATACACCCGAAAAAATATTTGCTGCCTTAGCTTTTTATTGAGAAGGAAGACGGAGAAGTCCACTTGAATCCATTTCGGCAAAAAAGGTTTCACTAGCATCCGTTGCGATGTCATCGATAGATACGGTATCTGATAAAACATCTGATTCGTGAGAATCGTCTTCCTCATTTTCTGGCGGCAGATATTCCACATCAGGTTCTGAAGACTCGCTGACAATCGAAACATTTTCTATATCTTCTTCGTACCACTGCATGAGAGTATCTTCAAAATTCGGATCACATGAACGAACTCTTTTAGTTTTATTACACGATGCCATTATATTCACTTTGAAAATCTGCAAATAAAGTAAGACATAATTTATCGTATACGTTTTAGGAAAATAAATGTAAGAAATACTTACGCAAAAACTGTAAAAATGAACAATTAATTGGTACTTTATACAGGAATGCAATAATAGAAGGTCAAACTTAACATTTATCACTTATAACTGATAAAATTCTTGCTAATCTGTACAAAAACATGTGAGTCGCGCAGACTCATGAAGGTCGCACAGAGGCACTTGTGACCCTACAAATACGTAGCGTTTAAATTATATAACTTTTAAGATTGTCGTGAGTCTCTCAGACTCATGATATGCATCATAGGGTTAAACTAGATTTGAATTATGAAAGGTATCGTACTTACCTCTGCCTCGTTGAAATCGTGTGTTTATATTTACCTATATTTTGTTTCAATAGCATTTGCACCTATCGTTTTTGGTAAAAGGAAAAGAACGTGTTAAAATTCATTCTTACAAATTATAAGGTATTAAAACGCAAAAATAAGCCTGCTATGATAATTATACTAATTACAAGTCTACTAATGAATGTATCCTTAGTAATGATTATGGAGTTTTATTTATTCGCTTTCGTCAGTAAGAGTGACTAGTAAGCTTTTAATTCACACGTTTCAATATATGTGTCATTATCAAAAGAAACTATATAAGTAAATTAACAAGTAATTATGACAATAACATTATAACTATTTTTAAAATGTCCGTTAACGGTGAATCAACATGTTCGTTTATTATCTTTATGAGGTTATACATTTCGAATACTTCTATAACATCTTATTTGTCTTTTTTATTACATAAATGTAAAAAAATTAATGTTGATTTGTGAAACCATAAGGTGATTATTTCCCAGTAAATATTTGCCATATTTTGATCTGTATTATAATTGTAACATCTAATGTGTTATTTGTATCTAAGTGTTTGGCTAATATAAACAGAGCTACAGGATGTGCAATTTAATTTCTAAACACCCCACTTTATGGGTTATTAGTTAGATCTTTGGCAAAACATAAACTTGTTCTTTTGTAACGTAGTACATTTTTTCTTCTATTTATCCAGAATATTTCTGATTGGTTCTGTGTTAACTGGGTAACTATTTTGATAGATAATTCGTTTCTTATTTTTTTAACTAAATTGTCAGTTATGTGTGAAATGTAACAATTTCTTTGTACCTAGTATTTGTTTGAAATTCATATTTCTTTATAAAAATTTGTTTGTTTTTTGTAATATAGTGCCATTGCTCTATATACAGTGCGATCAAAAATACCCGACACAGCCGCTCTTAGGAAACATGACGTAATAACCATTTGCCGCAACATATTTGATAGTGTGCCCATACTAAATATAACCTCAAAATTGAAATTTGACGTCTATTGTTTATGAGTGGAAAAAGGGGTGCTCTTATGAAACATGTCGTTAGTAAGCATTTACCGCAACACATATGATAGTACACCAATATGAAACAGAACATAATTGTAGTGTTACCCATAATTGTTAACTGTTAGTAACAATTTGTAAAATGAATTAAATCATGTTTCAACTTGGTTTTTTGTTCTCTACGTAATTTCGAATAATTTGGGCACTCCTAAACATTAAACGTCAAATGTCAATTTTTGAGATTATATTTAGTTTGGGCGTACTAACATATGTTACAGCAAATGGTTACTAACGTCATGTTTCATAAGAGCAACTGTGTCAATGATATCATTGTGCTAATGTTCTACAATGAAACATGATGTTAGTCGCCATTTGCGGTAACATATTTGATAGTGGGTCCCTACAAAATATAACCTCAAAATTGACGTTTGACGTTTAATGTTTAGGAGTGCCCAAATTTTTCAAAATTATGCAAAGAACAAAACCAAATTGAAACATGATTTAATTTATTTTACAAATTATTACTAACAATTAACAATTATGGGTAACACTGCAATTATGTTATGTTTCATATTGGTGTATCATATGGGTTGCGGCAAATGAGCGACGCCACCTTTCTTTCCACTCATAAACATTAAACATCAAATGTCAATTTTGAGGTAAAATTAGGATGGACGCACATATTACATATGCATTATTACATATGTTGCGGTAAATGGTTATTAACGTCATGTTTCATAATAGCGGCTGTGTAGGGTATTTTTGATCGCGCCGTATATGCATATAACTTATGTTTTCCGAGGGTTACGCGAATAGAGAAAAACATGAAAACATGACTTCTAATTTATGAAATTATAATTTTACGCAATTTTTTGATTAATAAAGCCACGTTAATAGCACCTGCTGAATTTTCGTTGATAATGGCAAAATATACATGTTCAGTTCTACATATTTTTTAATAAAATCGGCATTTTCCCGTAAAGTTGTTTCAAAAATAACTTAAGATTTGTGAATACATAAGTTTCCATCTGTTTGATAGGTAATTGAATCTTTATTGTTTTTTTTATTTTTGTCATTTATGTTCAATTTACGAATAGAATATGTGTGATAATTACATCTATTTAGTTTGATCAGATAGTTACCAGGACAATTCATTGTGTAGACCACGATTAATTATTTCATAAATTCAATTTTGTTTTTTTGTGTTAATGTAAGCTTTATATTTCAGTTCGTTGTTGTTCCCATATTATATTAATTGAGAATGATTTTTATTTTGTTTGATAAGGTGGTTTTAAAAGGTATCGTAATAATTTTTATGTTCTTGCTCATATTCAATTGTACTATTAATCTTTTCCCCATAACAATTAGGTTTTAGCCATTTTTTTTGTTTTATTAGTCACATGTTTATTGTTTTAATTATTTTTAAGTAATATCTCTTTTTAAAAGCTGATGATTTTAATACGATGTTTTATTGAAGACAATGTGATTACTCGATCTACTAAATTAAATACTTTGTCTTTCCTTGTACGTAGTGTACTTTACATAATTGCTTAACCCTAAATTTGGGAAAATGTTATATTAAAGTTAGGTTACTAGCGCTACCCGTCACTAGAATTTCGCCCTACTAAACGAATTCCACCATTAGTAAGAGATCTTGAACGTGCATGCTTCTAAATCTCACCTATGATTCTTCATAAGTGATGAGGTTGTCGAACTAGTAGTGACCATTAGCGATAGAATGTTCTGCTACTGCTGATTTACTTATACCCATACTTTAGTAATAAATGTGTTATGTTCCCCTATCTTCGGTTTTATAGATCGTCCAGTTTGTACTGCACAACAATTTTCACACCTCTAGAACGATTACGTCCCGCTCAATGAACATCGATTGTGATATGTCTGCTTTGACTTTTTTAAACATTCATGAATTAAACCTGATTTAATCAAAGTTTGTGTTAAAACGTGACATCAACTTAATAATTACTACTGACTAACTCTAACAAGAAAAATTAAATTATTTCAGATCATTACTATTTTATCATTCTATTGCAATTGTTTGGATAACAATTAGGGCGCGCTGTTGTCAAAAAAAAGTAAAAAAAAATGTTGGATATTCAATTTTCAGCCCGTCGTAATACAATAACCCAAGAACTCACAGAAGGAATTTACCCATTGAGCTAGTTAGGCAAGGGAAGAACAGAGTTTTTTTTTGTCGAAATCTTGCATATAATAGTATATTATACATAGAGGGAGGTAAATGCATGATTTTTCCTGAGATGTAGTTTACAGCACGGGGGCGAAGCCCAAGGACTACAAAGCATCGAGTAAAAAAATAGCATTCTCTCCTCAGGTGTATATAATGTTTTTTTGCGAAAGCGGAAACACAAAATCACGGTGTTTTAATCAATTTAGTAATAGTAATAATTAGTGGCCTTTGGGATTCGTACCTTAACAACTATACCTAGTGCCAGAAAATTGTTTTCAAAAAAACTGAACGTAAATAAATAAATTAGTTCTTTACTTCTCAGGGGAAAAATGTGACATATTTGCTCCCTAGAGAGAAAAGGTTCCACTTCTGTCACAATTTTGACAACAGAGAAAGTACCTTGTTTTTTTTATTTCTCTCGAAAAAGGTGCCAAATTGAGTTACAAATTGAGCAATTGATCTAAAATTTGGCCAGGACTAATATTTTCGATCACCAATTTTGTGGAAGTGCTCCGACTACCCCTCATTGTTTGGTTGTTTGCGTCTATTTTTAAACAAGTGGACCGACTGGGTTATAATTTAGCGAGAATAGGTATTTTAATATAACAAAACTCATCACATCAATTTTGCGAGTGCTCCCATCACCCTAGATCAGAGATGAGCTCCCATTTCATAATTATATTTGTTTATATTGTGGTCTGACCCCGTATATTTTGTACGAAGCAATTTTTTTCGTGTTTATTATTTAAATGCGGACTTTCGACAGTTGATTACCTCTAATTTCAATGTATTTTTCATGAAATCAAAACCAGCAATATGTTACCTGGAAGAAAATAAAATTCCTAATGAGGATTCTTATAGCCAAACCAAGTGCTTTTGAGAGCACACACCTTTTCAGAAAACTTTTGATTCTACTTCTCTAAGTATTGTTAATTTTACCGCAATCATCCTCAAGCTATACACAAATAATCAACACCCGGCGTCTTGTGTACAGGCTGTCCCAAATTCGAGGGCAAGCATGGGGATCTCGCTTATTATAAGAGATAGGATATAGGTTTAAATTCGGCACTTTTGCTAAATTCGATGCCGAGTAATAATCTGAAAAGAAATTTGAGCTAACTCGAATGGATTTGGTTTTATGCTCAAAAAACTAAAAATTTCGATTTTCGTTTTTCGCGTTTGGCCACCTTATTATTACGAATTTTCAAAATTCGATTAAACATTATTAAGGCACCTTTTTACGCACAATACTAATACGGTATTAAAAATATTATGTGACGTTTCGTTTATTCTGAACCATCATCGGGTTTATTTTTTCTTATGGGGGTTAAGATATATTTTTATGTCGTTGGATGGAGAATGTTATGCTGATTTTAGCAATATATAACACTTTATGGTTTGATCGACTGCGAACTAAAATAATGAAACAAATACGAAGAACAAGATTCCGCCTTCTTGGATCCAGCAAGGTATAATTACAGTAGTTCTACTTATTTAATTTGTTAAACTCGTTAGAACATCCAAAAAAATATAAAAACATTTAAACAATTTAAAAAAAAACATTAACAAACAACTCAAACAAGTATGTCTATGTAACACGGTCATAATAGCGACAACGCAAATTTATCGATAGGTAACAACAAAATAATTACACAGACAAACAAAAATTATTATAATAAATGTTCGAACAAGTTTCCTCCTTCTTGAATACAGTAACGAATTCTTCTTCTACAATTGTTTACGCTTCTTTGAATGGTTCGCCTGGGAATGTGACGAAGTTCATTAACAACCCTATTCTGGAGTTCTTCTATATTTTGCGGTGGCGTCTTATAAATCATATTTTTTAAATAGCTCCAGAGGAAGTAATCTAAAGGGGTAAAATCTGGACTTCTTGCTGGCCACCTAAGTGGTCCCCTATTTCCCATCCGTTTATCAGGAAATTCGCCGTTAAGATATTCACTTATTATCGCAGCATTATGAGGAGGAGCTCTGTCCATTTGCCACCAGAGAGTCCATTTTTCGTTTAGCGGAACAACATCCAAAAGGTCTGATATTTCGTGTGTTAGAAATGCGAGGTAGCGTTGAGACGTTAGGATACCTTCGTAAATAATTGGCCCAAGGAGCCTATCCTTCCAGATTCCAACCCACACATTAAAGGACCGGTGGCCTTGTCCTCGCATTTGCCTGTTAATTCGTGGATTTTCAACGGACCAGTAGTGCTCGTTATTACGATTAAACATTCCATTAGTGGAAAAATTGCACTCATCCGTCCAAATTATTTGATTGAGAAAGTTGCGATTTTCCAGCATTTTGGTATTAAGTTGGTTACAAAAATCCAACCGTCTCATATCGACCCCAGACCGAAGAGTTTGACTAACGTGTAACGTAAATGGTTTATAACGTTGTTGATTTAACACTCGCCAAACTGTCGTTTTTGGCACTTCAATAGTTTGCTCTATTTCTCTGGTAGATGTTGAAGGATTTTCTTGAACCTAAGATGGATAACATAAAGTCATAACTCTCCAAAAAAAATGTCTGCTGAAATTAGCAGTGAAGTGAGTGAAAATTCTTATAATTAGTATAATACTAACAAATAGTACCTGATGTAATATTTCTTCTTCGGCATCTCTGTCTAGTCTGCTACCGTATGCATTTCGAGGTTTCTGAAAACATCCAAATTCTCGCAAATTTTGGTCTAATTTTAAAAAATATCTCTGGTTTGGTTGCTATTTCTATTGCAGCTATAAAATATCCTTATCATGTCTCGTTTTTCTGAATTTGAAAACATTCTAAAGAAACTTGCAAATTTTAAAGCACTACCACGAAGGATCTTGCAGTTATTACCCTTTTTACAATTAGAAAATGACATGACAAAAGCCAACTCCTGAGTTTTGTTTGATTCATGGGTATCGTGATAATGTAATACCTATTTAGTTTTTAATTTAAGAGTATTTTAGTTCGCAGTCGATCAAACCATGGAGTGTTATATATTGCTAAAATCAGCATAACATTCTCCATCCAACGCCATAAAAATATGTCTTAACCCCGATAAGAAAAAATAAACCTGATGATGGTTCAGAATAAACAAAACGTCGTATAATATTTTTAATACCGTATTAGTATTGTGCGTAAAAAGTTGCCTTAATAATGTTTAATCGAATTTTGAAAATTCCTAATAATAAGGTAGCCAAACGCGAAAAACAAAAATCGAAATTTTTAGTTTTTTGAGCATAAAACCAAATCCATTCGAGTTAGCTCAAATTTCTTTCCAGATTATTACTCGGCATCGAATTTAGCAAAAGTGCCGAATTTAAACCTATATTCTATCTCTTATAATAAGCGAGATCCCCGTGCTTGCCCTCGAATTTGGGACAGCCTATACAGTAAGTGCAATTTTTCAAGAGTTTTATTAATACATTATGCTCTTGCACTGTAATCATTTTGTATGTGCTTTGTAACTGTGGTCTCATACTTGTTGAGTTGAACGATCTATTTCCACAGTTTTTGTTTGCGCAGTAGTTTATTGCGCATGTTGCGCAGTAACCCGTTGCGCAGGTGTATTGTGTCTAGCCCTTCGCGCATTATTTGTATCCATATGGGTTTCATTTCCTGACTAGCCTGACTTATCGGAGTTTCTGTCAGTGGATTTTGTAGCTTTGAGCAAAACTTTCTGTTTGACTGTATTCCATTTATCGACCGAAATATGTTATTACTTATTACTGATTTATAACAAATGGCTACTTTTCTACATTTGAGAAAAGTAATGAAAAGTCTGACCATTGTAAACCTACTGTAGATTGAGTACAGTTACTTCCAAAAAATGTAAATTTCACTTCTTTAAGATTAAATAAACTGCCTGAAAGCAAACTGGTCCCGTGTTCGAATCGCGCTGTGGTCTTTTTTATAAGTGTATAGTTAAACTGAATCCACTATGAAATAATAGAATAGAAAATTATAGTTCTAAATTTTCTGCACAACAAATTAAAATATTGTCTATAATATTTCAACAGTTCAATGCACAATACCTTAATAGTAACAAATCTACATCAAATTTCAGGATGCAGTGGTACGCCACCTTCGCCAATGTTCTCAAAAACAAGATGTTCGCAATACAGTGGCTGCCGATCTGTCTGTGATCCTGGTTATATATTTCCAAATGGTCAAAAACAATTATTCATTACATGCAGTAATGGTAAATGGATAGTGGAGGGTACAGACTGGAACGAATTTATTCCTCCTTGTGAACGTAAGTATAACTTTTCTACAATTCGTAAATATTTCATTTTTAAATTTACAGCCATCTGCAGTCCACCCTGTCTCAACAATGGTATTTGCGTAACACCTGATGTTTGTAATTGTCCCGAAAACTTCTCAGGAACACGTTGTGAATTTGAAAGTAAACCTTGCCTTAATTACCCACCGATGCCACTTAATGCTAGACGCACTTGCAGTTCTACGTAATTAGTTTTACATAAAATTGTATTTGTAACTTATCTAAGTTTTATAGTACTTGCACAATAGCATGCATGACAGGGCACCAATTCCCAGACGATTCTACAATTGCAAATATGGCATGCAAAGGTGGTTCTTGGGTACCAACTAAGACTCAGTGGGTTACTTTACCTGATTGTGAACCATTATGTAATCCACCTTGTCAAAATGGAGGGGATTGCTTGGCATTTAACGTTTGTCAGTGTCCACAAGATTTTAGAGGGCCACAATGCCAGTACAGTAAGTATTTCATTTAAATATTGAATCAATGCCAAATTTTCTTAATAATCTGTAGGTGCTAGCGCTTGTTCAGCTCAGAAACTTGCATTTAATGGTGGATATAACTGCTCGGGCACGGGTGATGAATTTTATTGCAATTTAGCATGTCCAGAAGGAATTCAATTTGAGTTTCAACCCGCATCTGTTTATTCTTGTCTATATTCCGAAGGAGTATTTAAACCTGAACCAATACCTCAATGTGTCTTTGGTAATTTCTCGATCTTTTGAAAGGTTTATACACTAATTTAAAATTATAGCAGCAAATTTGGAAGTTGTCAATTTAGGAGGACATGCTTACAATTATTATTTGCCAGATAGAAATGGTTCATATACATTTGCTGATGTACTGGTAGGCGGTGGCAAATCAGGCAAGTTTCACAGTGCTGGTTATAGTGAAGTAAATTACGATGGACGAAATGAACTTGAGGTAAATAAACAATTTCCATAATTGCTTCTGTGTTTAAACATAATTTTAGGCTGCGCCAAAACGCGTTGAAGTTACACCTAAACCAGGAAGCTGTGCTACATGGAGTGGTGCACATTTCAAGACATTTGATGGAAAAATATTTAGGTAAAATATGCATATACAATCGCAAATTTACAATATTTACTCGAAAAATTGTTTTCAGTTTTAAATCATTGTGTACTTATACGTTAGTAAACGATGCAATAGATAATACCTTTACTATCACAATACAAAACAGTGAACAGTGCTTAACCGGTTATGAAAATTGTTACAAAATTATACGAATTTATTTACACGGCAAAGAATATATGCTTAAACATACAGAAAATGGGGTCCTTACATTTGTAAGTGAAAAAAAGATATTACCAATACCAGGAAGAGCACCCGGAATCAGGGTAGAAATGTCAGCTCAATCTGTTATTGTTTTTATTGATGCAGTCGGTGTCAAAATACGATGGGATGGGGAGGTAAATTACATTATAGTTCCAAATGTCTTTTTACTAATACGTAATCGCATACTAGCAATTTGTACAAGTGGAGGTAAAAGAAAATTTATGGGGTCGTACGGAAGGACTTTGTGGTCGAATTGATGGAGATCCAGATAATGATATGGCTACTAAAGACGGGGCTATACCAAAGAGTGTCTTAACGCTAGCAGCAGACTGGCAAGTAAACAAAATTGGAGGTATTTACATACCAGTGTTAGAGTTGTATTATTGATTCACATATTTCCACAGATGAATGTTCAGACACGCCAATGGCCGATAGTCCATGTCAAAGTTCAGAGGGAGTTAAAGGTGTAACACCACAAACAACTCAATACTGTAAAGCATTATTAAACGACAAACGTTTTGCTCCCTGTCAAAAGGTAAATAAACACATTCGGTGGCTATATTATTATTTGTATGTTATTAGACATTAGATAGTCATCTATTAATTGATGCTTGTCGGTGGGATTCTTGTGCGTGCAATAAATCAAATGTGCAAGACTGCGCTTGTGACACCTTAAATATGTACGTCCGTGAATGCCGCGTTAATGGAATTGATGACTTAGGTCATTGGAGAGACGAAGGCACATGTCGTATGTATTCATTTATAAACCTCACAAATGGTATTTATGAGTTTGTATTTAGCTATGACGTGCACCGGAGGAAAAATCTATAAACCGTGTCAACCGGAAGGTGGTCAGCTAACGTGTGGAGGAGTTACAGAATTGCCCGAAGAGCACGTACAATGTGAAGAAGGTTGCTATTGCCCTGAAGGAATGGTTCTTCACAATAATGAATGTATATTAAAATCAAATTGTCCATGCACGTACCGTGGCAAAGAGCTTGGTGCTGGAGTGCACGTACCCAAAGGTTGTAACACATGTACTTGTGTTGATGGTAAATGGGTTTGCACACAGGTAATTTTTCTTTCCTTAGTTAAAGTCAGTTAGTTAATTTTTATAAATTACGATTTAGGTTACTTGTGGTGCTCGGTGCTCATCGCTTGGTGATCCTCACTATATTACATTTGATGGCAAACGCTACGACTTTATGGGACAATGCACTTATCACCTAGTAAAACATGCAGATGTTTCAATTATAGGAGAGAATATAGCATGTAGTGGAACGATTTCTGAAGCGATGAGTTTACCAGAAGCTCTCATTGATGAATTACCATCTTGTACAAGAACCGTAAAAATTATTTCCGAAGGACAAACTATTCAATTAAAACAAAATCATGAACTTATCGTTAATGGCCAGGATATACAAAAAGTTCCTTACAAAATTGGTGGAATTACAATTCGTATTGTCTCATCAATATTTATGATTGGTATGTACTTTTAAAACTTTGACTTACCATAACTCATATATTTCTCAGTTGAGTTGTCAAATGGAGTTGTGGTTTGGTGGGATGGTTTAACTAGAGCATACGTGGATGCACCGGCTTCGTTTATGGGACAAACAGAGGTGACTTAAGGCTACTCTTAATTCATTTTTGTCATCAATATAATTGTAGGGTCTTTGTGGTACATTTAATGCTAACCTACAAGACGATTTCAAAACTCCTGATGGTGACATAGAACAATCTCCAGTTGCATTTGCCAACAAGTGGAAAACGTCTGATAAGTGCAACGACGTTCCAGACAAAATAAAAACTCATCCTTGCACTATAAATATGCAGAATAAAGCAATTGCTGAGAAACACTGCAAAATTATAAAATCTGAACTATTTGCTGGTAAAACAAAATTAATAAGTATAAAGTAACACAAAATATTTTTCAGCCTGTCATTTGTACGTTGACGCTGAAGCATTCTATCAAGATTGTATGTATGATTTGTGCTCATGTGAAGGCGAGGTAATTATACTAATTTCATTTTGCTGTTCAAAAAACCGTAACTTTAAAACTTTTTTTAAATTGAATGTGTTTTTGGACATATTTTAGACTAAATTTGACATAGCACGCGTTTTTTTCTATCAAGCCCAATAGTTAATTCTACCCCTTCATATCGAATTTATGTAATCGGATTTAAACCGAATAAATCATTGCCTTAATGTTGAACTAATTTTAGGCTAATCGCTTAACACACGTTCGATTTTTTCTATCAACCCCCAATGAACCAATCCACTCCCACTTTACATTGAATATATCAAATATATGGCACCAAGTTAAAGCCAGATAAAAATGAAGCTTTAATTTTATAATGTATGAAATCGCATTTACACCGCATGAACGATTACCGTAATTTGAGACTAATCGCTTAACACAAACGATTTCTTCTGTCAAACCCCAACGCGCTAATTCCATCTTCATCATTTATACCGAATATATCAAATATAGGGGAAACGTAGTCTTAACTTTAGACTTATTTTAGACTATTCCTTTGAAGCACAATAGATTTTTTCTATCAACTCGTAATGAGTCAATTCAAAACTTCCAAATACGGAATATATGAAACCGGGAAAAACATTGACATACTCGTAGTTTTACACGAAATGGTTAATTCCACCATTTCCATACATCGATTACCTATATAGAATGTGTAGAATCAAATTAAAACGGGATAAAATTTCAGACTTACTTCAGACTATTTATTTGAAATACAATACCTTTTACCTTTCAACCTCTAATACGCTAATTTAAACATCATACATACCGAATGTATGAGATTAAAAACGACAAAACAAACTCAATAGATGTATTTCTATGAACCCCTAATGCGTTAATTCAACACTCCCACATATTAAATATATGAAACAAGATTAAAATCAGAAATTTTACAACTCCCAATGCGCGAATTCCATCTCTATCATACAGTGCGCTCAGAAAGTAACGAATACATTCATTATTTTCGAAATCGTTAATTTGTGGTCAAAATCCTGCGACACGTCGATTTTTTATTTTGATTTCGGACTTTATGTTGTGTTGCACATGTAGATGGCGCTGCGAACTTTCCGGATATGACGTCAAAGTTCATATTTTTAAATGGCAACCCTGTATGTTCTTCGCTGAAATCGATGCAACTTTTTGTCCTAAGCTCAAAAATGCCCTATTTATTGGGATCATTTGGAACAGTATGCGCCATGTTATGTATTAAATGTGACATAATTCGAAAAGTGATGCGGTGTTAGTGTTGTAAATGTTTGTGTTAAATTAAGAATCAGGGTACTAAAGAGTGCACAACATTTATTAAAATAAACATAATCTGAACGAAAACAAACATAAAATAAGACTAGAAAGGATTTTTGTCTTCCGGTGAGAAAAACACGTACTTCAAGTCTACATTTCAATCACACCAGTTTCGTTCTTGATTAACACCGCACCACTTTTTGGATTTATGCCACATTTAATAATTAATATCGCGCATACTGTTTCAAATAATCCCAATAAATAAGGCATTTTTGAACTCAGGAGAAAGAGTTGCATCGGTTTCCGCGAAGAACATACAGGGTTGCCATTTAAAAATATTAACTTTGACGTCATATCCGGAAAGTGCGCAGCGCCATCTACATGTGCGACACAGCATACAGTCCGGAATCAAAATAAAAAATCGACGTGTTGCAGGATTTTGACCACAAATTAACGATTTCGAAAATAATGAATTTATCCGTTACTTTCTGAGCGCACTGTATATCGAATAGATGGAATCGAATTAAGACCATATAAAAATGTAGTTTCAATTTTAGGCATATTTTACAGTATTCTCTTCAGCCTATAATAGGTTAACCCTCCCATATACCGAATATATAGAAAAGTATTAACCCTCCTATTGTTTAACATTTTGGTTTCACTTATTGTGTTCGGGTCATTATGACCCGGGAGCCTATAGTTGTCGTTTTATTGTCGTTAAATTGATATAACCGTAAATAATAATAAGAAATAAGATGTAGTATTTATTATTTGTCGTCGAGTAGTATTAGAATTCCTTGGTTATTAATGTCAAAATCGTTAATAAGTTGTCACTTTATCGCATGCGTGCTGTAGTGTTGTGCCATAAAGTCGTCTTGACGACGAAATACAAACAAATTAAACAAATTATTTATTTATATTAATACTACAGTTAGAATATGATCTGTAATTAATGTAATATTAAAGAAGTTATTGTTTACTGATGTTAATATTAATGGTGCAATTGGAATTTCCGGTAATTGAAATTCCCCCAGATCTTTCAAGAAGGCATTGAACTGCTTGAAGATGATATAGATATTTCTCGGTTACTCATTCGTTGTACGCTACTAGATCCTAAGGTTTGGCAATCTTCTTCTTGTTTTCGATGGAGTCTGCCACGTACCCTTAGCAACATCATCGTTTTTCCAATCCCCATGCCGTTTTAAAGTTCTAATGTCAGCCCCACGGTCTGCCAAGATTGTGGCAGAAGTTCTATGAAATTAATGTCCCGTGTATTGATCGGCATTGGGAATACTTGGCAACCTGTCGAGGAATCTGACATTTACACCCATTGTAGAATTAAAAAACTTTTCAATCTTCACATGTTTCTGTCTTAAACTCATGTACTTCTTAATGAGGTCAATATAATTTACTCTACTGTCATCGTTTAATATGGTAAAAACCCTGGGTCTATGTGTTTTGATATTTCTAATATAAACCACAAATACAGAACCTTCTTCTTTAATATCCTCAACACACAGATTGTACAATTCTATGCGTCTACAATCGTCAAACACACCAAATATTGCAATTACCGAAAATGTAATCATTAAGAATAGTCTTAAAAGTAAAAATTTACCTTCATAAGTATTTGTCGTTGCATGCTTCAAGAAAAAAATTAACTAAGTGCTCTTTTGAAAACACTAATGACTTCTCTGGTATGTACCCAACAGAACAGTTTTTCAAGAATGACGAAAGTTTTGAAAACTTGCTGATGTCCACATGCTCTTTGAGACGTAACATATAATTTGGAGTACATGCACTATAATGAAAACGATTTGTAGTTTTTCGACTACTAAAATAAATACAAAGAGTGATTACCTTTAATAAATAATTTCGGAGTTTTTAGGTATAAGACTCGACTCAGCTTCTGGTCTTTTAAGGACTTCTTCATCCACGTCTGAATCCATTTTAGCAAAATTTGTTTATTTACAAAAAATAAATGACACTTATAATGCAAAACTGTGGCAACTATAATAAGACCGTTCATGAACTCATGTGAAATGATATTTTTTTTGTAACGATCTGAAATTATTATTTCATTTAAATTGTGTCTCAAAGTGGCTAGCTCGACGACAAAATAGCATACGAAATTCGTTTATAATGCGGGATTATGACATTCGTTTCCATTATTGCTTATGCTCCACTCAAGCTATAATGGAAACTCCTGCCATAACCCCTTGCATTGTAAACTAATTTCATAATATACTATTATTACATTTTATTACGTTATTTTATTTTTATTACATAAATGTTATGTAAAGAACATCTGAAAAACGTAGTAGTTACATTTTTTGGTATAGTCTTGACATGAGCTTTACAAAGGTATTTTGAGCAATTACAACATACCATATTAGTTTTATTATCATTTGAAGAGGGACAAAAATTACATCTTTTACGCTTGGTTGTGGTTGATTGTTCCCTTGCTTCGGCATTACTGGTTAAAGAACATGACTTTATAACCATTTCAGCTGCAGGAATACTTCGAAGGAAACGTTTTCTTTATCGCAATAATGGAGTGATCAAGGAATTACCCAGTTCTTCAACAAATAGTCGCCGTTTTACAAGTTTTCCAACATTCCAGGTTGGAGTTACTTCGTAACACAGAACATAAGCGTTGTAAGCTGAAACGTCCATGATATTGTAAAAGATAGTCATTGGCCATCTTTTAGTTTACCATCTGCATGTGTATGTTATTATTAGCTTGTCTAACGTGTCTACAGCACCTTTAGTTTTGTTGTAATCTAAAATCATAAACGGCTTTTTATGATCTTGGTTACACACTCTGTTATCATGCTGCATGGTGCTCATGAGCGTAACATTTTTATTCCGTTTCGGAATATAGGAAACTATCGACTTGTCCTTGGTAAAGCAAAATTTTGAAGAAAAAACTTCTTTCCTGTTGCAGAGCAATGCGACTGGCAATTCAAGCTTATTTTTGCGAATAGTGCCAAGCATAGTTATTTTTCTCCTCAATAGCATCTGCCCCAGATCGTACAAGGTAAAAAATTATCACACGTTACGTTGTGACCTTTTAGACTATAAGTAAGATCTAACACAACTCGTTTACCTTGACCTCTCCCTGGAGGTTCACCTTCTATTTTCCCGAGGTAAACTTGCATGTTATATGCATAAGCAGCTACAGAATCGCATAAAGTCCAAATCTTGACCCCGTATTTAGCAGGTTTATTCGCTATATACTGTTTAAAAGGACAACGGCCTCTAAAAGATACCAGTTGCTTATCTACTGTTACATTTTTGTGATCATTATATAGCTTAGGTAGAATTGCAACCCATTCTTCCCAGAAGTCCCGTATGGGAGCTAATTTATTCGTTTGGCGTCGTTGTGGTCGAGTTTTTTTATCGTCAAAGCGAATTATTCGTGCAATTACATGAAACCGTTATAGAGGCGTCGTCGCTGTGAATATTGGACAACTTACATTTCCATCCCACAGATTGGGTGTTGCCTCTCCATGAGATTTATACACTCCAGCTAGAAACAATAGGCCAGAATATGCTTCTATCTCAATTAATGTTAGTTCTTGAAACGTGTTGCCACAAAGTCTTTTGCCTTCTAAGTTTGACATTTAATTTCGATTCCATTTATTAGATGTAATGGGGAAGGAATTAACTATTGGGGGTTGATAGAAAAATCAATTATGGATGATCTAAAAATTATAGCTATAGTGTATAGGAGGGTTAAATTGACACATAGGGATGGAAAGATAAAATCTATTGAAAAATAAATAGTCTAAAGTAGGGAAAGACGAGGAATAATGGGCCCTTTAAGAACTATTGCTTACAATATCGAAATAAAACATGTAAGAAAGCTGCGCATAATTTTGGTTGCAAGATGTTTTATTTTGTTATTAAATGGAACATGGAAAACATTTAAAAAAAAAAGTTATTGTAATTAAAATAAAAAACATTCATGAGCTCTTAATGCCCCGGTACTGGGGTAAAATAGCTCGCTTTGGGGCATAATAGACTTATTACATTTTAATTGCCAACAACCGCACAAATATGAGTAGATTCCGAATCGCTGTCGTCTTCTCCGGCACAGGAGCAATGTGCTCATTTGCCAAACTTGATGCACGAGATCCGTCCTTCTGTAGATAATGAATATAAACATCCACAATACAAGCACTCTTCATCATCCTCGCTTTCGGAATCTGTATTTTGTTTGTGTTCTCTCTTTAACTTTTTGGCCTTTTTGTTATTATTAGTGCTCGTGCATATCTTAGTGGTGTTTTCTATATGAACCTTCCGCTTTACAGCATTCACTTTAACAGTATCGTTTGACACTGCTTTCAACTCGTTTTATGCGGAGAACTAACTGTTTATTATCGCTGTCTTTCCTCGACGTTTAGAAACTCGCTTTTTGCAGGCACTTTTGGAAATGGATATGCTTAGGTTGGAGAGAACTTGTTGAACGACGTAGAGGGACCTGTAATTGGCGAAGATGGACCAAGTGATGTAGATGGACCTGGGGATGTAGTCACTGGGCCAGCTGCTGATGGTGTCATTGAAGGTGGGGTACTCGGCGTAGAAGGTATTTCTTCTGAATATAGTTTTGCAGAAGAGCTCTCATTAAATGGATAATGGGTGTCGGTAGTTGAACTTTGCTCCTGTTCGGCAGGCACGTCTGTAGCATGAGTTGGCAGAAAGTCAACATGTTGAAATATATTTTTGTCCACTGGCCATATCCCTGTTTTTCGGAATCCATTAATTGCAACCGACATTGTAGCTGCTCCCAAGTAAGCTTTCCGGGAAGCTTGCCGACCTGGTAGTGGGTAACTGTCCTACCAGGATGAATTCGTAGCCATTTCTTTACCTCCTCACTACAATAAGTGCTTAATGGCTTCATGAATGACACATCCAACGGTTGCAAACGATGTGTGCAATGGAGAGGAAAGCACAATAACACAACATCGTTTTCCCTTATATAATCTGTACGTTCTATGCTTTTACCATGCATGATGTGGCCATCATCCTTTTTTTGCACGCGAGTATTGGACACACTTTTTAAACCAAGTCAAGAAGAAGGGTTCTTTAGTTATCCATCCCTTTTTGTAGCATTCGCCCCATGAATTTGGTGGTGTGCCATTAATGGGCTCTATTTTCATCCTCTCCCTTGGGAATATAAACATGGGGACACACTTCCACGGTAAGTAGTTGCCCTCTCTCTGCTGAGATCCCACTTGTTTTCCCCCTTGTTATTTTTCAACTTTCACAAAATTGTTTTGCCATCTTTAATAATTTTAATAGATATTACTACTGACGAAGATAACTATGTGTTATCGAAACGTTTAGATTGTATAATATAAATATACACCATTAAAAAAACCCAAAAAGGGTAAGTATTTTATTATGTGTAATAGACGGCCAGATCTGTTCCAGTTCCCGGGACGCACGTTGCAGACTTTCTTCCAGCTTCTTTTCTGTACTTAGTAATTTCTCAATATCAGTACTTTAGTGCCTGTTTCTTCCTTGATGACTATTCAGTTCACTCTTTCACTGTTGTATTTAGTTTCCAACTTTCTGTATTTGCATTTGCATTAGCATGTCGTTCTTGAACATTTTCAGATCTTTCATGTTTTCGATTGTCGCCATCTCTTCTCTTGTAAGGCTTCTACACTGGCTTCTTTGAGCGTATGCGCTCCTCCCGTAAGATCTCTCAATCTTTTCCTACAAATCATGTTCCACGTAATGATCCTTTCCTTTCAAGGCTCTTCACGACATCCAGTAATTTGTAGTTAGGTAACGTTCTTGTCTCCCTTAACTTCGAAGCTAACGTGACTCGGCCTTCTCTTTCTTGAATTGTCATTCTAGTTCGGAAGAAAGTTTCACGATTCCCAGTGGTGTTCTAGCATGAACTGGCTCATGGCCGAATTTTCTTCCGACTCGAAGTCGAATATCATCGTAAAGGTGTCTACTAGACCACATTATAGATCAAAGTTGGGTGCGGCTATCGAATCATATCGTATACCCTCATGCTGACGTGCAGTCCCTTCCCTATCCTTCTCCTTCTACCAACTACCTCCTTTTTGTCTCGTGGTTTGTACTTCACTATCAATTTATTTTTTTTTCGCATGAATGTGCACCCACAAAATCTACACTGCATACCTCCTTCCATGGAAGTGTGGGGTTCTCCAGCTTTCGGACCTACCCAGGAATGTTATCTTTAACAGATTGTTCCATTATGCAAATCCTCCTTAATCTACGTGTTATGTCACTACGGTTATTAATAAAATTATAATTTTATAAAATGCAGTAAAATCAAAGTTCTTTTTACAAGGGTTAATGAGGAAATACGTGATATCCATTTTATTAGGGCTAAATTTTTACAATCTTTGCGAATTTTTGAGAAAATTTGAAAAAGGTATATTACATTTTTTCACAGGTAAGGTATATCGTCCCACTGACCAATTTTTTTAAACATCTTCCCGTCGCGTTTCCAAAAACCCAAAACCTTAACTTTGAATTTTTCCAGAAGTTTGTTTACACACGTACGGTCACAGACATATGGACTATTGAGTGAAATTGATATTTTTGGGCTCAACATGTTAATTTTAGATGCAAACTCAATTTCCATTTTCTAGGTGCAACGCGATACTTTGTCTTCCCCGCGGGTTAAGAGAAAGTAACTAGGTCCGTGCACTGTTTGCATAAATTCAATAGTTTTCCAGATAAGGCACTTTGGGGCAACCCTTACTTAATACTCTACGAAAACTTTTCTAAAATATAATTAACTTTAAACAAATTTTTGTACACTTGACACAAAATATGGTAGTTTCCAATATATTTACAAAAGCAATCTTATGGCATCTCGTAAAGCACATTGATTACGGTTGATACTTCTACAAAGAAAACTTGTTGAAAATCCAATTGTCTCTGAGCTTTTTGCTGTAAAGTTAATAATATTCCAGATATTCACAAAAAATAATTTAGGACCTCCTATAAGGTATTTGATTGTCCTAAAAATTAACTTTGTGCTTCAAAACGATATCTTACAAGATTAGTCATAATAGTATATTAAAACAAAAGAACGAATGCTTAGAAGGCCTATTGCAACGAATGTTTTATGCTATTTTCTTTGTTTCGGGCTTGTTTCATCTGATTTATTAATTACTGACGACTTAAAAAATCTGGTTTTAAAATAATAGTTTGGCAATAGTGAGTTAACTTGATAGTCTCCGTAGCAACTAATAAACAACTTCTATATTTAATTTTCTAATAACGTGTTATTAATTGTCTATGATATTAATGTTAGATTTGAGACAGTATCACAACCATTACCCATTCACAATTAATTAATTAGATTTCAATAAATACAAGAGCCCAATATCAACATACTTTAACGCCACCTGAACATGAACGTGTTGAATTCTCACCAGATTGTTCCTGCAATTTCAATTAATGCAGCTTCCGATGCATCTGTTTCAATTACAATTTATAACAATTGTAACCCTGTTTCCTAATTTAATAACTCTTGAAAAAAAGTCACTAAAAATCGTTTAAGAATTGAGTTCATTCTAACATCAAAATTTGAGTAGCCATGATTTTCAGATTTTACAAATTCGGAAGAAACGTGATTTCATCAATCCAATTAACACTAACCATAATTTTTTATACCTATTCCACTGCATTGTATATTTAACATAAGTTAATCCAACAGTATAACCTGAATATGGTTAACAAATTTTCGTGACGACTTACTTACACCATCTCATAACGAGCAACGCCTCCTAAAAGCGTAAAGCGTAAAGTATTTTTTCTTTGCTAACGTGATATGTACAAGAGCATAAGAAAGTCGTATGATGCATTTTACAAGTGTATGTAATAGCTACTAAGAAAAATAGAAATGTTTTGTACGGTAAGGGCTACCCTCAGCTTTTCCGAGAATTTTAATATGGCTTTACATCTACTATCCGTCGAGTAAAAATTTTATACAATTTTCGCGATGGACACATTGCATCGAATCCAGTTATGTTCTGATAATTTTTAACTTTTTTGAAAAGTCAACTTTCAGCGTTTTAACGCCCAAAATTTTGGGTCGTTGTTTCCGTTTTCATTTTCGTGTCTTTTACAGATACCAAAATGTTTTTGTCCAATGGTTTCGGCTTATGCTGCTGAATGTGCTGAAAATGGTGTGAAGATTAACTGGCGAAACGAAATTAAGGAATGTGAAGTACACTGTCCTGGTGCACAAAAATATCAAATATGTGGTAATACGTGCACAAGATCTTGTTACCACATTGCGACACATCCCAACTGTAGAAGACAGTGCGTTGAAGGATGCAATTGTCCTGAAGGTGAAGCATTAGATGAAAAAGGTGAATGTATCCCAATTGGACAATGCCATTGTGAACATGATGGTTTATCATTTAATGCTGGTTACAAAGAAGTTAGACCTGCACCTAAGGCACCTGAATTATGGTACTTCACAATTTATCATGTTATTCTTTTCTTAGAAATGTTATTTACACTAAAATTACAGTACCTGTATAAATGCACAATGGAGCTGTAAACCTGCGACACCTGAAGAAGTTAAAAAATATCCACAAGCCAGTGATTTGAAATCTCTTTGTATGGCTAGCAAAAATGAAGAGTTTACCACGTGCGAACCTGAATCACCGCCTACCTGCAAGGTATAAATTAAAAAAAAATTATACAATATTTAAGCTTATTACATATGTAGAACATGCACTCTATCGAACCCGTAAGTGCTGCTGAATGTCGTCCAGGTTGCCAATGCAAAGAAGGTTTTGTACTAGATACATTTAGCAAAACATGCGTAAAACCAACTGAATGTCCTTGCCACCATGGTGGACGTAGTTATGGCGAAAACTCAATTGTAAGGAACGACTGTAATAATTGGTAAGTTTTAATACAAACATGCACGAACTTATTACTAAAGCAATTGGTAGTACTTGTGTATATGGTCAGTGGAAGTGTACTGATTATCCATGTCCCAAGGAGTGTAGTGCATGGGGTGATTCACATTATAAAACATTTGATGGTAAAGTGTACGATTATCAAGGACAATGCGATTACATCTTAGCTAAAGGTTCAATCGGCAAAGAACAGTCATTTGATATCTCCATTCAGGTATTCTTATCAAAAGGTGTTATAGAATACAACTTTCTGTTTTTAGAATGTTCCATGTGGTTCATTAGGTGTAAGTTGCTCAAAATCAGTAACCATAAGCACTGGGTTTTCACCACACAAAGAAACTATTACTTTAACACGAGATGCTGATATTCCCAACACTAGTGATTTGAAACGATTACTTGTACGAGAAGTTGGAAACTATGTTATAGTAGAAGAACCAGAAATAGGATTATTGGTACGATGGGATAAAGGAACTCAAGTTTACGTTCATCTTACTACACAGTGGAAAAATAAGGCAAATATTTTATTACAACTTCCAACAGCTCTTAAATTTGAACATTTTAGGTAAATGGTCTTTGTGGAAATTATAACGATAATGAAATGGACGATTTCCAAACACCTTCAGGTGGAATAACTGAGGCTTCAGCAAAGTTGTTTGGTGATTCGTGGCGTTTACAACCTTATTGTCCAGGAGCACTGGAAATAGGGGTAATTAATTTTCAGTATGTGTATAAATGCTATAATAATTTAATTTAGAGTACTTGCGATAAACGTCCTGATCGACATGTGTGGGCCCTAAAAGAATGTGGAGTTTTAAAATCGCCCCTTTTTGCTCCTTGCCATCAAGAAGTGCCCATTGATGGTTATTTCGATCGCTGCGTATTTGATGCGTGTGCTTGTGATAAAGGTGGCGATTGTGAGTGCCTATGTACGGCTTTAGCTGCTTACGCCCACGAATGCAACAGAAAAGGAGTACATGTAAAATGGAGATCTAATAACTTATGCCGTAAGACTATTTATACCTTTATTTTCTTATTACTAGTATTAGCTCCATAGCCATTCAATGTGACGTTACGTGCTCGCACTACAGTCCGTGTATAAGTACTTGCCCAATAGAAACTTGTGACAATTCTTTGATATATAAACAAACTAGCAAAACATGTCAGTCTGAAACTTGCGTAGAAGGGTGTCAAATAAAACCGTGCCCACCAGATCATATATACACAAATTCATCCTTCTCTGAGTGTGTTCTAAGAAGTATATGTAAACCTGTTTGTCTGGAAGAAAACGGGGAAACTTATTATGAAGGTGATTTTATGGAAGGTGACGACTGCTCTTCTTGTTATTGTTCACGAGGCAAGAAGCAATGTCAAGGACAGCCTTGTACTACAACTCCTGTACCGCAAACTGAAAGTGTTCAATGTCAAACTGGTTGGACACAGTGGATAAACCAAGATAAGTTACCATTTGGAACAAAGGGTGGCACTAAAGGAGGCACTAAAGGAGGGGTTAAAGGAGGAACTAAAGGAGGCAAAGTTGTAAATAAACTCAATGATATTGAACCATTACCTGGACCTTTAATAATGGTACTACCTTAATCATTACTAAAACTTCGCATTAAATATTTCTTTCAGAATTCGATAATAGGAAGCCATTGTGAAATCAATGATATTAAAGACATTGAATGTCGCACTGTAATTGGTCACCAATCTCCCAAAGAAACCGGATTAAATGTTGAATGTAGTACAGAGCATGGTTTAATTTGTATGGCAGAGGAAGGCGGAGAACCTTGTCCAGACTTTGAGATCAAAGTTAAATGCGAGTGTGGTAGTACCCCAAATGTATTTATTAATGCAAATCACCTAAACAATATTTTTAGGAATTTGTGATCCCTTCGATTTATCTCAAATTAATCAAGCTAATCCGACTGATTGTTATGCATACACTAGTTGTGTTGAAGGAAACGATGGACCTGAATTAATTGAAAAATCATGTGATTATGGTAAAATGTTTAATCCCTCAACGCAGGATTGTGATGATCCAAATGTGGTGATAGCACTAAGACCTGAATGCGGTAATCTACATTTTCAATTTTAGAATTACTGAATGCCAATATTTTTTGTAGGACCTCTGGTAACTGAGCCGGTTCCATATTTTGTAGAGAATGTATTACCGGAAGTAGAAAGTAAGATTTCTGTTTATTAAATTTAATGTCTTAAATAAAACCAACATTCGTTATGCAAAATGATTACAGTTCCACCATGTCCTGAGGGAGAAATAATGGCGGAGTGTGCTTTAGAATGTGACAATCTGTGCATGTACTACTCCCATGTACTGAAATTAAATGATCGTTGTCCAAATGGAATTAAATGTGAAGAGGGCTGTGTATCTGCTTCAAAAATAAAAACATGCCCACCGGGACAATTGTGGGCTAATAACCATACTTGTGTCAGTAAACATGATTGCATGTGCGTTTCTTCTGATGGCAAACCAGTTAAGGTAAATGTTTGAATTTTGGACAAGGTACGATTCACTTAAAGTTGAATTCTGTTAAACACTACCTTTCACTAATAAATAACAATAAATTGTAGCCTGGTGAAATAATTTATGAATCACGATGTGAATCATGTCAGTGCATTGACAACTACTATGCTTGCGATACTTCAATATGCAACACTCCGAAAATTGAAGCTTTGGAACGTATAATAGAGCCAACTGAACCAGAAATTATTTTTACGACTACTGTAACCCCACCATTAGAATGCACTGAAGATAAGTAAGTAACATGAGTATAATCAAATTATTTTCACATCATTATTAATTTTTCCAGATACATAAATCTAATAAATAACTATAATCAACCACTTGATGATGAAGCATTTTCAGCTAGTTCTCAATTTAACAAGCCATTTTCGGCTAAATTTGCTAGAATTATTAGTCAACCCACAAAATCTGAGCTAGGTACCTATGATAGCGCCCTGTAGGTTAATTATCTATCTATATTTTGTTAACAGGACGTAGTTGGTCACCGAAACAATCAACAGCAAATGAATATTTAATAGTGGACTTAGGGCGACTAGAACCAGTATACGGTGTCATACTTCAAGGAAATCCAGTTTACGACGAATACATTACGAGTTATAAAGTAATGTACTCGTCAGATGGGTATATGTACAATTATGTACTTGATTATAATAAAGAACCAAAAGTATTCCGAGGACCTGCTGATAGTAACACACCAGTTAAGCAAATATTCGACATACCAGTAGAGGCGCAATATATGAAGATGATTCCTCAAACTTGGCATGGAAAGATTTCAGTAAAAATTGAGTACATTGGATGTGGAGAAGTTATACTCACAACGACTACGCCAGCTCCGCGTTGCGAAGACCCATTGGGAGTAAATAACGGTATGATGAACGATCAACAAATTTCTGTAAGTTCCGAACTAAGTTCGGATCATTCCAAACGCCACTTAAAATTGGATGGAAATACTGGATGGCGACCATTTACCAGTTCACCATCGGAGTGGGTGCAGGTAAATTAAACATTTACTTTAAAATACAAATAATTAACTAAATAAATTGTAGATTGATTTCCTAGAACCACGTATTTTAACTGGTTTCGTTTCTAAAGGAGGTGATAGTGGTTGGGTTAAAGCATTTAAAGTGAAATATTCTCACAATGGAAAAGACTGGAATCCTATTTTGGATGAAAATTTGGAAGACAAGGAATTTTTAGGAAACTATGATAATTATGCTGCTGAGAAAAATTACTTTGATGTACCTATACAAGCACAATTTTTAAAAATAATTCCAACGAAATGGTATCAAAATATTGAACTGAAATTAGAAATAATTGGCTGTTTTGTTCCTTATCGTAAGTTCAATCTTTCCTTGAAGTACAAACCTAATATAACGTTTCAGCAACAATACCTTACACAACCACTGAACCGGGTCCTGTAATTTGCAACACGTGTCCAGGAGTAGAACCTGTAGATTTAGAGTTTAACGCGTGTTTATGTAAAAAAGAATTGTGGTGGGATGGTGAACACTGTGTAAAACGTGCAGAATGCCCTTGCATGGTGGGACACATACCGTGAGTATTTATGATTCTATAATGCATTTCTATTCATTTTGTTGTAGATATGCAGTATCAACAGTATTCGAAAAGGAGGATTGTTCAAAATGCATTTGCAAGCTTGGAGGTGTTGAGCATTGTACACCTATAACTTGTGAAAAGTGCGAAGAGGGTCTAAGAAGTGTTATTAGTAGCACTTGTAAATGTACGTGCCGACCATGCCCTACGGGAACCAAGCTTTGTCCAACTAGCGATATTTGCATTAATAGTACAGATTGGTGCAATGGCGTCAAAGATTGCCCTGATGACGAAATTGATTGTGCAGAGGAAATGGCGGTGGCGAAAAAACAAAAAGGCGTTCAAAGCGGTTTCGGAAGGCAAAAATTAGTAGAATGTCAATCGCCTTCTTGCCCTGAAGGATATGACATTGTAATGCAGGATGAACCTGCCCGATATGCGTCTAATAATGTAGATACTATGTTTTCGTCACCCTCTAAAGGAGGAACAAAAGGTGGAACAAAAGGCGGGGTAAAAAGGATAGTTACGGGACGAGTAAAAGCACCTTTAAAGGGTGGTAAGTACTAGTTTAATACAAAAAGCTGCTTTCCAAGCTTTCAGTTTTCCCAAACATCGTACAATTCGTGTTTGCTAATTTTCGTAAAAGTAGCTATGGATGGTGGTAGATCACCTGCAAAAAGAACCCCAAGCGATTAATTTTAAATTTTGATTCACAGTAACCAAGTAGCTTCATTTGCAATTGTACCTAATCTTTTTTACAACCAAGTATTTAATATGTTTAATAATCTTGTAATATTGCAGTAAAAGGTCGAAGGAAAATGCCTCAACCAGCATATGATAGTGAACCAGTACCTGAAGTAAATAGATGTCCTGTATTTGCATGTGTATCAAGACTAGTAATTCCTCTAAACCACGAAATATCAGCATCATCTGAAATGAAATGCCCACCAGCTGTTTGTCCAGCCGGGTATAATCCGGAATTTGAGAACATAAAAGGAGTAAAATCAGTCGCATGCCCCAAGTATTTTTGTTCATCCAATGAGAATACTATTGAAATTAACTCAATTCCTCCACAGGTATTTCTGCAAACTAAAACAAGTGCAAGACGCAGTTTGCGAAGTAACCGGTCGCACTTTCGTCACATTTGATGATACAGAATATAAATACGACATATGTAATCACATTTTAGCAAGAGATCTACAAAGTTTCGATTGGGATGTTATTTGTAAGTAAACAAATAGCTAGCACAAAATTAACAACTCGATTTTTAGTGATGAAAACTTGTGAAAAGGAATGTTCGCGAAACCTAATCATCAACCATGAAGAACACACTTTCACTTTATACCCCAATTTATTAATCGAATTTGACGGTTACAAGTATACTGTAGAACAAGCCCAAAAAATTGGAGAGCACTATCAATTCTTTTCCATTGTGCGCCTTGGTGAATCGCTTATATTCATATCTAATAAATTTGGATTTTGGGTGATCTGGGATCTTCAAACTAATGTAAAAGTTGGTGTTTCAAGGCGTCTATTAAAAAAAGTTGACGGTCTCTGTGGTTATTTCAACGATGAAAGTAAAGACGATAAACGTACTCCTGAAGGATATATAGCAAAAACCACATCTGATTTTGGAGATAGTTGGGCTGAAGAAGAGAATTCACCAATTTGCCAGGCTAACGCTTGTAGCCCAGACGTACAACATAAAGCATGGGAAATCTGTAATTTGGTTAAGTAAGATTATACAGTATACTTTTTTGAAATGCTCACATATTTTTCTAGGGAAGAAATATTTGCACCATGCGCCAGCGTTATGAACGTTGATACATTCATTTCTTCCTGTTTGGAAACAACATGTACCTGCTTAGGTTCAGACTTAAATGATAAAGAAGTTGGACAAAAATGTAAATGTCTTGCTTTGCAAAATTTCGTTGTGGACTGTTTAGCAGCAAAGACCGAGGATGAAATATTAGATTGGCGAATGAAATTTGACTGCCGTAAGTTATCTTAGCGTGCAATAACAGTCTACTATGATTATTTCTATTACAGCTGCTACCTGTAATGCACCTTTAGTGCATCATGATTGTTACAGAAGACGATGCGAACCAACCTGTCGTAGTTCGGCTGATACAGACACGTGTCCTAAATTAGAAAATGTATGCTTCCCTGGTTGTTATTGTCCTCCCGGTTACGTACGCCAAGGTGATAAGTGCATTTCACCAAATGATTGTGGAGATTGTGAATGTAACGTCTTACCACACTTACAATATATAACTTACGATTCTGCAAATTTCACTGTTAATGGTAAATGTTCTTATGTTTTAACCAGAGACATAAGTAACGTAAAAGGAGCACATCCCAATTTCGAAGTAAGTACAATTTAATACGTGATACACGCCCTAATGCTGTAATTTTAAGGTCGTAATTCAAAATAGCGCTTGCGATGACAAAAAAGGTAAAACTGGTAAGATGTGCGTAGGAAAGATTCTGGTTATGTACGAAGGCAAAAAAATTGCCATCAGACGTGACGTTTCTCATAATAAACTAAAACTTCTTGTTAATAACAACGGAGTAGGAAATTATGACACTATTAAAGATTGGGCAACTGTGAAAATATCACCCGCGAAACATATGAAGTTTATCTTACACAAAATACAAGTTTCGGTAAGAAATTACACTTTTTTTCTAAATTTTAATACCATAAATAACAGATAAACGTTTATTACCCAACGCTTGGCGTCTCTGTAAAAGTACCGTCGTATAAATACTCTGGTAAAGTAGAAGGGCTCTGCGGTGATTGCAACTATGATCCGAGCAATGATAATAGAATGCCAAATGGCAAAGAAGCAGGAAGTACAGACGATTTAGTTGTTAGTTGGATGGCAGACCAAGCACAAGGTGTAAAAGGCAAACAAACATGCACTAATCTACCTCAACAAGATTGCAAACAAATACCAGGTCCAGATCCTTGTAGTGAGTTAGAAGATCATGAAAAATATGGACAAGTAATCCTCCTTGTTGATAAGAGTTA
The DNA here is from genome assembly GCA_036346205.1 of Vesta saturnalis. NCBI lineage: Eukaryota > Metazoa > Arthropoda > Insecta > Coleoptera > Lampyridae > Vesta > Vesta saturnalis. The sequence goes on from JARFJB010000862.1 coordinate 3,362,170, forward strand.
ATGTGTTAATATTCATAATTTCAGTGTCATATGGTGTTAGACCCAACTATGTTTATTGAATGGTGCAGGCAGGATGTATGTAGTGGTTATGGCGAAAGTGCATGTGAAGCAATGGAAGCATATGCGCGCGAATGTTCTTATTTAGGATTTTGTGTTGATTGGCATTCTCATTTATGTCCAGCGCAACAATGTCCTGATGGTCAAGTTTATAAAACGTGTACTTCAGAATGTTTAAATACTTGCGAATCTATCAAAGAAAAGGAAAAAGACTGCTCTGAACCTCTATCGGAAGGTTGCTTCTGCCCGGAAGGGGAGGTACAAAATTAAAAAAAGATTGACATTAAGTAAACATTTTGTATATAGGTTCTTTTCGAAGATACTTGTGTAATACCAGAAAAATGTGAGCCTTGTGATGACGAAGGCCATCGGTATGGTGATGTATGGACCAAAGACGTATGCACCAACTGTACCTGTGATGGACATAATGTATATTGTGAAACAAAGACTTGTCCAGAAGTACATACGATTTGTGAACAAGGATACATGGTTATAAATATTAGTGAACCGGATCACTGTTGTGAAAAATATGTTTGTGGTAAGTTTTATTTTTGGTTGTAGATAAGGATTTGTGGTACTATAAAATGCATTGTAGTGCCCAAACCAACGGAGCCAACAACTTGTGCACCTTCTCATCCAATAGACTGTGGCTTTGGACAAAAAATGGGCGTCGTTACCGATGAAGACGGTTGTCAATCTTTCGTGTGCAAATGTAAACCGATCGAAGAATGTGATCAAATACCATCTACCATTGAACCTATGGAACACGGTAAAGTAAGAGAAATTGACCACACAGGATGTTGCCCAATTTTAACTGAAAAATGCAATTTGGATTTATGTCCAAAACCCCCTGATTGTGAAGAATTTCATGATAAAGAAGAATATATATTACCAGAGAAATGTTGCCCACAATATAAGTGCTTACCACCTAAAGATAAATGCATCGTGTCCTTAGAATACGATCTCCACAAAAAGGGCGGGGAACGCAAAAAAATGTTTGATGAAAAGAAAAAAGAATTAAAAGACGTAAGTAGTTTAACTTATCTTAATACAAATTTAATCTAACTATACCATTAGATTGGAGAAAGTTGGAACGACGGACCTTGTCGTGTTTGCAAATGCACTGTAACACCAGACCATGAACTGAAAGAGATATGCACTCTCTTAGAATGTCCAGACATACATGAAGTTATGGACTATGGTGAGTACGAATTGGAGACCGTACCCATGTATGGACAATGTTGTCCTGAAATTAAGAGAAAGGCGTGTAAATTTGCTGACAAGGTGTATCAGAGGGGCGATAAGTGGCATCCAGGAAATGATTACTGTCTTCATATTGAATGTGTAGAGCATGGTCTTAGTGGTGTTGAAAAAGTTAATCAAATTACAACATGCGATACGAATTGCGAATTCGGGTGGGAATATGTACCATCAGCCACAGGCTCAAAAGAATGTTGTGGAGGTTGTAAGCAAGTAGCTTGTGTAGTACATGGAGAGTTATATAAAATAGGGAAAGAATGGTCATCTCCTGATTATTGCATCAATTATGCTTGCATAGACATGAATGGAACGGTAAGAAAGTGTGAAGTTTCAAAAACAATATTAGCTATACGTCACTCATAGGTGCAAGTTCAGTCAACAGTAGTAAGCTGTCCAACTTTACCTCAGGATTTATTGGAAAATTTTGCGATCGAAACTACTCCAATTCCAGGTGAATGTTGTGAAAAACATACGACAGTAGCATGTAAAGTTGGTGGTGTGAAACACGACATTGGAGAAAAATGGCCATCGCCAGATGGAGATAAATGTAAAACAGTGAGCTGTGTAAAAAATCCGGATCGATCCTTATCAAAGCAAGAGTACATACAAACGTGTAATAAAGATTGTCCAAAAGTATTCTATAAGTAATTTCCCATAATTTTAAAACTAAAACATTTCTTTAAGGCGTGGCAATATGAGGAATCTGAAGAACACTGTTGTGGTAAGTGTGTACAGGTGGCGTGTCTAGTTGAAGATGTTCTATACCACGTTGGAGAAAAATGGACTTCTCCTGATTTCTGTTTACATTATATGTGTGTAAATATAGAGGGATCGGTAAGGTTAAGAGTATTGTTGAAAATTAGATTAGATCAAATTTTACATTTTAGATTCAAATAGAGTCAGAGAAAACAGAATGTCCGCTGATAGAAAAAGACGTTTTAGAAAATTTTGTTATCGAGGAATATCCAGTACCTGGTGAATGTTGTAAAAAACACGTTAGTAAAGCTTGTAAAGTACATGATAACGTATATCACGTGGGCGAAACATGGCCCTCGCCAGATGGAGACAAGTGCAAAACAGTAACTTGTGTACAAAATAAAGAAGAACTTATCAAACAGGAAATAATTGAAACATGTAACAGAAATTGTACTAAGGTATGCAAATCTTGTGTTAAACTGCAAAAAATTCTGGTATAAAATTCTTTCAGGGTTACGAATATAAAGAATCGGAAACTGATTGTTGTGGTGAATGTGTGCAAGTAGCGTGTGTGGTCGAAGGTGAACTTTACAAAATTGGAGAAAAATGGACATCACCTGATTATTGTATTCACTTTATGTGTGGAGATATAAACGGAACAGTAAGTAGTGAGAAAACTAAAGTTACCTAGTAGTAACTGTACCCTTTTAGATTCAAGTTCATTCAAAATACATTAACTGTCCTGAATTATCCTCTGACTTGGAAAAGAATTTTGTTATTAAAACAACTCCTGTACCTGAAGAGTGTTGTAAAAAGCATACACCCGTAGCATGTAAAGAGGGTTATGAAAAATATGAGGTGACTAATAATATCAATTTAGTACAAATCTTATGAATATAATTTAGGTTGGAGAGACATGGCCGTCACCTGATGGTGATAAATGCAAAACAGTCAGCTGTATCAAAAATCCGGATCAATCTTTATCAAAGCAAGAGTACATACAGACGTGTAATAAAGATTGTCCAAAAGTATTCTATAAGTAATGTTTGATAATTTTAAAACTAAAACATTTCTTTAAGGCGTGGGAATATGAGGAATCTAAAGAACACTGTTGTGGTAAGTGTGTACAGGTGGCGTGCCTAGTTGAAGATGTTCTATACCACGTTGGAGAAAAATGGACATCTCCTGATTTCTGTTTACATTATATGTGTGTAAATATAGAGGGATCGGTAAGGTTAAGAGTATTTTTGAAAATCATATTAGATCAAATTTTACTTTTTAGATTCAAGTCGAGTCAGAGAAAACTGAATGTCCGCGGATAGAAAAAGACGTTTTAGAAAATTTCGTTATCGAGGAATATCCCGTACAAGGTGAATGTTGTAAAAAACACGTTAGTAAAGCTTGTAAAGTACATGATTACGTATATCACGTGGGCGAAACATGGCCCTCGCCAGATGGAGACAAGTGCAAAACAATAACTTGTGTACAAAATAAAGAAGAACTTATCAAACAGGAAATAATTCAAACATGTAACAGAAATTGTACTAAGGTATGCAAATCTTGTGTTAAACTGCAAAATATTCTGATATAAAATTCTTTCAGGGTTACGAATATAAAGAGTCGGAAACTGATTGTTGTGGTGAATGTGTGCAAGTAGCGTGTGTGGTCGAAGGTGAACTTTACAAAATTGGAGAAAAATGGACATCACCTGATTATTGTGTTCACTTTATGTGTGGAGATATAAACGGAACAGTTAGTGGTGAGAAAACTAAAGATACCTAGTATTAACTGTACCATTTTAGATTCAAGTTCATTCAAAATACATTACCTGCCCTGAACTATCCCCTGACTTGGAAAAGAATTTTGTTATTAAAACAACTCCTGTACCTGAAGAGTGTTGCAAAAAGCATACACCGGTAGCATGTAAAGATGGTTATGAAAAATATGAGGTGATTAACAATATCAATTTAGTAAAAACCTTACGTATATAATTTAGGTTGGAGAGACCTGGCCGTCACCGGATGGTGATAAATGCAAAACTATAACCTGTGTTGAAAATTCGTTAGGGGAAATTGCAAAACAAGAACATGTACAAACCTGCAATACAAACTGCACATTGGTATTTACATAAACAATATTATCCAGGTAATTATTTACGTTGTTAATTTTTTAGGGATGGGAATACAACGAATCGCAAACTGAATGTTGTGGTAAATGTGAAGAAATCGCTTGTGTATTTGAACATTATCTTTATAAAGCTGATGATATGTGGGCATCGTACGATTTTTGTATTAATTACAAATGTATTGATGACGGCGGAAGGGTATTATTATGTAGGGTGTAAGCTTTCCAGTGATTAAACAATTTAATTTTAGTATTATGTGCAATCGGATAAAATTTACTGTCCTGAAATACCAACAGAGATGATTAACAATTTTGTAATCAAAACAACTGATGTTGTTGGCGAATGCTGTAAAAAACACACACCAGTCGCATGTAAAGTTAATGATGTTGAACATAAGGTACACATGGAATTCATATTAATAGCATTTTGACATTTACCTAATCTATTGCATTTATTTTAATTACCGATATTTTATTTTATTTGATAGAATTAATGCTAAATTACAAAATAAGCCTGCTATAGCGCGATGGTGCTTAATATAAATATGGAGGGTGTGGGCTGGCAAATCAGCGGTTGGGCGTAGATTGATGTGAGGTCATAAAAATCAAACACTAAACGCCAACGGCAGGTATTAAAGTCGAGTAATAATCATTAGTCACAAGGCGTCATCAGTTCTTAATTTATCGGTAAACGTTCAAGAACAAGATATTAACCTATATTAACTGAATTGTAAAAAGCACCCTCTATAAGATAATATCGTATTCAGTAATGCAAATGACATAAATTTATTGTCTTAAGCTTAACTTATAAAACGAATACACAAACAGCTATTTGAGACTGTCAAACGAAAAAAAACCAAGTTCGTTAAAAAAGGTATAGTTTCTATAAAAAGATTATACCTCTCCATAAATGAGGAATATCTCTGCAGATAAAAACGGTTTTCATATGTAATTATGGTGATTTTTTTATCGTATAAATGCATTTTTAGCGCGAAATATTTTGGTCATACTAATTTCAATCGGGAATCAGGAGAATTTTCCTTGATTTGAGAGTGGATCGCCAAATGAAAAAAATATTGATATGAAAAATTCATTTATCGTAATTTAAAAAATCACCACGAAAAGTTAATACATAACATGACACATAATGTGTTAAGTTTTCTGTGAGCACCGAGTAACTTCCTTTTTTAAACAGCAACCTATGTTTAATACTACATGAAAAATTAAGGGTACTTTATGTACTCACTACTATAATAACTAGATATTTCGAGGGAAAGTCGTTTTCTCTATTTCTGCCGCTCCTAATCTGGGATATATCTATGTTTGTGAATGGTATTTTAAATGAAACATCCTGTATACTATAAAGTGCATTAAAAGCCCCTGCTGGTTTGCCACATCTTTCCCTAAATCTAAATTCTGTCGTTTTCGACAGACAACAATTGTTCATTTAATGTGATATCATGAATTATTCTAAAGAAGAGTTTCGGCATGAATGCCACAACATAAAGTTTACGCGAACTCATGGTATTGCGCGAATTTACAAGTTTAATTATGAAAAACACCAGAATGCATGATGGTAGCAATAAAAATAGTGAAACAAATATTTTAATGTCAGTTGTAAAAGATTCAAATATTAGAAAGAGAAATGAAACAATTATTCTGGTAATGTACTTTAAAAAAAATGTATAGTGTGTTCAAATAGTCCACCATTTTGGTCTCTACAAAAGGCAATGGCTTGGAAAATATTTCTGATTCTCATTTTGAGATCTTAACACCTGTTGGTGTTACTACACATTTTATCGTTAATGTAACTCCATAAAAAGCATTTGAGGCATAACAAACCCGGTGCGCGTGCTCGCCATGAAACTTGACTGCCCCTACCTATTCATTTGTTTGGATATATTCTATTCAACACTTGTCTTCTGTAAAATAACATTTATTTTGAGTGAAAATAATTTAGATATTTATAAACAATATTACCAGTAATACAGAATGCGGAGGGGCGCCATCGTGTTGAACCATTGCCTGTTCAATGCATTACGAGGAATATGTCTTTGTGTTCTTCACATATGGGTACCAAGCCACTCATTTTTCCTTATTACACGAGGATTAATCAGTAAACAGAACATTGGTGAAGAAATTTGGATCTTCCTGAATTTTCTCCTCCACACAATTACAAAATTGTAGACTATTAAAAAATCTTAATTTGACAATTTCTGATGGTATTAGACGTGAAAAGGATAAAATTAGTATTTGAGTTTTCCACAACAGTTTTCGTTACTATATTCATGTGTCGTGATAGTTTTACATAATTAGCGTTTGCTGTTTTTTCAAATCATTCGTTAACCCTTTAAAAACAATTAATTCGTGGATATATTGAAGATCCCCATTATTTGTCTTATAAATAGGAGTTACTAATGAACAATTACGTGAGCTTCTCCTAGAATACATATAATAGCTACTAACTCTTCTTCAGAACAATTCCTGATTTATTAAAACACTCATATCAAATGGTTCCCAGTCGAAACATTTTAACTTTTGCAAAGCATACTGGCTGTCCAAAGTCTTCACAGGCGCCTACTATGCTAAAAAAGCAACATGTTCAAAGTAAAATATACATATAAAATATTCAATCCGGAAAATATTGTCTGTAGGCGCCACCACAATCGCACCTGACTGTGGTAGATATAATTGCAGCCTACTCCATAAAATCACACACAATTCAAGTTCAAACATGCAATTCGTACAGCACCCTTTCCCTTTAAAAGAGCACGTTAATTTTCGTCTCAGTAATCTTAATACGCGTCTATTTAATTTTGATAATCTTTACGTCCAATTACCCTTAAAAATAAATGTATCCAAAGTTTAACAAAAGTTTGAAGCATATATGTCGTAAACTTATTAATCACACCCTCTATATTCATAATATCAGAGCAATAAGGCGTTATCTGGATAATTCTTAACTTACCATTGTATACGCATAAACTATCATAAAAATTATGGAATAAATATCACCTAATTAGGAAAATAATTGATAATTTTATTAATTTTTAACCCCTAAAATATTAATTTATATCTCAAAAATCAAAAAAACGTAACGAGCAGTGCGTCTTTTATGGATCACATATCTTCCACCAAATACTGTTTGAATTTTTATCATTATACTGTATTTAAAACATTCACAAGTATGAATGAATCGCTATGGTTCAAATCTGAAATTTCTGCTTAATAAAGGAATCGTGATCAGTATTGTGCATGCAGTAACTTAATGAATGCAAACTAATTAATTAATTTGAACACTTAAATTCTACCTTAAGTATTTTTTGCCGTTAAATTACGCGTCGTATCAACCAATTACATAGAACATAGTTAATCGATATGTTTAAAGTCTATACCTAGGTATTTTATATCTTTGGAATATGCAACTGTTTTGCAAATATGTGATAAAAACCCTCTGCACCGCCGGATTTCTCCAAAAATCTAATCAGCTCAAAGCGAAATGAAAACAACATAGGTGTTTTCGTTCTGGAATTATCGTGGATACTAACATACATTCACACACACACAGACGCACATCCAGACATCATAGCCGATCTTGGCGAAACTTGGCCAAAAGTTATAAAATGAACTAATAAGTCGATTTAGCGATAGTGAAAAAAAGTCGATTGCATCACCTCCTATACTTGCATATGTATACGTAGGTTGGAAGTGGAAAGATAAAAATTATAATTAAAATTATTTCATTTCATGTACGTTAGTATCCACGGTAACTTCAGAACCATAATACGTACGTACTTGAAATTGCGTATTTAAGCCTCATTTCACTTCTCCTGGAGCGGATTAGATTTTGGGCGAAATCTAGCGGCGGAGGGGGGGGGGTTATTAGGGGCAGTTTTTTGTTTTTATCAAATATTTACAACCCGTAATTTAACGGAAAAAAAATAACTAAGGTAGAATTTAAGTGTTAGTTCAAATGTTTTCAATATCTGAATAACGATTAATTTTATAAGAAAAAGTGGAGACATTTTTTTTAAAGACAATTTAATTTTACATAACTTATGTTTATAAAGTTTCTTAATATAACGCAAAGTAAGTCTAAAAATTAATTAATGAATGAAAATGGTAAACTTAGAAGATAAGTTTAAATACGAAAGTTGTCTATTTTTATAAGCTGCATAATCTAAAAATAGTTTGGTTTCTACAGGGTGTAATATAAAAGCGATACAATATAGAACTTTTGGTTTTTAAATAGAACATCCTATATATTATTTTATTTTTCGATTCTCCTTATAATTTTACATCTTTTTTATAAGAATTACAAGCTAAATCTTACAGTTTTTGAGATATTTGCAAAGTTAACTAAAAACTGACATTTTTATGTAGTAATTCAAGTAGGCGTATCTCAGTTATTTTTAAAGATAAAAAAATAATCTTTGGTATAGAATTTATTCATACATGAGCTTACTTTAATCTATTGTCAAAATTGGATTTCAATATACACGGTGATCACAAAAATTAATTCAATAACATAAATTTGAAAATGCTATATCTTCATTTTTTAAATGGCACACCCTATATTTTTTTAATGGCTTGTCTTCGTCTATTAGTCGGGTTTCATTTCTGTTAAATATGTTCTATACTTAAGTATCTCTAATAGTTTCGGAGATATTTAAGTTCGTTCAATTTTTTTCGTTGATAACACTGAAAAAGAGTAAAATTAGTCGGTCAAAGCAAGGCTATGAATACATAAGAAATTAAAAAACATATTAACTGAAATACAAACACTTAAAATTATAATAAATGATCAATGTGACCACCATTTTGTTGCTGGTAAACATGAAGTCTTTGAATAAACGGGTGATCACAAAAATTAATTCAACAACGTAAATTTGAAAATGCTATATCTTCCTTTTTTTAATTAGCACACACTATGTTTTTTAACGCCTTGTCTTCGTCAGTCGGCTTTAATTTTTATTAAATGTGTTCTATACCTATCTCTAATGGTTTCGGAGATATTTAAGTTTGTTCAATTTTTTTCGTTGATAACACTGATGAAGAGTAACATTAGTCGGTCAAAGCAAGCTGTGGACACATAAAAAACTAAAAAATATTAACTGAAATACATAAATTGTAATTATAATAAATATTGTATGAAACCACCATCTTTAAGAGATATTTGAGATGTTTTTAATCGATTCATCGTAAAATTAAACAATTTAATCAAAAGAGAGTAAAACAAAAGATGAACGAAAACAAATGAAGAAATCTAACTTGTCAAGCAGTGCTAATATTTGTGTAGTATTGTATACTTACTTCCTAAATTACAAAATGAATTTTTCGAAAGAAGAACTTGTTAATATGATTTACGTCATTGGTGAAAGCGATAAAAATTGTAATTTAGGTCATCGAATTTATAAGCAAAAATTTCCAAATGCACGACACCCGCTAGTTTCAGCATTTGCAAGATTGAAAGGGCGTTTCGAGCAAACAGGCAGTATTCATTACGAAGACAATTTAGAACGAGAAAGAACCGCAATCAACGAAGGTAATGAACATTTATTTCTTCAATCCGTGATTGAAAATCCTCACGTTTCTTGCCGACAATTGGAATTAGAAGTTGGAGTTTCAAAAACATCAGTTAATAGAATTATAAAAAAATATAAATATCATCCCAACTATTTTAGCACGATCTTATTTACTGATGAAGCTACTTTCCACAAAAATGGATACGTTAATAGATATAATTTCCATAATTACGATACTGAGAATCCCAGATTTATAATTCCTGTTGATCATCAACACCGCTAGTCACTTAATGTTTGGGCCGGAATTATTGGGGAAAGAATTATAGGACCATATTTTTTGAAAACACGGTCAATGGAGAGTGATTTTTAAACTTCTTGCGCAACGAATTTGAAACTTTTATTGAAGATTTAACTTTAGAAACCCTTAGAGAAATGTGACTGCAATTAGATGGCACTCCTCCGCATTTTAGCAGAAACGTTAGAAATTATTTAAATATCCAGTTTAAAAACAAATGGATTGGAAGAGGAGGGCCGATCTCCTGGCCTGCAAGATCGTCTGACTTGACAAAGCTGGACTTTTTTCTTTGGGGTTGGATTAAAGAAAAAGTCTATCAAACTCCAACGAGTGTAGATGATATGAAGGCAAGAATTAGAGACGTCATTCAAAATATAAATGTTTCCACGTTAGGTATGTCGTTTATCAAGACTTCATGTTTGCCAGCAACAAAATGGTGGTCACATTCAACATTTATTATAATTTTAAGTGTTTGTATTTCAGTTAATATGTTTTTTAGTTTCTTACATATTCATAGCTTGCTTTGACCGACTAATGTTACTCTTCTTCAGTGTTATCAACGAAAAAAATTGAACAAACTTAAATATCTCCGAAACTATTAGGGATAGGTATACAACATATTTAATAGAAATTAAAGCCGACTAATAGACAAAGACAAGGTGTTAAAAAGTATAGGGTGTGCTATTTAAAAAAATGAAGATATAGCATTTTCAAATTTACGTTGTTGAATTAATTTTTGTGATCACCGTGTATATTGAAATCCAATTTTGACAATAGATTAAAGTAAGCTCATGTATGAATAAATTCTATTCCAAAGATTATTTTTTTATCTTTAAAAATAACTGAGATACGCCTACCAGAATTACTACATAAAAATGTCAGTTTTTAGTTAACTTTGCAAACTCTCAAAAACTGTAAAATTTAGCTTGTAAGTAATTCTTATAAAAAAGATGTAAAATTATAAGGAGAATCGGAAAATAAAATAATATATACGGTGTTCTATTTAAAAATCAAAAGTTCTATATTGTACCGTTTTTATATTACACCCTGTAGAAACCGAACTATTTTTAGATTATGCAGTTTATAAAAATAGACAACTTTTGTATTTAAACTTATCTTCTAAGTTTAATGGCTAAGGAGCTATCGACCGAATACGCACTATTAGGACACCCTGTATATATATATATATATATATATATATATAAATCTTCAAAAAGAACCACCTTTGCAATAATAGTTCACTGATATAATATAAAATTGCATGTAAAACAGTAAATTTTTTTAATTTTATGTCAATGTGGAACACCGCCCACTCAGTATTATGCGAAGTTTAATTGAATGCCCGCGAAATTCAGTTTTAAAATCCCATCGATAGTGTGTCATCAAATGTAAATCAATTTTCAAAATGCGCTAAATTTAATTCTGTCTGTAATTGCTTAAATAAAATATGCATTATTCAATGCAATAAAAATCAAATTTTCACTTCTCACATACATGAACGAATAATTCGCGCAATTTAGAATGCGTAAAACATACAATTTTAGCGGAATAAGTACAAAATACGTTCAAGATGCTTTCAGTAACCGAAACAACGACCATCACGAACCAAACAATTACCATCACTTTACTCATTGTCATCGTTTCCATTTTGTACCTAAAGTCATGGAAAAAGCCGTCAACTAGTAACTACTTTCGTTTCTTGAATCTAAAAAACTCGATAATGATCACCAATATGGTTTCCGGCAGAGCCGTTGAACACATGACCTTCTGTCATATGTGACCCAAGTTTGGAACAATACATTAGAACGATCCGATGAAGTAGTTGTAATCGCTTTAAATACCTCACAAGCATTTGATCAAGTTTGGCATAAGTGTTACTTACCAAACTCGCGTCGTTTAGGTTTACTGATACGCTCATCAACTGGGTTTCCAGTTTCCTTGATACGTGCCGTTGATAACTTTTTTTCAAAAGGGATTAACGAGGAGTGCCACAGGATCAATGATAGCTCCTACACTTTTTCTGCTTTACATAAATGATCTTATTTGTTTAACGACTAACCCGATCCATTGCTTTGTGGGCGACATCACTCCTCATTGTAGATCATCTCTGCAGTCTATTCATAATAGTAATCAACTTTCTTTCTTAAATCAAGAGATTAAAGCTGAAATAGCCATTTCAATAAACAAAGGTATTCGATGTATCATTGAAGGAAAAGGAGGAAGTAATAATCTAGTTAAATTTGATGCTAACAAAACTCAGTGTTGCCTTGTATCCGCTAAAAAAAGATCGATTATTTAAGTTTTCAGACTGTATTACTGTGTTGGAGATGACTATATCTTCAAATCAACTGTTCTAAAAATAGACTTGTAAAGATCTAAGCAGTACCTTACCTTCCGACAACTCTTTCTGCTATATAAGGTCTATATTCGACCTCATTTAGAATATGATTCTTACCTATGGGTTGATTTTCCCCAATACGCTCTCGATATCGTTGAGCGTATTAAAAAAAGAGCGATTAGGCTTATAAATGACCAGTCTTAAATCGAGAAAAAACGGGAAATTAAAAATTTACTTTAAAAAATACCTCTAAAAACAATTTTTAATATTCCTGGCACCAAAACCGTGTTACATCATACATCTAATATAAAAATACTTTCATTGGTAAGTTTTTTATGAAAATTCTTTAAATCAATGCGTATGACTGAGATGCGCTAAAAATCATACGAGAGGCAGCAAAGAGACCGTTTCAAAGTGTATTTCAAATTTTCTAGCACTACAACCACTAGTGCTTTAGAACATCACATGTGTAAGATAGTGATTGCCCCTGTTGTCAACGAGGCCTCTTCAAAATATACTTCAAGATTTCTTACACTTAACAAAAGCATTAGAGCACTTACAAAAGATAAAAATTATCTCTGTTGGACAGTTTGTTAATCAAATTCATACTTAGCCAAACGAAAATCAGCGAAACATTACAACCATCAGGGGTTATAAGCACCATACACCTAAAATAGAAACTCCCTCTGATCAAAGAGTACATTACTCTTTGCACTGAGGTTAAATGTATCTGTTTATTACGAAAACAATACAAACGGTCAAATCCATACCTTCCCAAACAAGAGACAACAAAGAGGCACCTTCAAAATATTTTTAATAATTTCTTGCACTATTACCATAAGGGCATTAATGTACTATATAAATGAGATAGATGTTAGCTCTGGTAGTAATGGCATTCGAACACCATATACATAAATAGGGTTACCTGTGCTGGCTACTTGGTCAAACGAGAAACAACATAAAAAACTCATGATATACTTTAAATTTTCTTACACTACAGTTCTAAGGACATGAGAGCACTATATGCATAGGGTACTTAGACTGCCAATGTTAGCAAATTCATTAATCTATCTCGGAAAAGACCAAAATCATACTTGGCCAAACGAAAAACAACAAGGACGGGTTGACAAGTTATATCTCAAAATTTCTTGCACTATATTCCAAAGCACCATATGCGCAAAACTGAGGTTACCTCTGTTGGGAAGTTGGTTGATTTATTTTCAAAATATACGTATTATCAAATCCATACTTAGTCAAACGGAAAACAACGAAAAGACCTTTCCAAAATATCATTTCTTACACTATAACCAAAGGGCATTAGAGTACTATTAAGGACATGAAAAGTTTAATGATTTATCTCGAAAAAGATTTGTACGAAGAAACTCGTACTTGACCAAACGAAAGATAACAAAAAGACTTCTCCAAAATGTATTTCAATTAAAGCACCAGGTAGCGGTAATCTCTGTTCGTTAGCACACCATACACGAAAAGTAGAGGTTAAATAATGTTATTATTCTCGTTATTGACGAAATACAAAAAATGATCAACAAATAATGAAAAATTGAATTGCGCTAAAAATATCAATACGATTTTATAGAGGTGAAGAGCAAATCCAGTACGCTACTGTATTTATTTTTCCTATCACGGTGTCCTGCTTTCATAAATATTTTTATGTATTAGTAATGGATATAATAGCATGCTTAGTTTACCTATTGAATACAAACAATCACGTCTAATAATTGACGAAAGGAAATCCGTTATCACTCTATAAGGGCTATATTTAAGCAAATTCAGTTTCACTAAAAAGGCGACAGGTATGAATTTTGATCGCATGTGTTCTGCTCTAGGTTAACGAGTCGATAAACTTTAAAGAGGCAATCTCGTGCATATGGTTCACAAACGTCCTTATGGCAGTAGTGCAGAAATGTCGAAAGGTTTCTTAAAATGGTGCCTTTCTGGCCTTACGATTGGCCAGCTATTAATTTGACAGTATGCATTTTTGCGAGATAATTCAATAGACAGTGATAACATCTATCTCATGTATACAGTGTACCAATGGCCTTATGGCTATAGTGATAGAGATCTCTTCGGTGCCTTTCATTTCGCCATGAACATAATCGTATTTATCGTTTTCGAGAAGAATCAGTAGAGCGTGTGTTGAAGAGATCTCTTTGTTATCTTTTATTCGGCCAAACATGAATTTAATAATATGTATCTTTTCGAGAGAAATTGATGGGCTTGAGAACAGAGTTAGCCTTAATCTTATGTATAAGATAATCTAATGCTCTTATTTTTGGCTTGGCTATTAGCCGTGTTGTGACGGGCGTCCATAAGCGTTGGGGTATCTCCGTAATTTTGACTGATATGTTTGGTAGCTGTCTTCACTTCAGTTGTAACGTTAAACCAAACCATCACGAGATATATGTACAAATCAGTAATTAAAATTCCCATATACGGATTATTTAACACGTTAGGGTATATAATACCCTACGACAACATGAGAAATAATTTAATCTGTTCCTGATTCATACTAGATCATTTAAGCTAGAAGCATTGACAATATACATTTCTTTTTTATTTTGCTGTATTTGCTGTAGTATAAATTCCTTTAAGGTTGGTGAAACTTGGGATTCCCCCGATGGAAATAAATGCAAAACTATAACATGCATTCAAAATAATGACGGATTAATGTTGAAACAGGAACACATACAAACGTGTAATGAAAACTGTACAAAGGTAATAAGGTACCATTGTCTTAATTAAACAAATTCATGCCTATTTGATGTTAGGGTTGGGAATATAAAGAATCAGAGACGCAATGTTGCGGTGAATGTGTTCAAGTTGCTTGCGTGGTTGAAGGCAGAATTTATAGCGTTGGTGAGAAATGGTCATCACCAGATTATTGTATTAAATATTATTGTGCAAACATTGATGGTTCAGTAAGTATTACATTTTCTGTCATAATGCAACATTTTTAAAGAATTGTGTAGATTCAAGTGGAGTCAGATAAAGTAAATTGTCCTACTTTGCCAAGTGATGTTGTGGAAAACTTTGTAATTAAAAACAGTCCAGTTCCTGGCGAATGTTGTGAAAAACATACTAAAGTGGCGTGCAAAGTTGGGACAACAGAGTACAAGGTTTATTTTTTCAATTAAATCAACACGACTTTTTTATTACTGTTTTATTTCTAGGTCGGAGATACTTGGCCATCTCCTCACGGAGATAAGTGTAAGAGTTATACGTGCGTTAAAAACGATATTGGTGAAATGACAAAAGTGGAACATATAGAAACATGCAATAAGAATTGCAAACAGGTAACATTTTACTTTGAAAATTTCTTTTCTTACATAAAATTTAAGGGCTGGGAATATCAAGAATCAGAAATTCATTGTTGTGGTGATTGTGTACAAGTGGCATGTGTGGTTGAAGAACACATTAGAACACCTGGAGAAAATTGGACATCACCAGATGGATGCACAACTTTCACATGTGAAAAATCGCACGACCAATTTACAGTTGTATCTATGCAAGAAACATGTCCAAATATTGAAGACTGTCCTATTCAAGATATCTATTCACAAGGATGTTGCCAGTTGTGTAATTACACTCGAATGGCGCTGGTAAATTGCATTCCGCAAGAAATGGATCCAGATAGAACTATAGGAGTAATATCAGTTGAACGGGTTTCCCATGGTAAATGTATTAATAAAAAACCTGTTATTGGCTTAACGGAATGTGTAGGATCATGCTCATCTTCAACTTCATTCAATTTTGGTAAGTAACTTACTTATATTTAGTGCTGTATATTTTATTAAGTGTTTATAGAATTGGGTACACACGAATCAGAATGTACATGTTGTCAAGTAATGCAATATGAATCATTAGTAGTACCCCTTGAATGTGAGGATGGTTATATTTATAAGAAACAGGTACCTATTCCAGCAGTATGTGGATGTCAAGGTTGTAATGGAGGAAAGGGTTCTTCGAAAAAAGGCATTTCTGTAAAATCCGTAAAAGGATAACATGTTGATTTGTTATACTATTTTTATTTATTTCGTCAAAAAAGCATTTAAATAATGCTACGCTTTTGTATTTTTATTTGTATTTATTACAAGTTATTAAAAAGTATTAAATTATAAATTGGAATACTTCATTCTTTTTGAACCCACACGATTTAAGTTTCATCAATAAAGTATGAGCCGCAAAAGTCGTTGACAGGAAAATTCACGCACCTTTCAATCATATTTGCTCGGTCTGTACTACATGTCAACATGTACGTACGTTTTATTATTTATTAAGAAAACGATGGCCCATATCCAGAATGTGGTGCCAGGTATGGAAAGTTTTCAAGTAGATTCGTAAAAGTCCGTAAAGGTAACCAATGTTGATTTGTTGAGTACATTTTTCATTTTGATTTGTTCAATTAAAGCCAAAAAATTAAATAAAATGCCATTCAGTATAAGCTTATATTGTAATCTTATTTAAGTTAATTTAAATGTCCATTAAATTTACCCTAAATTGCAATAACTTACATAAATTTTGAACGCACAAGTTTAAGTTTCAAGTCAATTGAAAAATTGCACGCAAAAGCGTTGCAGGAAATCACGCACACTTTCAGTATACTTGTCGGTGCTGTACTGCGTGTGACTGTGCGTTGCGTTTTGTCGTTAGCGTGGCCTAGATGTAGTGGCGATGTGCTGCATAGTGTAAGTGCCTGTGCTCATTGTATCGTTAGTATCGGCAACGCTTTGTGCTGCAATTGTATACGCATACGAATGCATTCAGTGCACGCTATGTGATCTCTTTAATGTTATTGTCGCACACAGTTTACTAAGCTACAAAAAATGTATACTAGTTCATTGTCAACGTGTAACGTGTACTAAGTGCGTGTGCAT
Source organism: Vesta saturnalis (assembly GCA_036346205.1). Lineage (NCBI taxonomy): Eukaryota > Metazoa > Arthropoda > Insecta > Coleoptera > Lampyridae > Vesta > Vesta saturnalis. The sequence goes on from JARFJB010000862.1 coordinate 3,379,360, forward strand.
TGTACGTGGTGTGCGTGTGCGTGTGGTGTGTGCCTGTGCTTGTGCGTTACGTGATGCGTGCGTGTGCGTGTGCGTTACGTTGCGCACGCGTGTGCGCACGCGTGTGCGCACGCGTGTGTGTCACGCGTGTCAGTCGCACACGCACACAGTGCGTGTACTGTACGTGTCGTCGTGCGTGTGCGTGTGCTATGTGGTGTGTGTTGTGCGTGTGCGTGTGGTGTGTGCCTGTGTACGTGTGCGTGTCGTGTGCGACGTCGTGTGCGAGCGTGTGGCGTGTACGCATGTGCCATGCGTGTGTGTGGTGTGCACTGTGCGTGTGCGTGTCTCGTGCGTGTGCTGTGTGTTTGTGTGTGTGTGTATGTGCGTGTTGCGTGTGTGTGTACCTGTGCGTGTGTGCGTGTGTGCGTTACGTGGCGTGCTTGTGCGCGTGTGTGTGCGTGTGTGCGTCACGTGTGTTGTGTGTGTATGTGTGTGTGACGTGTTGTGTGTGTGTGTGTGTGTGTGTGTTGTGTGTTGTATGTGTGTGTGTGTGTGTGTGTGTGTGTGTGTGTGTGTGTGTGCTGTGTGTGTGTGTGTGTTGTGTGTGTGTGTGTGTCTGTGTGTGTGTGTGTGTGTGTGTGTATGTGTGTGTGGTGTGTGTGTGTGTGTGTGTGTGTGTGTGTGTGTGTGTGTGTGTGTGTGTGTGTGTGTGTGTGTGTGTGTACGTGTGCGCTAGTGCGTGCGTGCTGTAAGTGGTGCGTGTGGTGTGTGGTGTACATGTGGGTGTTCGTATGCGGTGTGGGTATGCGTTGCGTATATATATATATATATATATATATATATATATATATATATATATATATATATAGTATGTGTGTGTGTATGTGTGTGTATGTGTGTGTGTGTGTGTGTTGTGGTGCGTGTGTGCGTGTGTGCGTGTGTGTGTGTGTGTGTGTGTGTGTGTGTATGTGTGTATGTGTGTGTGTGTGTGTGTATGTGTGTGTGTGTGTGTGTGTGTGTGTGTGTGTGTGCATGTGTGTGTGTGTGCGCGCATGTGTGTGGTCGTGTGTGTGGTGCGGCGTGAGCGTGTACGTGTGCGTGTGCGTCTGAATGCGTGCATGCGCGTGTGGGTGCGGGTTGTGTGTGCGTGCGTGCGTGCATGAGTGCGTGAGTGTGTGCGTTCGTGCGTGCGTGAGTGCGTGCGGGCGTGCGTACGTGTGTGGAAAGATACTTAACGTTTGTTTTGTAATAACTTATAACTATGTGGTTTAAAGCGCCACGTATAAATAACGTTTAACTGTTGCCAGGTGTAAATAATTTAATAATAAATGAGTGTAAATGTTCTCAAAACAAATCGTTAAACTAAGCAGAGATCCAAAACACTCAATAAAAGATAATGCCGTTGTCTCACTCGGTAGATTAATGTTGGCCGATTCAATCTTTTTTTTTGCTTAATTACCACAAATTTCTGCTTGGTTATTTCCACTTAACATCAATATAGTAACTGCAATGTAACAATAATAAAAATTATCTCGGACGCCAAGCTATTTTTTTTTTATTATGCTCGGAATAAGTAAACCGAGGATACAATAAAAAAATTCACCAAAATGTCAAAATAAACGATATACAAATTATATTTATTAAATATTTAAATTTAGAATTATATAAAATATATCTTAAAAACTAGTTGTAATAGCCTTAAATTACTAAATTATTAGGATATAAATACCTGTTCGAAACTTTTGTACACAACTTTTTAATAACATCTTGTATCCAAACAAATACGGAAATGCAAACCAAAGGTGATGTAACATTTGCACCAATATTGCGCAATATATCGTAATAACAATGCTGTACGTTGTAAACCATACCAAAGTTGAATTTTACTTCTAAATTTATCTTCATGAAATCTGAATAATTCAATGTTCATTGCATTCTCTCAAGAGTTCAAATAAAAAATGGGATCTGAATTTAGATCTGCATTAAATGCAAAACGCAATCTTAAAATAAATACGTAATTAAAAGTGGTAAAATCAAAGTAAAAGTTCTAAAAGCGTAAAAGTGCCTGCAAAGAGCAAATGTTTTAAATTTTAATATAATACGAGTTAAATGTACTTTACCATTAAATCAATGGCACTTTTCACAAAATTTAGGTGGAAACCCAAAAATGGCTTCCTGTATAAACAGAATACATCAAGAAAATGCTCCAAAGGACGCTTAGGATGTCAGGTGATATAGCGGTGCGCGAAAAAATGTGCGCAAAAAATAAGTGCAGAAAAAATAATTCACGATACGGAAGCATAAACCCCTAAAAAGATATGAAAAATGCAAATTAAGTTGCCTACCACGACTTATAAATCATTAATTATTAAAAACTCTTTTTTGTATATTTTACAACTAAATGAACGAAGCACGTAAAAGATTCGTTACAAACTAAGCCCTAAAAACAAAAAAATTCCTAAAATAACTTTTGTCCATATGGAAAAAACCTCAACATTTAAGAAAACACTATAAACACTTTTTTAAAGATAATTTAGGTTTATGTAGTTATCATACCAAAAAAGAAACAAAAATCAACATTTAACTTCTCCTTGATTTTCACATTTGACAATTAAGAAAGAAACGTCACTATTTGATTAATATAAATTTAAAGGGAATTGAGTTTAATTTGTATGATTATTCAAAGGGTACATTATATTATATAAGGAGGAAACATCGTTATTAGATTTATTTGTTCCTTACTGTTTGAACATCAAGTTATCAGGTCACTGTATTACCTTGAGAATGTCTCTTAAATGACAGCTTGTAAAATTTTAACTGACGAGTCAGTAAAATGCTACACGTGTGCTCATGTATATTTGATATTGTTATAAGACATAATCAAATAACAAAACTTGTTACGTGCGTTTCCAAAACAATCTGTCCAAAATCCCAAACAATTTCTAGAATTTCTAGAATTTTTAATAGTTTATAATAGTTATTTACAATGTGAGGAACAAATAAAATATTCTACAATACATGTAATGTTAAATACTATTTCTTGTCATGTAGGGTGTATGTAATATTCATTACGTTTTTACAATACAAACATTTCCAATTTCCATACGTACTTATGCTTATAATTGATTATTTGATGTGTTCTGAACATTTAATGTATGGGGAAATATGGACAGTTAAAATTTTCCGTATGGTGACTGATTATTGTTGCTCCTATTTACTAACATAATATGACACATGCATATGTTCTAACCACATTCTTTTTTATCAATTATTTATGTTATCATAAATAAATATAGTATAAAGCAATTCAAACAAGTAATCTCACAAATAAATATAATATTATAAATAAATATAATATTATAAATATTTAAGAAGAATGTTAAGATAGTTGCAATTAATGAGACGATGCGTAGGAACATCCGAGTTTATTGTATCATAATATCCGTGTTAAATACAAGGCTTTATCGAAACATGACGCGGTTGATAATATTTATTAAGTTGTATCCTGGGTTACTACAAAACAAGTTAACACTTCCACACAAACCCGCATATTATGGTATCTATGATATTAGGAAATAGTAACTATGCTATTATGAGCAATTGTTACTATGACGTACATAACGTTGTATTAAATAGACAATTTAATAGCCATGTTTCGATAAAATTAAATAAACTAGGCATGTTTGCAGCATGAAAACGTATAAATCATATGGCGTGACATCAAATAAGTTTTCAAATGCTCTAGCATTTATAAGCACTAAATAACAGAAGACACAACTGCTGTGAACGACATTTATGAGGTTTTCTCCGAGCATCTTCTATCTCGCCCTTTATTAAGCCTTAGGCCGGGGACACACGGTCCGTGTGAACGCCCGGTCCGGGTTTTGCCCGGATCCGGGAGAACTTTGAGTGTCAGAACACACGACCCGGGTAAACGCCCGGATGTGCTAGGCTATAACTTTACATCAAAGTTCTGCCAGTCTTAATGCAAATATGGAATTGGCAAGACGTAAGAAACTAGCTCTCCTTTGTTTGCTTCGCCACCGAAGGAAGAATAAACGCTTCAGAAGTGCGCGGGTTCATCCTATTTTAGAAAGAAGACAGCTTCATGGCGCTTTCTATTCTTTATTTTTAGAGTTGCGGGATGATAATAGTAAGTTTTTTAACTACTTTCGAATGTCTGTGGTGTCATTTGACGAACTTCTAGAAAAGATAAAGGTACAGATTCAAGGACAAGATACCAACATGAGAAACTGCGTTTCACCACAAGAGATGCTTGCAGTAAGCTTAAGGTAGGTTCTATAACGGTGATATATTTCGTTTTAGAAAAATTGTTATTATATTATTTTTATTTATTCAGTACGTTTGGGAAAAAATAAAAGTAGATAATAATTTATAAGTACTGTTTAATGGAACAAATGCGACACACAACAAATAATTAAAATGCTACATCTGAATATAGTGAATAAACGTTTGTTTCATCAGATGACTCTGTATTCTGGGTTTCTAGAGACGCTTGAGCTATAGATGGAAATAACTGGGTGTGTTGTGGTTGTTGACGTGATGCAATTAACTGGGTTGGCTGAGGAGGAGGAGTTTGACTTGGTGATGAATTCAAGTGGGCAGGTTGAGGTGATGTGAATGGTTGTCCAATGTAGTGGGTTGGTTGAGACGGTTGCCCGTAATTGCCGAAAATTGGAAATGGATTTTGATATGATTGGGTACTAAATTTTGACAACGTTGGCAAAATTCCCTTAAAAAACATGAAGTGTCGGTCTGGTTCCGGTTCTGGTGTTTCGACCACTTTCATCATTTTTAATTCGAATTCATCGAGCTTCCTCTTTCTATTTTTTCCTTTGTTTTGATTATGTTTTACTGCTTCTGTCTGTGGCAGTGGGGTAGGTGTTGTTGCTATACATTCTGGTGTTATATGTTCTGGTGATGTAGGTGCCGGTGGATCATCTATTATTTTGGTTTTAATTTCTGGCCGTGCTTCCTCGCCGATGGTTTCGATGTTAGAAGTCGTTTCAGCGTGAGTTCTAACTTTCTCTAAAAACTGGAGAGCGTCATGGTATATGTATTTTTTGAGTTTTACAGCTCCGGCACCAGATTTCTTTGCCTTTTTCTCCTTGTTTTTGTACTTCATATACTGGTCCCTTATGTTACCCCACCTCTTCAATACAAGTTGACCTGAAAAAAAAACACATTATTGCGTATTGTATTTAATTGTGGGTGGAGGGGGTGGGAGGTTAATATTGTAATAATTCCTGAACAATAAATTTATAAACTGTTTGTATTACTTTCTAACTTTTATTTCGTAATTTCAGATACCTTTCAAGTGGTTGTACGTTTATTGATCTCCACTACGCATATCGATTAGGCCGATCCACAATAGCAAAAATCGTGAGACGTACATGCGATGCTATATGGACATGCCTTAAGGACGAATGCAAACCCAAACTTACCACACAATCATGTAAGGTTGTCGCTGACGGATTTGAGAGTAGAGCAAACTTCCCACACGCATTGTGAAACCTGAACTCAGTGGATCCATCTATTTCAATTACAAAGGCTATTTTTCAGTAATCCTTATGGCCGATGCAGACTCAAACTACAAGTTCTTATACGTGGACATTGGTGCATATGGCAGTGAGTGTGATCCAACGGTTTTTGATCTATGTACGTTGTGGCGTAGTATTAAAGAAAATCGATTACTGCTGCCTCCAGCAAAACCCTTGTATGGTACCATGGACCCTGATATTCCATACTTTCTAATTGGAGATAAAGCTTTTGGCCTCCATTGTCATCTACAGATGCCGTTTGGGGGAAAGCAACTCACTGTTAAGAAACGTATATTCAACTACAGACTCAGCCGTGCAAGACTTTATGTTGAATGTACATTTGGCATATTAACAAATAAATGGAGAATTTTTCACCATCCACTCAACTTAAACACAGACTTTTCAGTTTCTATTGTTAAAGCTTGTGTAGTACTTCACAACTTTGTGAGAGAGCGGGATGGTTTCAACTGTGAGGACACAATGGAAATTGTAGGCATAGTAGATTTCGATATCATACCAGAGTAAAAGCAAACACGACTTGGAAGCAAAAGAGCTAACTCTATTAGAAATGCTCTGGCAGAGTACTTTTCAAGTGACGTTGGGTCTGTTCCATGGCAAACGACTAGGATTTGAGTCGAAAGCATTGAATTGCATCGATTAAACTTGTTGATTTTTATTGATAAAAATTTTTTATTTGATAAATTATTTTTCGCGTAATCTTTTTTTGTTCTGAAAAATAACTCTACACCATTGTGTTCAGGAAGTAAGTCCGCACAGTTTGAGTACCGACAAAATCGTGTTTAGTAAATTATGGTTGATAATAGAGCTTGCATCAGAGCGTATAAAATAGTTCACGTAAAATAAACTAGTAAATCAGAGAAGGTTTGTACTTACCATAATTTTTCCGTTCATTATCGCTGAACTCTGCAAACTGAGGATTTAATACTAAGCAAATATTTCTCCAACTGTCCCTGGTTTCGTTTTTGTCCTTATAAATATCTAGTGTTCTGTCCCAAAGTTCAGGTCTTTCTTGTACAAGACTCACTAATAAGTCTACATCTATTTCCGTAGATGTTATGATTAACTACACCGACACAATAATAGACAAACAAACCACTAAAAACACAATAATAAACACAATAATAAACACAATAGACACGCAGTTATTTTAATACACACCGTGTGAAGGTTGAAGACAGACTGTCGCCGGGCGATCGTCCGGGTTGTGTGTTCACATCCATTTAGTATAATGCCCCGCGCATGGATCTAGCGCCAGCACCCTCATAAATGATCCGTTTAAAAAAATGGAAATAAAAAGGAAATCTAAAATCTACAGTAACCTAGGATCCAAGCTACGTTACGCTACAGTCCATTGAGAGAATCCCAGGTTACCGTAGATTTTTTTTCCTTTATATTTCCATCTTTAGACAGATCAAAGGTGAATATCTGAATACGGAGCATGCGCACATCTTAGGATCATTAATGAGGGGTGCTGGCGCTAGATCCAAGTATGCCCCGCTACCTGTCTTCCGGCAAAACCCCAGCCCGGGCGAGTAGAGAATACCCGGACTAACACTCGGACACTTTTGCGCTAGGTCCGGGCGTTTGCCCGGCCGGATGTAGTGTGGCCTGACCCATGCCTCTCAATGTACTTCTACTTTTCTTGGATCCGGGCAAAACCCGGACCGGGCGTTCGCACGGACCGTGTGTCCCCGGCCTTACTTTACACGCCGACTCGCTCAAGATCATCGTGACGTTGATCGTTGGATTGTGTTACTTTTCCATATCACTGATACGCATAATATAGCAACAGTAACTTTTATTATACAAAACTAAATTTCCAATAGAGCCCATATGTGAGTCTACTGAATAAATATTATGGAAGAAAAAGACTTCATAACTCACAAAATGTATTATAATTAGTTTACTGGACCGATTTCGGGACTACAAACTTCCCATCATCAGCAGTCACTAATTATCTAAACTATATATTACATAAAAGTTCATTGGATAATCAATTAAAATTATATAAAAAAAAAAATTATACACAACTATAACGTCACTAAAGTTAAAATTAACAAATCTATAAACAAATTTTCTCTTAACACGTTAATTATTAAAATCCTATTATGTAAATAAGCCCAACAACTAACTGCTAAATTTAGAGTAAAAGCCTTAAACTGGTGCACGCAACGTTAAGGTATAAGTATAATATCTTATGGAAACAGTATCGCTATACTAGAATAGAACCAGTTAATAAAATCACTATTAGACTAGAATAGTCAATATACGAAAATAATCTGAAAAATACTTTTAATAAACTGTCATTATCAAAATTAAGTTGAGAATGTAAGGAATTATTTTTATTATTACGTAATATTTCTAAAATTTCCAGATTATTTAAAAGTAAACTTTATCCGCATACATGTAAAATTTTAAAGTTTTTAGATAAATCAAAATTATGCTGTGTTTCTAAAATATGTTTTGCGAACAATTATTATCCGAGTTTTCTTAATGTGTCTGAGATGTTCAGATTGCCTAGCTTGACAGTCAAAAAGTACGATTTAGATACATCGCTTAAAACTAATAATAATATTGGGAAACATCTCATTAACAACAAAAATTAAAATCTGGTATTTACCAAATTAAGTGTAGTTGTTCTGCGGTTTTTTGTATTAAACATGTTGACTCTCGAACAGCGCATTCACCTAATACAATGTTATGGGCTTGGGAAAAGCATCTTACGCTCATGTTACTAATAAATTTCACGAGCGTTTCCAATGATGGCAATTTCTGTCAATGGAATAAAAAAACTTGTGAAAAAGTTAACAAAAACTGGAAGTGTGCAACACTTGAATGAAAAAAAGCTAGTTCATGATCATGAAGATGCTGCTACACTGTTGGTGATAGAATCCGTGAACAATGATAATCAATTATCATGGAGAAAGCGGTCTACTGAATTATCAATAAGTAAATGGCACATAAAAATAATTCTCAAAGGAAATAAAACTATACCATTTAAACCCACGTTCATTCATAAATTAGAAGCTGGAGACGATGGCCAACGATTGCTGTTTTGTTTATGGGCTGGAGAAAATATTTTGAACGACAGAAATTTTTATGAAAAAAAATTTTTTTTTCAGATGAGTCAACTTTTACAACTAATGGCAACGTGTCTTGACAAAATTGTAGGTATTGGTCTGATGAGAATCCATATTTTCGTATAGTAACTAACAGTCAACGGTACAAAAAAGTAAATGTATGGTGGGCAATAAAATACGATAAAATTATTGGCCCATATTTTTTTACCCTAATTTAAACCACTTGGATGTGCTACTTTTTTTTACCTGCCATGGAAGCCGTGCATTTAGAAAATTTTCATTTTCAACAAGATGGATGTCAAGCTCATTCAACTCGTTTGAATACAAATTTTTTGAATCAGGATTTTCCTGAATTGGTAGATTGGAGACATGGTCCAACACATTGGCCAGCAAGGTCGCCGGATTTGACCGCTGTGAATTTTTACTTATGGGGTTATTTAAAACAAAAAATTTATTCATATGATCTTCATGATGACATAGACTTATTAAAATAAAAAATTAGGGATGCTGTAGATGAAATTAACCCAATGACCATAGTGAAGGTATACGACGATTTTAGAGTTAGGGTAAAAAAATATGCAGATCTTGGAGGAAGCCAAATAGAGTAATTGTAGTTTAATTTATTTTTCTGACAAACTGTAAAAATTTAAATTTTAATTTGGAAATTTTTAATCGCCATGTTCTCTCATTTATGATTTATCATGTAATCGTAAATAATAGCTATTTGTGTATTAAGAGCGCAAAGTGATACATTGCCGCCCTGAGCGAGAAGACTGACGCGCGGCGCGTAGCGGAGCGCGGCTTTCTCGCGAGAGCGGCAATGGCACTTTGTGCTCCAACACACATGATTTTTTCTACAACCGGTGTTTTTATAAAAATGTTTGGTAAAAATTAATAATTACTGGTAACCTCAAATTTGACAGTTAAGAGTTCAAAACGTGAGCATCACTTTGCGTTACACATGTGTTTTTGTAAGAACGTTTGTTAAAAACTGCTTTATTTTCACAATGTTGCTTATTTTCGTAATGAACTTGTTATAAAAGAGGTAGCATAACTATTCTAAAAAATTATTATTAAAATTATTACATTTCCCTTAATTTCCATTTTGTAGGTTGCAAGGTAGTGCGGTGTTCCACACCAGATATTCATTGTATGAAAACGATCTTAACATCACGCGCTGCTCACAAAATTGTCGACATCTGTCAAATACCCCTTAACTCATACTTTTGTCAAAAATCGCAGAAACACTAGACGTTTCTTTATTAAGGTTTCCATGGTAACTAAACGAGCGTTTTAGTTACTTTGTCGCTTGGCGAGCGACAAAGTAAAAAAAAAGCTTACTACTCGGAAAAGTGCAACTTTGCGCTTTCTTTTGGAAGCGCAAATTTGTACTTTTTGCTCGGTTGTAAAAAAAATATTTTTCTATTTTCTACTTTTATTATCAAAGTAGGCCGATCATTCTGAAAATTTGTATAACGCCAAGAGGGGCGGAATCTCAAAATATAAAATTCAAATTCGAAAATTTTTGGTCCATCATGCCTATTGTGAACTCAATCCGGGGACACACTGTACAATATATATAGGCTTATCCAATTTTAGGCGGGTATTATTACTATGACATCTTTCTAGTACCACTGTTTGGAAATTTTAATGTTTACCTAACACGATTGAAAAAGTTTCTTTTAAAGTGATTTATATACGGACAAAAAAAGCCCAGTACAAATATCCTGCAGCAATCATTTATCAAAAAAGAATTCCAAATAAAAATACACTCCATATACTGTGATCTAATTTATTATTAAAAGAAATGTGATCCGCTGAGTTAACAGGAGATAAGGGAAATACCACGATCCAGTTGCTATAGATACATATAACCATTGATTAATAATCAATGATATAACTGTAAATAGCAGTTTAAAGTGCAAAAACTATTTTCGTCAAATTAGTCTATTAAGTCAAAACACTGCCACATTCAAATCGACAATTGCATTTACTTTTTTACTATTCCATGTAATTTAGGTGGTTTCTAATATATTTATTGGATAAATTTTGTAAAAACTTACAAAGCGACTCTTTTGCGTTGGAGAATTATCGAGCTTATTTTTTAAAAAAGTGTATAGTTTTTCTTATTTAAGGACGGTTTCAAAAAGAAAATACGTTCTGAAATAGTTTTTAATAATTAGCTACGCATTTGTTGTTAAGTTTTTTCATAATGTGCAAGAGTAAAATGGTGGCGACAGAAAAACTACCATTCCTAATATTGTTTTCAATACTACGCATCATATACCTAGGCAAAAATTAAAGAATTTAATTGGAATGATTGTAGTTTTAATCAGAACTGTACCATAATTATAGAGTTTCACAACGTAAGCTTCGATAAAATAAATATTATTCGTATAAAACTTACAATCTACTACACAAAAGAAAATCGCAAATTCATTTTTACTCATGTTTAAAAGTTTTAATTTTATCTTTTTAATATCATATCCTAACGACATTGGCTTACATTTGTTAAATATTTTCACCGCCACTAATAAATTAATTAAGAACAACATGTGTTTGCCACATTACGATTCATCTATACTGTAACAACCACTTTTATTTAAAGTATTTACAATGGTCATCATTACTTTATTTTTATACATAACACTATTAAACTTATTATTATAAATTGTCAAAGCTTTGTTACAAATTGTCATTAACACGTGAGTTGGTGGTCTTAGACCTCTTGATTCTAGGTAATTTTTTCGAAAGTTCTGTAAACTATAAGTAATGAATGGTTATCTGTTCGGTTATTGCCATTACATTAAAGTTGAAGTCGAAGTCGAAGTCGAAGTCGAAGTCGAAGTCGAAGTCGAGGTCGAAGTCGAAGTTGAAGTGAAAAATACTGGTTTGATTTAAGTTACAGTTTGCAAACAAACATTCAATTCAAAAATGCTGTAGTAATTTACGTAAAATAACGAATATTTAATTTTTTTTTCGTTAAAATAACCGGTATAACCCTCTTTTCAAATAGTAAAAGTGACAGGTGAGAGTTTTATTATGCATACAATTTATAACCCTAAGAAACTTTTTCAGCAAATACTGCCGCTCTGTAATCTTTGTTTAGGAAATTCTAAGAATGTTTAAACTAAAAAAATATCTTGACTTTAGGTATAGAACATGGTACATGAGATTTACTCAGAATTGAAAGCAGATTTAGAAAATTAAATAAAAACAGGTGTTTCCATTTGACAAAATCAAGTTGGTAGTCGTAACCTATTTTGAACCTCCTATATATATATATATATATATATATATATATATATATATATATATATATATATATATATATATATATATATATATATATATATATATATATATATAATATATATATATATATATATATATATATATATATATATATATACAATTTACCACTAAAAAACCGCAATCAAAAATAAAAATCGACATGTCCCGACGTTTCTCGAAAAACTAGACCCTTGAACACTAAATGAATTTAGACATAACTTCTGGGACTCACTGCATATTCACTAAAACGCTTTTTGGGCGATATATGTAAATATGCACTAAAAAAATTACCTTGGATTGCGATTAATGGGCATGTCACGCGTATATCTCAAGTTTAAAACAAATATACCAATAAATAAGGATATGCATCTAGCATATAATCGAATCTCTATTTATAATTAAATACTACTCAATCACGCCGGTTTTTTTGTGAAAAATATGTTTTACACGCTGTGTGCTGTCCACGCACGTTGTGCGTGATGAATATTTCATTCCAGTATGCTAAGCCCGCATTATACGCTTGCTAAACGCCGTCTGCTTATCTCGGTATATACATACAATGTCTCGACTATTCCAGTAACTCATCACGTTATAAATATTTTCAATGGTTTGATTTGCATTGCGTTCGTTATCCGTTATGTATTTAGCCTGCCTTTGTGAGTAGGTGTATACACTGAAAGAACGCTGTAACGTCTACTGCCGGTACAGTGACCTAACTGTAGCCGATAGTAGCGCTAATTTTGGACTGTTTGTGATAATCCCCCAGAACTAACGTTCCCGCTCCCAAACAAACATTACAACTTTTTAACATTACGTGGCCTTACTGTAAGGTATGTAATATATAAAAACTTAGGTTATGTTACATTTCTTTGAACGTATCAATTGAAATGGATTAATGTTACTCACATTACGTTGTCTTCAATAAAATTTAAATGCACTTTCGTCCCTCTCATCTCTCTCGTTTCTCTCGTCTCTCGTCTCTCTGTCTCGTCTCTCTCGTCTCTCTCGTCTCTCTCGTCTCTCTCGTCTCTCTCGTCTCTCTCGTCTCTCTGCTCTCTCTGTCTCTCGTCTCTCTGTCTCTCTCTCTCTCGTCTCTCTCTGTCTCTCTTCTCTCTCTCTCTCGTCTCTCTGTTCTCTCGTCTTCGTCTCTCTCTCTCTCGTCTCTCTCTCTCTCTCTCTCATCTCTCTCTCTGTCTCTCGTCTCTCTGTCTCTCTCGTCTCTCTCGTCTCTCGTCTCTCGTCTCTCTCTCTTCTCTCGCTCTCTCCTTCTCTCGTCCTCTTCTCTCTCTCTCTCTCTCTCTCTCTCTCGAGAGGGGCAAGGAGACACTAGTGAGATGGGGCAGAGAGGCAGAAGGAGAAAGGAGAGAGATGAGAGAGGAGAGGGAGAGGAGAGAGGAGAGGAGAGAGAGAGAGGAGAGAGGGAGAGAGAGAGAGAGAGAGGGAGAGAGGAGAGGAGAGAGAGAGAGGGAGAGGAGAGAGGAGAGAGGGAGAGGAGAGAGGAGAGAGAGAGGAGAGAGAGAGAGAGGAGAGAGGGAGAGGGAGAAGGAGAGGAAAGGATGAGAGAGGGAGAAAGAGAGAGGAGAGAGAAGAGGAGACGAGAGGACAGGGACGCGTGAGACGAGAGAAATGAGTGAGACTAGCACGCTCAATCTGACTATTTCCAGCCAAGGGACCACGACAAGGAGGCGTAGACACTGACACAGGTTCCTGTACATGTCCTACAAGTTAGCATTAGTGTCCGTTTATTAGAATACTATTTTCAGCCAAGGAGCCACGACAAGAGGGCGCAAACGTTAACACAAGTTCTTATAGGTATAAGAACTTGTGTTAACGTCTGCGCCCTCTTGTCGTGTCTTACAAGTTAGCATTAGGGCCCCTTATCAGAAAATTGCAATTTTCCCGCTAGATTCTGTGTTTTCGTTTTTATATGTTTTCGTATTTGCGTGTTTGCGTGTCTGTGCGGTTTGTGCGATTTCGTGTTTGCGTGTTTTCCTGTTTTCGTATTTGCGTCGTTGCGTGTCTGTGTGTTTTCGTGTTTGCGTGGATCCGTGTTTGCATGTTTTCGCCTTAGCGTGTTTGCGTGTTTTCGCGTTTGTGAGTTTTCGTGTTTTAGGGTTTGTGCGTTTTCGTCTTTGCGTGTTTCTATCTCAAGTTTGAAACAAATATACAAATAAATAAGGATATGCATCTAGCATATAATCGAATCTCTATTTATAATTAAATACTACTCAATCACGCCGGTTTTTTTGTGAAAAATATGTTTTACAGCTGTGCTGTCCACGCACGTTGTGCGTGATGAATATTCATTCAGTATGCTGAACCGCACTATACGCTTGCTAAACGCCGTCTGCTTATCTCGGTATACATACAATGTCTCGACTATTCCAGTAACTCATCACGTTATAAATATTTTCAATGGTTTGATTTGCATGGTTCGTTATCTACGTTATATTTAGCTGCCTTGTGAGTAGGTGATACACGAAAGAACGTCTGCTAACGGACGTACTGTAGCCGATAGTAGCGTAATTTTGGACTTTGTGTAATCTCGAACTAACGTTGCTCCAAACAAACATTACAACTTTTACATTACGTGCCTTCTGTAAGGTATGTAATATAAAAACTTAGGTTATGTTACATTTCTGAACGTATCAATTGAAATTGATTAATTTACTCTACTTGTTCTCATAAAATTAAATGCATGTGTCCTGTCTCGTGGGTCTCTCTCGTTTTGTCTCGTCTCTCTCGTGCGTCGTCTCTCTCGTCTCTCGTTTCGTCGTCTTGTCTCCTCGTCTCTCTCTCTCGTCTCTCATCTGACTCGTCTCTCTCTCGTCTCTCTTCCTCGTCTCTCTCGTCTCCTCGTCTCCTGTCTCCTCGTCTCTCTGTCTCTCGTATCTCGTTCTCTGTGTCTCTCGTCTCTGTCTCCTCTCTCTCGTCTCTCTCGTCTCTCCTCTCTCTCTCTCTCTCTCTCGAGAGAGGGGCAGGGAGGGGAGGAGACATAGTGAGATGGGGCAGAGAGGCAGAGAGGAGAAGGAGAGAGAGATAGAGGATAGAGGAGAGGAGAGGGAGGGAGAGGGAGAGGAGAAGGAGAGAGGAGAGAGGAGAGAGGGAGAGGAGAGAGGGAGAGAGGAGAGAGGGAGAGGAGAGGAGAGAGGGAGAGAGGGAGAGAGGGAGAGAGGGAGAGGGAGAGAGGAGAGAGGGAGAGGGAGAGAGGAGAGAGGGAGAGGGAGAGAGGGAGAGGGAGAGAGGAGAGAGGGAGAGAGGGAGAGAGAGGAGAGGAGAGAGGAGAGGGAGAGAGGGAGAGAGGGAGAGGAGAGAGGGGAAGGAGAGGAAAGGAGGAGAGAGGAGAGAGAGAGGAGAGAGGCGATAGAGGGAGACGCGGTAGAGGACAGGGACGCGTGAGACGAGAGAAATGAGTGAGACTAGCACGCTCAACTTCTATGACTATTTCCAGCCAAGGGGCCACGACAAGGAGGCGTAGACACTGACACAGGTTCCTGTACATGTCCTACAAGTTAGCATTAGTGTCCGTTTATTAGAATACTATTTCAGCCAGACGAAAGAGGGCAAACGTTAACACAAGTTCTTATGGTATAAGAACTGTGCTGCGTCGAGTTAGCATTAGGGCCCCTTATCAGAAAATTGCAATTTTCCCGCTAGATTCTGTGTGTTTTCGTTTTTATATGTTTTCGTATTTGCGTGTTTGCGTGTCTGTGCGGTTTGTGCGATTTCGTGTTTGCGTGTTTTCCTGTTTTCGTATTTGCGTCGTTGCGTGTCTGTGTGTTTTCGTGTTTGCGTGGATCCGTGTTTGCATGTTTTCGCCTTAGCGTGTTTGCGTGTTTTCGCGTTTGTGAGTTTTCGTGTTTTAGGGTTTGTGCGTTTTCGTCTTTGCGTGTTTTCCTGTTTGTGTGTTTGCATGTTTTTGCGTTAGCGTATTTTCGTGATTGCATGTTTGCGTTTTTAAGCATTTGCGTGTTTGTGCCTATGTATGTGTCTATGCTTGAGCCTATGTTTGCGGAGTGTGTCTGTGTCTGTGTTTATACATGTGGCTGTGTGTGTGTGTGTGTGTGTGTGTGTGTGTGTGTGTGTGTGTGTGTGTGTGTGTGTGTGTGTGTGTGTGTGTGTGTGTGTGTGTGTGCTTGTGCTTGTGTGAGACGAGGAGAAAGACGGGAGACGAGCACGATCAATTTCTAATCGCAGGAAGATTCGCCTTCCATAGCTCAAAAATGATACAGTCCGCGGCCAAAGAATGCCTGAATGTTGGATGCGCATTCGTCCAACTTCAAGTCTCTTAAAGCGCGGCATGTCAGTGGCGTCGCCACCAAAAGCGCGTTCCGTTTATTATCATGTATTACACTAATTAATTATTTATTTCTGTTATTAATTTACATACATACTTGTTAATTTAACTTTATTACAATTATTGCAACAAAACGACAGTGAACCATTTTGTGTCCTATGTGAATTTTAAAGCTCATAATACTCAAATTTATTAGACAAATATGTATAAACAACAAATACTTTCACAATACATAGTAAAATAAATAAGTAGTTTTGCGGCGCATGTAATGCTGATGGCCTTTTCTTAAATTCTCATTAAAGAAATCCTAATAGTTGACATTCCTTAGTATCATTAACAGATTAGCAAATATTCAAAAATGTTTTTATTATTCTATTACTGTTCATATATAATTCAAATAAATAAAATATTCAAAAATTTCTTGTGGTTTGGTGACGAATAATTGAAAACGCGACACCGACGCCACTGGTAATGCTTTCAGTCGCTACTGCGTTAACGAGTGCGGGCGAATGCACGAACATCCATGCGCGATACGAGGCATTCTTTGGCCGCGCGGACTGTACTCGCAATGTACCTGTTTCGAGGAAATTTTCTCACCACAAGTTTCTGCATAGTGCACACTTCTTGCTTCTGTAACCACGCCCTAATATCTTCCCTATGGGAATGTCTATAAATCTAATCTCCTTTTTGACAGAGATATTTCTGGTAAGGCAGAACTTGTATGTAAAACTGTCTTACGTGATAGTATGACAACCCCTTATCGGTAAAAAGCCGAAAATTAAAAAAATAGTATTCTAATCAGCGGCTAGCATACTTAACTTATAGAACCTAAGGCCATTTTTTACAGAGGTTGCATACATCCACGTCCTTTACACCTTATCTCTCTCATACTTATTATTATTCCCCATCTACTTACTATTTCGCATTAACTATAGCCTCGTTCGTGCGATTCTTACCTACAACGGGTTGTTTTTATATTCTCGGACTAGGCATGATAAGAGTAGATTAGAACAACATAAATTTCTTTTTCAATATATCCCCCTTGCTTTTCAATACAAGTATTACGTAGTTTCAATAACATCTTTAACCCATTATAAAAATATTCTTTTGGTTTGCTCGCAAAATGGCTTTCAATAGCCCTTATAAGTTCATCATGGTCCCTAAATTTTCTTCCCCTTAGTGTTCTGTTGAGATCTGGAAACAAAAAATAGTCATTGGGGGCTAAATCTGGACTATAAGGTGGATGATAAATTTCTACAAAGCCACATTTAGCAACAACAGCTTGTGAAAGTTTTGACTTATGGGCTGGTGCATTATCATGAAGCAGCAGGACACTTCGCGTTAGTTTTCCACGTCTTTTCACTTTAATAACATCTCTGAGGCGATGCATTAAGCTTACATAATACTCTCCTCTTCTTCAAATAATCAATCATTAAAATTCCTTGGCAATCTCAAAAAACAGTTGCCGTTATTTTTCCTGCAGAAGGAATGACTTTAAACTTTTTGGGAGGACTGGAACCCCTAATATGCCACTGCATCGACTCTTGTTTCGACTCAGGATCAAAATGATGGGCCCAAGTTTTATCTCGGGTGATAAATCGATTGATAATTAAATCTGGTTCGTCCCCACAAAGCGCCAAAAATTCTTCACACTTCTCCATTCGAGTAAGCATTAAAAAGGCGTAAGCATTCGTGGAACCCATCTCACACTTATTTTTGTCATGCCAAGGTAATCTTGTAAAACTATGAAAACTGTGGTTTATGAAACTCCTAATAAAGACGCTAATTGTCGCTTCTTTAATCTTGGTTTTTTCAATAACATCCGAAGTGATCATGTCAACTGGTCGACCTACACGGGGATCATCATCTAATGATTCTCGGCCATGTTTAAACAATTTTAAACCATTCA